>PVHT021183543.1:38917414-39014010 GCA_004024745.2 Catagonus wagneri
TAACTTTTTGGAAATGATGGTGTGGAAGGAATGTGTATTGGCGATTAGGAAACATGCATTTTAACCTGGGTTCTTTCACCAGAGAGGAATGTAATTGTTCCCTGACCCTCAATCACAAGGGAGAAACATGAAGCGATTGATGGGATAACTTAACCGAGGCCTTGTCCAATTCTAAAATGAAATACTTTATGTCCTCTTTCTGGAACATTAGCATTTTGCACCACTACATTTCTATAACAGAATAAAGACACTGCATTTAACCCTCTGACTTTGTTACTATCTTCAACATGCCCAGCACTGCCCTATGTCATGATGACACAGGTAGCAGTGCAGAGAATGGCCATACCCCAGTGGTGTGCTAGAGTTTTCCTCCAAGCTCATGAGAGCCCACTGTGTCCTTCCCTTCCCAACTCTGTGTTCAGTGGCGATGTGCCGGTAGCTTGAAATCAGACACAGTGGAAGTATTTACACGAGGGAAATCAGCAAATGCCGCAAATCATTCCTCCCAGCGGGAGAGCCAGTTGTCAAACATTGACCAGGACAACTTGGACTCTTCTCCCATTGAGTCAACATACTAAAGAGGGGGGCTAGACATTGTCTAATGATGTGAAAAATCGTTTAGTACAGCTGTGAGAAGTGTGGCAAAGCAAGGAAGGGGAGCAATGCCTAGGGTGACAACACGTCTTCCAAGCAGAGGGAAAGCACTGTGAAGACTTTAAGCAGAAGGAAAGGAAGAAGGCTAGTATGGCTAGTGTGGCTGGAGCACAAAAAGGCAAGAGGCCAGGAGCTCGAAGTGAAGGTGGAGAAGGAGGTGTAAAGGAAGACTTCCAGGGTTCAGATGGTGCAGCTCTGAAGTGTGGTGCCTTTAATAAGCCAACAGGACCAGGTCTGGGCTGAAGGCAGGAAGAGAACAATACCAACCTGAGAAATGCTGGGTCTTGGGTATCAAAGGGACCGGGCACTGGATAGTGATATAAAACTGGGAGCCACTGTGTCTACAGGATAAAATTAAGCTATAAGTTCAGATGTGATTCTGGGAGTGGAGAAGGACAGAAACTTAGAGTCAACAAAGTAAACTGGGTGGTCAGGGAAAATGGGAAATGTATGAGAACAAAGCAATCAAGAAAATCATGTTTCAAGGAAAATAAGGCAACCAACAATTCTAATACGATTCTGATAAAAGATAAAGCACAAAGAGAGCTAAAAATGGCCAATGTGTGTTGAAATATGAAGGCCATTAGTAGCTTTAGAAAGAAGAGTGGGGTGAAGGGTACTGAATCCAGATTGACTGGGACTGAGAAGTTGGTAAAAGGTGAGAATGGAGGCAAAGAGTACAAGCAGGTCTTCAAAGATGCTTATGTGAATGAAAAGAAGAAAAACAGGAAAGCAGCCAGTTGGAGTCAAAGGAGGTATGGAGCTTTCTTTTAAGATGGGAGAGGTTTGTCATGCTTAATGTTGATTGTATGGATCTGGTTAAAGGGGAAATATCGACAAAACAGGAAATAGAAGGGATAAATGTTAGCATAAAGTCTTTGAGAAGTCAGGAGCCTGGACAGCCAGTGAGAGGGGGAAGGAAACAGGAGGCGTGGGCTGCTGAAGGTGAAGGTGAGCTTGTGGGACTCACGGTAGGAAGGAGATAGAGAGGCCCAACAGTGCTCTCTCTCTGGTCCAGGAATTAGGTCACACAAACTGCTGGGAGTGGGGCAGCTGAAGACTGTGTCAACAAGGAGAAGGTAGGTGTTAACACATGAGAAAGAGTAAGAAAGGTCATTGGCTTTGGTCCCAAAAGGCCTGGCTTCCCACCACTCGGCAGCCTGTATGTAACCTTAGATGAGTGGCAGAGCCTTGCTGAATCTCATGCATTTGACCAACAATGATTGAGCAATGATCATATACCAGCTGTGGACTAGAAATGCCAGACATGTGGGATAGAGTCCTTGAATTCAAAGACTTCATCCTCTGTTGGGCAAGTAAAATGAGCCAGACAAAATTAGCCCAGCACCAACAGGGCCAAGGTGAAAGAAAGCACGAGGTATATCCTAAGAGAGCAGAGGAAGGGGTGGCTAGTGTAGCTAAGGAAACACATTTCTAGAGTTCCTGACTGGCAGGGCTTTGATGGCCTTCTAGGGAAATAACCACCCTAGACATAAGTCTCTGTTTCCTCAATGCAAAAATGGGGAAAATCAATCAATTGAGTAGTTAGCAAGATAGTCTACATGAAGCACCTCAGCATGATGTCTATGACACAATGGTTTATCAGTAAGTTCTACTTTCCCTCCCTAGAAACCCTTCTGGTACAACTGAGACTATTAGACCAATTTACAAAGTTGTCACAAACTTTGCTTTGCTGCACAAATGTTCATTCTTCCCTGTTTCTCAAGACATATTCTTCCCTGGTGATAGCTGGAAGTCATTAAAAGCCAATAAAGCTATCCCTGTAGCTAAAGTCCAACATAGAAACAACATAGAAAAACAACTAACGTACAAAACAACTAACCATGATGTCTTGAATAGGGAACTGTGGCCACTGTGTAGATAAAATGATACAAATGAGATCCCCTCTTTTATTTCTCTTTAATGTTTAGGGCCAGATGCAGCTGGATCCTAGATATCTGAGTCCCTGCCTTGCCTCAAACAGGTGAATGTCCTACATATCGGTTAGCAATTTTAACTGTAAAGGGACAACATCCCATCTTAAACTGGCTTAGACAACGAAGGAAATGGCTTAGCTCACGTACCTGAAATGGTCTGACCTGGCATCTCAAATGACATCACTGAGGATCTGGTCTTTCACTGGTTAGTCTTCTACAGGGTGAACTAATCTATTCGGCTCCCAAAGTGGTGTCCAAACTAACCCACAACCTCTATCCATGGGAACAAAATAACAAATTGAACTCCATGCAATATCCTTGCAGCATATGATCCAGCAAAAGAAAAAAAGGTACTTTCTCCAGAAACTCAAGGAAACTCATGCTTTGCACTGGCTCTGAACAGACTCCTAAAGCAATCGCTGTGCAGTGATGTCCAATGGAACTTCCCATTAGTGATGGAAATGTTCTTTAACTCTACCTGTCCATTAGTGGCTGCTGAGCACATGAAATGTGGCTAGTGTAGCTAAGGAAATGCATTTCTAGAGTTCCCATTGTGGCACAGCGGAAACGAATCTGACTAAGAACCAGAAGGTTGCGGGTTCAATCCCTGGCCTCGCTCAGTGGGTTAAGGATCCTGCGTTGCCCTGAGCTGTGGTGTAGGTTGCAGATGTGGCTCAGATCTGGCATTGCTGTGGCTGTGGTGTAGGCTGGCGGCTGTAGCTCTGATTCAACCCCTAGCTTGGAAACCTCCCTATGCTATGGATGCGTCCCTAAAAAGCAAAAATATTTTTTAAATCTTTTTAAAAATCTAAAAAAAGAAATGCATTTCTTATTTTATTTTAATTAATTACAATTTAAATGTAAAAAAGCAACATGCATCTAGAGGCTACTGTACTGGACAGTATAGCTCTGTCATGGGGAAAGGGTGGGTTACACTAGTTGGCTAAACTAGTCAGAGCCCTTTGCCTTGAGCTGGGGATAAAGTTAACCCCATTCATGCCCCAAAGGGAAGTCATTCTCCTTGGTGTCCCAGAGCCCACCATTTTTATTTCCCATAGATTAATGGCCCAATTCAACATGAAATGCTTTGCCAAAGAGTCATATTTATAAATCTTACCTAGCACAATGCCATGCAAAAGTCACTTTGGAATAATAGCCTTTTAAAGCGGAGAGTGACCTCAGGGCTCACACACTTTAAATCCACATTTCACAAAGAAATGGGCTTGGAGCATCAATTGCTTTGCTTATGGCAGTTATGAGCAGGGCCTGGATTTGCTGACCTTGAGCCATTTTTCCACTGTAAAATCAGTCTACACCATAGCAATCCAACAGGCCCATTGTGACAGAATTGATTTCGTTCCATAGGAAGCTTTGTAATCATTAGCTTATTGAGGCTTCCAGTAAAGGATTTTGCCACAGAGGTCTGATATTTTATACTCAAAAGTCTAAATGAGCCCAAGGGATCATGTCAGTGAGGTAGGCAGGCTGGCCTGATTCAGAGGACTGTGGCCACTGGACACCACACACCCCGTCTAAAGCAGGTGGCCGAATATGGCCATGGGGGTGTGTCAACTAGTGCTGTCAGGCCTTCTGATTTTCTGAGAAATCCAGATTTTTATATGAACCCCACAATTTCTTCATGTTGGCGTTTACATTTCAACCTCTTGTGTTGGCCAAGCAAGATGTCTGCCTGGGAACGGGTTTCGCCTCCTATTTGCACCTGCAGTAGAGACGTATTAAGTCTGATCTGAAAATTAAAGCTTTCAGGGTCTGAAAGCTGTTGCTGTTGGTGGCTATGTGTTCTCTTGTCTGCCCTCTGACAGCTTCCAGTTGCAGCTATGTATGAGGGCTTTCTTGAGGCCTGGGGCTGTTAGTCTGGAGGGCCCCTGGTCATTGAGAGGGGCTGGCAGAAGTGCTGAGAATTTAATCGTCTGGGGGAGAGCCGCCCTCAAACTCTGACAGGTGGGAACTGGCAGATAAGTACCACAATCCTCTTGCCCTTCTGTTGAATAATTCTGAGGCGTGTTCCACACTAACCCCCAGAGCTCCCCAGAGGGATGGGGCTTCCGTTGCCCAGAGTATAAACCATTTGATAATTTACCCTTACTGGGCAGCCTCCCCGTGCCTGCATCACTTCCCCACTCCTCTTCCAAATAAACTACGGGGGTCACCTTCCAAATAAACTACTTGAGCTTGGATCTCTATCTTGCTGTCAGCTGCTAGAAGAACTCACCCCACCAATACCATAAAGCTGAAATTGTTTTAGAATTCTATTTGTTTATTGAAGTATATTTGGTTTACAATGTAGTGTTAGCTTCAGGTGTACAGCAAAGTAATTCTGCTATATATATATATATATATATATATATACACACATACATATATATATATATTCTTTTTCAGATTCTTGTCCCTTCTAGGTTATTACAAAATATTGAGTATAGTTCCCTGTGCTGCATAGTAGGTCCTTGCTGATTATCTATTTTATATATGGTAGTGTGTATATGTTAATCTGTTTGTTTTCCTTTTAATCTTTCCCTCTTGTCATGAAATATGTCGGAGCTAAAACAGAGCAAAATTTCACAACCACAAGTTCCATCTCCTCTGATCATCTAAAGTCTCAATATTCACAATGTGGCACAGAAACCACTAGCCTCTTGCATAATGAAGCCACGCTATAGAAGCACGTGTTCATCTAAAAATAGGAGGATCCATTATGGATATCAGCACAGCCCTTAGTTTCTTAGCATAGCAACTAGTTCTGCCCCATAAAACTTATCACTGAGGCATTCACTTCAAATACAGGCACTGTTCACCGCACGCAACGCTAAAGAGAAATCCCATGCAAAATCATTCTCATTGCAATCCATGTTCCTAGAGAAAACAGAAGTAAGAACCAAAAATTCTTATGGGAGAAACATGATTCTTTGTTTGTTTTTGTTTTTGTTTTTTGTTTGTTTTTTGGCCACGCCTGCAGCATATGAACGTTCCTGGGCCAGGGATCACATCCGAGCCAGAGCTGTGACCTGCACCACAGCCGCAGCAACACTGGATCCTCAACCCAGTGCATGGGGCGAGGATTGAACCCATGCCGGCATGGGGACAATGCTGGATCCTTAACCCACTGTGCCACAGCAGAAACTGCAAGAAACATGAATTATACCACTCCAATTTATCATGTAGAAGTGATTATATCACAAGTTTCCCGTCAGAACTGTATATGACCTGACTCTCTCTCTGCTAGGTTTATGTATCAATAAGGAGAGGATTCCTACAAATTAATTTAAAAAATGATATGATGTTATAATTTACCAAGACGATACCCACTTTGTTAACCATAATACAAATTTAAGATAGAAAATAAAATAATTACATAGAATCATTTCAAAAGCCACATTAGCTTATTCAAACATGCAGCCATTTAAAAGTGGAATTCAGTCATTTCATTTCATAGAGAATCAGAAAACATAAAAATAAAGGTTAATAAACAGGACCTGAATGCTGAACACACGTCTGATAAGAATAAAACAAAGAGCGAATACCTGGAACATTCAGGGAATGGAAAATTACATGAATTTTAATCAACAGAACACAACATAAATATCTATTTTGATTCAAAATTGAGTACTGAGAATCTTTCTAGAACATGCTAGTACTTTCCTGCCTTCCTAAGTATAGCATAGGGATTATTATTCAATCCTAGCTAAATAATTCAGAATCTTGAGGGTGCTCAAGCTGAGTCTGACTTCTAAATGAAATGAGGCCACTGATAGGAAAGGGAGTGAAGTGAGCACTACACCTAAAGAAGTTCACAAAAGTGATTTGTGATGTCACCTTGCTTCCTATCGGCGTTCACCTGGGCTGCACATTATAATCAAATGAGGAGCCTTCCAAAATCATCATCATTGTCATCATCGTCATCATCGCCATCATCTAGTGTCCTGACTGCACCCCAGAGCCATTAAATCAGACACTCTGGGGTGGGATCTGGGCATCAGCATTTCTCATGCTCCCTAGATGACTTCAGTGTTTCCATGTCCAGCCCAAGCTGAGAATCACTTCGCATCATTTCCCTTTTCCTTGAACGTGCAGCATGCTGGCTAAGGTTTCTTTTCCAACAAATCTAAGAGAAATAAATCTCACAGAGAAGCCTAAATTTATAAATTAAATAGGTTCTTTCAAAAGCAAAAAGTTAAGAGCTAGGACACACAGCCAGACTGCCTGGGGTCTATTAACAAATCGCATGACGAGGGGTCACTCTGCATCTTGTGTGTGCACATCTATGACCTGACCTGACCTGGAAATGGGAGTGAAACCAGCCCTGTGAGCCCTGGCCTCACAGGCTCATGGAAATGATTAGGTGAGAGAGAATATGTGTGTATGTGTGCATGGATACACGTATGCACACGTACTAGAGCAGTGACTGGCATGCAGAAAACACTATAGACGTGGTTGTTATTACTGGTAATGATGGTTATTACATTACTGGTTGTTATTACTGGTTATTACATGATAATGATGATAACAATAACAGTAATTAAAAGATATGTGCAAACTGAATTAGTGAATATGAAAAAAGCCTTAGTTATAATGTGACACTAACTTCCCAATAAATTGGTTGTTTAAAATTTATGTTTTTGCCTTCTTTTTTTTTTCTTTTTAGGGTCATTCCTATGGCATATGGAAGTTTCCTAGCTAGGAGTCTAATCAGAGATACAACTGCTGGCCTACACCACAGCCACAGCAACACGGGATCCAAGCCACATCTGTAACCAATACCACAGCTCACGGCAATGCTGGATCCTTAACCCACTGAGAAAGGCCAGGTGTCGAACCCACATCCTCATAGATACTAGCTGGGCTCATTACAACTGAGCCACAATGGGAACTTCCGAGGTTTTTGCCTTTTAAAATAAATTAAATAAAGTTAACTGTGAAAGATGGAAAAATAACTAACTGTATTTTTATTTAGTTTATTTTTATTGTGGTAAATGCTGAAGGATTCAACTGTCCGGCTACATGTATTTTATCAGAAGGAAAGAGAGGGCTTGTCTTGCTGATTAAATATAAAAAGAACTTGACAAGAACCCCATCAGTAGGATCAAACAATTTTGGATTGGCAAGAAAATGAACTAGAGGTAAACCAAACATGCTCACTCTATCTACAACATCTATAATTCAAGCAAAGAGCATGACATTATATCAATTCCAAGTATCTGTGAATTCTATTCACAACAACGGCAAATGGGTTTTCCATGTAACAAGAAATAAAATTATGAACAATATACAAAATGTATTTCCTCTACACATTCCTTTAATCTGGGGTCTCAAACTAACTTTGTATCAAAAGGTACAAATATTCCATTATAATAACTTCATAGCATGGAAAGCATCCAACTTAATTTCTACTACAAGACTAGGGAGAGCTAAATATAAGCAGCTCATAAAGCTGAGACATAATTTTGTAATTAAATTATATTAGGAGTAATGGAGTTTGAATTAAAGCCAGGGTTTATATGTTTCTAAACTCTGGGTTACAATGTATTCAAATGAACACCGCTATTATTGGCATGATGAAGCGCTGTAACGACGACATGAAAAACATACTAACGCTCTAATACCCTAAAAGTGGTTCCAAAGAAAGTGCAATGATTCCAATTCATAACAATCAGCCTGATTTTTAAAATACATTCACTAAAGAAACATGAATCACAACCTTCTTAAAGCCTCCATCCTAATAAGACGTTTTCTTCAATTGCCTCGACATAGGCTAAGCGATCATAGCATTTGGTTATCCTCCACCAGCTACAGTTCATCAAGGCAAAATCTTTGGGACTCATGACAATGAAAAGAAGGAAGTACTGACAATAAATCAAGCTTAATCTCAAAGTGGATTTGAGGAGAAGAGGCTTGTCCCTCAGCTATCCAAGAGACCACTGTCAATTTAAATTACACTCACAGACACTGAACGTGTCTTCTCTAAGGATCTGATTGGCATGGAGGAGGGGGAGCTGCCTGGTGCCACCAGAGCAGTGATAATCCCCAAATGATGATTTTAGGCAAAATGACACAAACAACCGTGGTAGAGTCCAATTCTTCTTGTGAATAATAGCATTTTCTCCCATCCAAGACTTTTAAATCATCTTAAAGATTATTCCATAAGATGCTTCAGATTCCTGAGAGTCAAAAACCTTTCACCCATGATGGAGTATTTATTAGTGAATTATCCTCAGAGGAAAAGACTTTGAAACAATAAATCCCTTCTTTTGCTCTCCGTGATTCTGTTCCCGAAACATTATGAAATACATAAATAAACATCTTGTTTGCCCAAACAGACCTAAGCTTCAGTGCTTTAGATCAAAAGACCAGAGCAGATCTAAACAGAAAACAAGTCACTTTCATCTTGAAGAAAAAAAGATTTTAAAATCCATGTAAATAGATGGTCACTTGGCTTTCAAAACAGCACATTTATGGTCCCTAACATTTAGTTAGGGACAAATAGCTTACACAGAACCTCATTGTTACATACCAATAATAGAAGCCACCACAATGGACCTTGTGGGCATTACGCCAAGTGAAATAAAGTCACAGAGACAGAGATAAATATGGCACGGTACCACCTAGATGTTAACCCTAAAAAAAAAAAAAAAAAAAAAAAGGGAGGGAGATCAGACTTATAGGAACAGAGAGTAGAAAAGTGGTTGCCAGCAAATGGGGTGTGGGGAAACTAGGGAGAGGCTGGTAAACGGTTACAAACTTTCAAGTATAAAATGAATGAGGGCTGAAGATCCAATGTATAATATGGTGACAATAGCTGAGAGCACTGTATTACCTACTGAAATTTGCTAAGAGTGTAGAACCTTACACTCTTACATGTTCATGTTCTCACACATACATGAAAATGAGAAAAACAAGTGAGGCAGGTGATGGATGCACTGATTAACCAGAGGAAGAGAGGTCCTTTCATGATGTATTGACATATATTGAATCACCACGATGTACCTTTAAATATCTTACAGTTTGGTCAGTCAGTCCTCAGGAAAACTGGAATTTAAAAATCTAATTTAAAAATTAAAATGTAAATGAAGACACCACGAAAACTAGGTTTACAAAGTACTAGGGCCTGGTGCTAGGGACTGCATGCATCTTGTTTAACAGGAACTCTGAAAAAGTATTACCCCATCTCACAGATGAGGAAACTGAGGCTTTGATGGTTGAAGAGATTCACCAGACATGACTCATCGAATTTGAGGGAGAACTAGGACTCCAACCCATATATGTCCAGCCTCAAGTTCTGGCCTCCCAAATGAAGACCCAAGAAAATCTCCCTGGAGCTCTCATTGTGGCTCAGTGGGTTAAGGACCCAACATAGTCTCCATGAGGACACAGGTCGATCCCTCGCCTCACTCAGTGGGTTAAGGGTCCAGCATTGCCACAAGCTGCAGCGTAGGTAGCAGATGCGGCTCAGATCTGGTGTTGCTGTGGCTGTGACACAGGCCAGCAACTGTGGCTCTGATTTGACCCCTAGCCTGGGAACGTCCATCCTCTGCGGCCCTATAAAAGAAGGAAGGAGGGAAGGAGGAGGAAGGAGGGGAGGAGAGAGGAAGGAAGGACAAAGGAAACCTCCCTGGCTTAAAACAAAGTATTTACCTAACAGGTCCCGGTGCCTCTTCCTTAGTAACCCTTTTCATGCCCTTAATTACGTGGCATTGATATTAAATTGTTAACCATGAAGCAACCATGTTAAGCGGTTCCTAAACAAGGATTCTAGTAAAACGAGTTTATTTTAGATGTAGATCCAGGACATGTGGGGAATCAAACAGGAGAGGAAGGAAGCCCACGGAGGATGTTTCAAGCCAGTTATCATTGAGAGTAAATGGGCTTATGGCCTCTGGAAGTGCTCTGGGAGAAAACAGAAAGCTCACCACCCTTGAGTTTGAGGGAAGCTTGGTGTTCACCCATCAAACTTTTTTTGGTCCAATAGGTGCTAATTCCCAGGAACTTTCAGGCAATGCAACATGGGTGGCAAAGGAATGCAAATGCTGGCCACTGAGGTCCAACTCCCAGCCTCAGGAATAGTAAGGACTTGGGTTTAGATTTTGTGCCATGTAGGCTCTATTGATTTTTTTATGTGAAGGAAATTCAGGGAGGTTGGAGGAAAAGACTTGGTCCACGGATGCTGCTGGTTTGCTGGACATGACTGATGCACTGCTTCAGGCCAAGCAATGCTCCCAGCCCTCCAAGAACACAACTCACAAGCCCTTCACTGTTTTTCAGGGTAAATTAGTTACTGTTTCAGGGTTTGAGGGAAGCTACCAAATAAAAGTGAACAGAGTTGGTCTTCTTCATTTAGAATCGCATCATGGCACTCAATCGACTATTGAGTGTCCTGCCCGATTTTCCATAGACAAGAAAGTTCAGAATTGATATTTCGGGGATATGCTAGAGAAGTGTGTGTATGAAAGAGGAAGTGCCATTGCTAAACAACGATTAATGAAATCCGTGGTGCCTGGCACTTCTTTATAGAAGCCAGACCTTTTTTTTTTTTTTAACATAATATTGCTAGATTTTCTTGTAGAGGTTTATGATGCATCAATTTAAATATTTTTGTACTCTGGACTTTTATGCTGAAAAATGTCACTTTGTCTTATGGAAATATTTAATTTTTAAATTTTGCTTTTGAACGCCGTCTAGAAATTTAAGATAACCATAGGGGGCAGTCAATATTTGTCATTAACAGAAACTTAATCATCACTCTACAAGGGCCTCAAACGGTTGCCTCATGCAAAATCGCAGCACAGAAAAAGATGGCAGATAGTGCAGGTGGTGGAGCCCTCTTCCTGTCCTGAGTCCCAAGAAATTACTAGATACGCAGGTGTAAATTTATGCCTATAACCTAGGATCATGGGTAAATAGAAAGGGCTGTACTTGTTGAAACAGAAAGCATGGAAGGCAGAAGAAAACAATGGATTAAAAATGAAGTTGGAAATGACATCCCAGAAACTCACAGGCATGAAAACACAGGAGCAGGAGTGCCCTTCGTGGCTCAGCGGTTAATGGACCCGACTAGGATCCATAAGGATGCAGGTTCAATCCCTGGTCTCGCTCAGTGGATTAAGGATCTGGCTTTGCTGTGAGCTGTGGTATAGGTCGCAGACGCGGCTCAGACCCCAAGTTGCTGTGGCTGTGGTGTAGACTTGCAGTTGTAGCTCCGATTCGACCCCCACCCTGGGAACTTCTATGTGCTGCAGGTGCAGCCCTAAAAAAGCAAAAACAAAACAAAGGAAACAATAAAAAAAAAAAGAGGAGTAGATCTGGACCACTAAAACCAGGTAGGAGAGGTGTCAGCCCTGGGAGTGGGATGGGAGCTTCATCGCAGGTCAACCTACCATTGCAGTTCCCCCCACCCCGCCACATCCTCCACATCCTCAAGAAAGCTATAGGAGAGAGGGTGCTGCCACAGCTGGCTCCACCAGAAAGAATAGGGAGCCACCATGTGAAGACTAGTCACTGGAAGAAATTAGATTTAGAGCCCAACATCACATCGGTCCTCAAAACAGATGACATGATTGCTATGGTCTGATTGTTTGTGTCCCCACTCCCAACCCCCATTCCAAACCCTTATATTAAACAATATAAAGGATGCTATTAGGAGATGGGCCCATAGGAGGTGATTAGGTCCTGAGGTCAGAGTCCTCCTGCATAGGATGAGAGCCCTTATAAAAGAGGCTGCAGTCCCTTAGTCCCTTAGCCCCTCCCGCCTGCACCCGGGAGGAGGCTTCTCACTGGACCATGCTGGCACCCTAGTCTTGAACTTCCAGCCTCCTGAACTGCGAGAAATAAATCTGTGTCATTTATAAACTACCCAGTCTATGGAGGTTTGTCAGAGCATCCTAAATGGATACGTGAATTCAAAATCTAAAATAATAACAACCCTGGCTATGAGGAGCCCAAAGAAGAAAAGCCTTAAATGAAGCAAAAAGAAAAAATTTAAAAAAAGATTTGAAATGTGATGATATCAGTGTTGAAAAATGTCAAGTCATCTTTTGCCAGGCATAAGTTAAAAGTTAAGAAATTCAAAGACTAGCCACAGACAGGAAGGACGTATTTGCAACATCCCTAACAGCTAAAGGATTAACATCCAGAATATACAGACAACTCAGGACACAAGGCAAGGGACTGAAGTAGGTAATCCACATGAGGGAAAACAGAAACTGTCCATAAATGTATGAAAACTTACACCGCTCACTAGCAAATCAGGCAAGAGCAAATTTGAGCAAAGACACAATGGTTGCATCAGATTGACAAAAATTGCTTCTTAATAGCGTTGGTGGGGTTTGAGGAAATAGTTCCTCTCACACAAGGCTGGCAAAGTTATAAAATGACACAACCATTAACTAACATTTAGGCTATATATAGCCTTCAATCAGCAACTGTACTTCTCACGTTTACCTTAGGGATGCTTGACCCATATACTCTGAGAGAGATACACAAGGCTGACTACTACTCTGTAGGATAGGATAATTTTCTGCAGCCCCATACTAGAAACAGACAAATACCAAGAGTCCATCATAGAGTTTTTTTTTTTCTTTTTTTTGGCTTTTTAGTGCTGCACATGCAGTACATGGAAGCTCCCAGCCTAGGGGTCGAATCAGAGCTAGAGCGGTCAGCCTACACCAAAGCCACAGCAACGTGGGATCCGAGCTGTATCTGTGACCTACACCACAGCTCACAGCAACACTGGATCCCCAACCCACTGAGCGAGGCCGGGGATCAAACCCACATCCTCATGGACACTAGTCAGATTCGTTTCTGCTGCACCACAATGGGAACTCCCATCAAAGAGAAATGTTATTTTTAAACAAAGCGTGGGAATCCTTTCCATGAGTTATGCTGGAGCAATTTAAAAAAGTAAGGTAAAACTAACTATACTTAAAATTCAATAAATTTTTTTAAATAATAATAATAATAAAAGGAGTTCCCACAGTGGTACACCAGGATTGGTGGTGTCTCTGCAGCATCAGGAGGTGGGTTCAGTCCCCAGCCCATTACAGTAGATTAAAGGATCCAGTGTTGCCACAGCTGCACAGATCTGATCCCTGGCCAGGGAACTCCATATGCGGCAGGGTGGCCAAAAAAGAAATAAATAAAATAAATAATAATAAAATAATAAGGTAGATACACATGTACTTAGACGAAAAGTTCTATAAGACATACTGTAAGGTAAAAAGCAAGTGTGTGGAACAGTAAAAATAATATGATGTTATTTAGGGTACAAATGGGTATAAACAAAACAAAATGAAATATTTCCATAGTTAACATATTCATTAAAAAGACACCTGGAAAGACACTGGGAAGCTGTTATTAGGAGTGACTCTGGAGAGAGACTAGAATTGGGGTCAATAGTAGAAATGGGGTTAATTGGGGTCAATTCATATGCTATATTCTCTTACCAAAACAACCTATTTTTCTTATTAACCACAAAATCAAAAATAAATAATATCTGTAACACGAAAAGCTAAAGGACTAGGAATCCTTCACTTAAAAATGTGCATTTTTCCTCCTCTTCCTTTTTAATTTAATGATGTGTTCCTCATCCCCCTCCCCCAAGCTCCTATTTTAGGGATACAAGGAAAAGTTCGCTGAACTATATTGAACTTCTTGGATTGGAAATAGAAGTGACTAGTTTTATTTTTACACCAACCTCGGCACAGACATAGGGCATCAAGTTGCAAGGCAAAGGTCTACTTTGTTTCATATTCCAGCAGGATAGGTTTTGATGAGCCACTGACCTTTTTTTTCTTTTTTTTCCTTTTTAGCTCTGATAGAATCTTCTCGTAATAAACATGGTTTGCATGGCTAACACTTCTCGTTTTGGTTTGTGGTCCTGATATGGCATAGCGCCAAAGGACAGTCATAGCCTAATGCAGGCTTTTAAGGAACCGTTCTCACTCAGGATTACAAATAAACCGATCCTCTTTACAGAACACACACTGACAGAGGTAAAACAACCATGCTTAAAATAGGCATATTCAGAAACTCATTCTTGCTAATTACAGTCAATAAGATTTACAGAGCCAAGAATAAAAGGGAAAGAATGACTAAAAGAAGCCCAGAGCTGGTACAAGGTATGAACACTTACCCCTTAAGAGGATGTTCATATGTATCTGTTGCCACTGACCCCAAACATTTCTTTCAAGGTTTCATTAAAGCACGTTTCTGCCACCTAAATCACTTGCCAGCTCTGGTTTTTAGTTCCTAAATCTGTCAACTGAGCTGTCTGTCTTTTTCGTCACCTATATCATTTCTACGGTGACAAACTGAAGGAGGGGATACAGAAGGAAGCGTGTCAGTGTTCCTAGAGAGTGAAACCAGTGGCTTGAAATGAGTGGCTCAATGGGACCAGGTGGCCTCGACAGGAGAGAGACACGGATAAGACATTGTCAAAGGTAGGCTCCCCTTCCGGCGCTATAACAAGAAAGATCTTATAATGATCTTCTTCGCCTAGTACATGCGATAAATTCACATTACCAATACTGTCAGAAGCCACTTCTTAAGCCACTCAGCTCACCTCTGAGCAGGCTGGGCTTCAGGCAATCATGAATGAAAGCACTTTGGCACAGGCTTCATGGACGAAGGGGAAACATGAACAAAGAAAAAAGAAGACGCTCCAGGGAGAAGAGAGGTGCAACAGACAGATGGCAAAGCAAGCCTCCCGCCCCATGCAAAACCCCAGGGGGGTGGGCAGGGAAAATCAGGCCATAAACTTTAAAAGTATATATTTTCAGATGACTACTATATATAAAATAATCCACAAGGACCTACTGGATAGCACAGGAAAATCTACTCAGTACCATGTAATAACCTGTATGGGAAAGAATCTGAAAAGGAATGAGCACATGTATAACTGATTTAATCTGCTGTACACCTGACACTAACACAACAAACACCAATGAAATTTTTTGTAAATCAGCTATACGCCAATAAATTATTTTTTAAATATACAAAACTGTGATAACAACAACCTGTTTTCTTTCCAAAACGTTTTATTTTTTACTTTTTTTGGACAGGTTTTGGTCTTTAAAATGCTGCTTAATATGACTCCACTTAGTATACATCTAGAAAAAAAGAACAAACTGACTTCATCGAAATGATAGAATATTATAACATCATATGGGTGCATAAATTAAGTGTTACTAAATCTTATGTTGGGCTACAAGCTAAAGTGTAATGTTAATTTAATATTCATTTTATTCAATGCCCCCATTTTTTCCTTAAAAGGAAAAGTGATAGATAATAATAAGAGACTACCAATTATTTCCTTTTGGAATTACGTTTTTTTCCTTTTGAGAAAAATAAGCAATTTAAGTCAATTAATCCTAAGAATTATCTAAAGGAAAGAGCATATTATAATAGTAAAATACAATATTTGAACGTTCTTGATAAAATGGAAGGCTTATTACTCTTTTTCCTGTGAAGAATCATTTATATCAACATGTGTTTATTTAGTGGACACATATTTTACTCAAAACTTACTGTAATACTATCTTTTTTGAAATAGACATTACATTTGAGATCTGCAAATACTAAAAAAAAAAAGGTGTATTTTTTCCGCTGAGATGTAATCTCTATAGTTCATGTGATAAGTTCACATGCCTAATATTGTCAGAAAAAAATGACACGAAAGTGTCATTTGTTTAAAGAAAGTGGAGGTCTAAGTCACATTGTGATTGCAACATTCGGCCCATCCCTTCAAATAACCTTATGCAAAAACATGCACTAAAAGCTTAGTGTGTCACCCCAAATGTGTAGACACCACCTCACATTCATTTACGCTAATATAGCACGTACAGGCCCCTGACTCCTAGCAGTGGGAGACACTCACTCGTTCTGGCTCCAGGACTGGGATTAAAGCCAGAAGAAAATGACAAGCTTGGAATCATGCAAAGTTTGAATCATTGTCTTAAATCCTCTCATCTTTGAGATACTGAGATGTGATCATTAACTCAAAAATAAACCCCCAAAGTCTGATATGTGACTGAGGGATGAATGTAAAAAGCGAAAAACAAAATTACCATCTCTTGGCTAGAACTGTAAGATTAATACCCATGAAAAGAAAAAGTAATAAAGAGACAGAAGGATGGCCACCACAATATGTGTTGTAATTGGTCATAAACAGCATTGCAACCAAGAGAAAACGGTTAGTATAAAAAAACAAAGAGTTTTTCGAACAGGAGAGGTGCATCGAAGAGCTTTTGGTCCTAAACACTCTTTCTTAAGCAAAGAAATATTTATAATTGGTCTTAAAGGGGAGCTTAACTGAGTTGCTGTGAATTATTTAAGAACCCCAAAATACCTTCTGTTGCTTTTATAGAAGCTTGATTTACCAGCTGAAAAATCAAACTGACAGTTTAGTCTCTCGTACAAATACTCAACCTTTAAAAAGGCTCTAGGCATTATAAATATATCTTTCATGAATATAGCTTCAACAGTTCTAAAAATAACCGTTAGGAGGAAAAAAATAAAAAAAAAAAACCTCTTTCAAGCCATTGTTTTATACATAACAGCAGGAAACCAAAAAGAATGCCAAAGCTAAAGTGATTAACACACCCAGTAATAAACATGAACGGTAAGTATAAATCTTACTTAACAATGTTTTTTGACATTAGTTTGGGGTCTATGGTTTAACTCCACATCTGTGGCGAGAGATGACTACAGGGCACCTATATTCAGAAAGTAACTCCCAGGGACTCAGAGCTAAAATCTACCTTTGGATGACATGTGAACAGGCCCACTTAGGCCTGGCTCCATGGGCCAGATATTAGTTTCCACGTCCTAAGAGATTCCTCAGGTTCCACCTTGACCCCAAACATGCCATGGCACAGAGCAATTTCCACACCACTACTCACTGGTGAAATCCAGATTGCCTTGAAAGGCAGAAAGCTCGGTTGACAAACACCAGTTACCTTGGATACAGGGACCTACCTCCAGGATGTGAAAAGGCAAAGAACACATCACAATTTGGTATTTTATTGGTCTCAGCATGGATTTAGCCCTCTCAATAAAGCCTATCCCCTCTTTCCAAGTATCAGAACTTACAGGACCAAAATATTCTGTGGTCTGTGGCCTTGTAAGTTTAAGTGCAGATCCATATCATTGTCTATTGAAATAATAACCACTTTCTATGAATATTCTTGCCTAATTGCCCACTAAACTCCAAATAAATCTTAAAATCTGCAGACATTCTACTTTTTAATAATTAAATGGGGAATCATCTCAATTGGTTTCATAATAAATGAGATTCAAAATCCATAACATGGTGGGCAGAAAGCTAAAACGGGAAGAAACTCCCAAAAGTTGAAGATACAAGCTCAAGGAATCTTATCCTTGATTTTCTAATGTGACCAAGTTATCAGGGTCACATTCCTGCTAAGGTGGGAGAATCCTTAGTAAGCAGCAAAGGGGAGAAGGAAGAGGAAACAAAAAGCCACAGTTATGGTCATCAGGCTCAAAAGTGGCTTTCGCATCATTTTTCTTCATTCTTTAGGGGTAGCGTTGGAGGGGGGCTTACATCAGGAAAACTAGTTAAGTTCCCTCTACAACAAAGGTAATTCCCAGTTCCACGCTCTTGTCCTGAAAACTGCCAACGGTTCTAGGATTTAGCACATCTAATACTTCAGACTACAGTCTTTGGAAAATCCCAAGACTTTTCCACCTTAGATATTCCTTTTAAGGAGAGAGAATCTTTAAATATATTGCAAAAAGTCATCCATGAAATGGATAGAAAGATAAACCCTTTGCAAATCAGCAACTAACTGGAAAATGTAAGACATGATTTACTTCTTACCTTGTTTTGATCTGTCCAGTAAAAGAAAAATCCCTGAGGGTCAGTCCTCAAAATAATTGGAGTGACAATAGTGGAGTCCTAGAAATATAAGAAAATACATGTATATCAATATGTGCCACTGTAGAAAGTCCTACCTGGTTGTTACTTAGCAAGTAACAAATGTTAAGAGTTTCTCCAAGATCATCAATTACTAATAAAAATTTCAAAAATAATAAATATGGTATCTTTAACACCATAAGATTATTAATCATACAGCTGAGGCACTTTACTGATAATTAGAAAACTGGGGCATCACGTATAAAGGAAAAGGCCAATATGCATGTATTTATTGATTAAGGCAAATTTTTAAAGGTACTGGCATGCTTTCTATTAAAAAGCTATATTCAGTTTTCCAAATAATTCTAACACTAAACAACATTACATATTTTATATGATTAAAATTAATTAAAATCCATGCTTGAGGGTATTATTCTAAATTACATTTGCTCTATAGAATGATTTTTAATTGTACTAAAGAGAGTAAATGTATTATTTAGGCATTGCTGTTTCCAAGGTAACAATAAATAAGGTCATCTTCTACATATTCAGAGAGATACACACAAAACTGTTGCAAATTTAAATTTCATGTGATAAAACCGCATAGACAAATTGTCTTCTGAGTTTAAAACATGCATATTATAAAGCAAAAACTGCCTGCACTGCAATTACAATATTATACATTTCTAAAATATGTGTTCCTTTCTTTTGGCAATTTTCAGAAAGGCATACCATCTGCACAAGAAAACACATGTCACTGGATATGGATTTTCATACTGAAATACTTGGGCCTTTGCAGGAATTACACTTTCTAAAGAGACATAAATAACCAGTTTATTTCAATTTTTTCATACACATTATACTATGGTATATCATACCCTCTATCTAATCTAAAAAGAATTACAATAAATTTAGAATTTGCAGGCATAATTCTGAAATTTTGGATTGTCTTCCTGATGGGTAGAGCAGATTTATGGCTTTTGTGCACAGTAAGGTTTATTATAAGTACCAGGTTCTAGAGGCCAAGCCCTTGGGCTCAAATCTCTGCCTGTCTCCTCCTGGTGCCTCATTTTACACAACCACATTTGAAAAAAAAAGGATAATAATAATACCTCAGAGTTTTTTTGTGAGAATTAAATAGGATAATTTGGGTAAGCACCAATTCTTGAGACATAAAAATGTTTATTATTATTATAGTGGATTATGTTTAAAAGCTGACTTATTAAGGGAGTTCCCTTCGTGGCTCAGTGGTTAACGAAACCGACTAAGAACTATGAGGTTGCGGGTTTGATCCCTGGCCTTGCTCAGTGTGTTAAGGATCCGGCGTTGCCGTGAGCTGTGGTGTAGGTTGCAGACGCAGCTCGGATCCCGCGTGGTTGTGGCTGTGGCGAAGGCCGGCAGCTACAGCTCCTGTTAGACCCCTAGCCTGGGAACCTCCATATGCCGCGGGTGTGGCTCTACATAAAAGGCAAAAAGACAAAAAAAAAAAAAAAAAGCTGACTTCTTAAAATATTAAATGATGGGGGAACGAGTGGGATGGACTGGGAGTTTGGGGTTAAGAGATGCAAACTATTACATTTAGAATGAAGAGACAAGAAGGTCCTACTGTGTAGGCAGAGGGCATCATATCCAACCTCCTGGGAGAGACCACGATGGAAAATAATATTTAAAGAAAAAGAATATATATATATATATATATATATATATATGACTAAGTAACTTCGCTGCACAGCAGAAATTGGCACATTATAAATCAGCTATACTTTAATAAAAACTTTTTAAAAAGAAATATTAAATGAAAGTTTATCATGAGATGCAAACAATTGCCTTCGGAATGGATAAACAATGAGATCCTGCCGTATAGCACAGGGAATTATATCAAATGCCTTATGATGGAGCATGATTGAGCATAATGTGAGAAAAAGAATGTATATATGTACGTGTGACTGGGTCATGTTGCTGTATAGTAGAAAATTGATAGATCACTGTAAACCAGCTATAACGGAAAAAATAAGCATTTTAAAAAAAAAGTTTATCAAGGCAATCTTTTTTATTGTGGTAAATATATGTGGCACAAAACTAATCATTTTAAGGGTAAAGTTCAGGGGCATTAAGTACTTTCACACTGCTGTGCGACCATGACCACCATCCACCCCCAGAAATTTTTCATCTTCCCTTCCTGAAACCCCATACTCATTAAACACCAACTCGCCCGTCTCTCCTCCCCCCAGGCCCTGACAATCACCATTCTATTTTCTGTATCTATGAATCTGACTACTCTTTGGTACTTCTTATAAGTAGAATAATACAACGTTGTGTGTATGTGTGTGTGTGTGTGTGTGTATCATACAACGATATAAAAATGATCTTTTGTGCCTGGTTGATTTCACTCAGCATAACGTGCTCAATGTTCATCTGTGTTGTACTCTGTGTCAAAATCCTCTTCCTTTTTAAGACTGAATAATATCCAAACATATGGATATATCACTTTGTTTACCCCTTCATCCATTGATGGACATCTGGGTTGTTTCCAGCTTCCAGCTATTGTGACTAACGCTCCCGCGAACATGGGTTTACAAATACCTTTTTAGTCCCTGCATTCTTTTCCATATAAACCCAGAAATGGAAGAACCAGATCATAAGAGAGTACTATATTTAATTTTTTGAGGAACTTTGCCGTTCTGTTTTATCCTGATATTCTTAAGATTCATTCTTCTTTTTTTTAAGGGCCTCATGTACAGCATACAGAAGTTCCTGGTCTAGGGGTCAAATCAGAGCTGCCGCTGCCAGCTTACGCCACAGCCACAGCAACGAGGGATCCGAGCCGCGTCTATGACCTACACCACAGCTCAAGGGAACGCCAATGCTGGATCCTTAACCCACTGAACAAGGCCAGGGATCAAACCCGCCTCCTCATGGGTACTAGTTGGGTTCATTACCACCACAATAGATGCTTCCCATAAGAGTCATTCTTAACATGCAGTTTGAAAATATCTTTGTTACAAGAATTGTGCTGTTGCCTAGAAATTCAGCTGGAATTTTACAATTTTAAAACTAACTTTTAAATGGCAAAAAAGACATTTGGAAACAAATTTGATATAATAATGGAAGAATAATTTTTAAAATATTTTAAGCTTCTCCTAAGAGGTTACATGCATAAAAGTTCAGAGTAATATTTCCGAGAAGTCATAGCAATATTTTCAGTTCTGTTTCATCCCTCCTCCTCTAAAGTCAGGCGAAATAAAAGTTTCCATTAAGCTTTGCAGAACACACATCCGCACTTCCAAGGTAAATTTGGTTACTTATAGGTGTAACTTATCATTCTCAGATCAGTTCCTTTTCTTATCAGAGTATTTGATAAGAGCGTTCGAGGAGATTCTAATCGAAATCTTGGTGACAATTCATTGCAAAGATCCCAGACAATCAAATATTTAAAGTTAGCAGAGTATAACTGCTCAAATTTATATTTTGGAATATTGTGGCTGCCTCGTTGTTTCAGATTCTGCTATTTCTGGCTTATACCTTCTCCTCCTTCAAAATTAAAGCTCCTTTGCTCAGTATTTTCTTGACCCCACTCTTCCGGCCACAGTTCTTCTGCTAAACGATCATTTATCTCGGCTCCCTGCCTGCTTCCTCCATAATCACTTCTAACATTCCAAGATCAGCTGGAACTTGGCATTCTTGCCATGCAAGGCAGGGTATGACCCAGAAATACATGACTATCCATTTTCAATTCCACCTGCTTTTTCCCACCTCCCACATAGCCACAGTGTCTATATTCACGATACCGATGCAGCCACTCAACCCAGATCCCATGTATTCTTAATTGTCAGAACATATGCTCTAGTTCGCAGTTTGAAATATATGGTCATCCTTCGTTTCCAAGGCAAGCGCAGATGGATTGTAACTCCTGCAGCATTTTACCGCAAAATAACAGAGCTAACTCTCAGGTGTTTTTTTTTTTTTTTTCCATTCTTTCTCTCTCCGTCAATATCTATAAGATGAGTATTCCATAAGACGGTGCCATGTATTTACAGGGAAGACTTTTTTAAACAGATGGCTGAGCCTTTTCTCTAGACGTTCTCGTTTAGGAGATGGAATGGAGTCTGAGAACCTGCATTTCTAAGTTTTCAGTGATGCCTCTGCTGCTGGTCCAGGAACTAGACTGAGATTCACTGACACAGGCCTATAATGGGTGAATACAGTGATATAAATGCCCAGTAGCGGTACAAAAGGACATTTATAAGACAGAAACAAACTCACAGGTTTCAAAACCAATCTTATGGCCTTAGGGGAAACGGTTACAGGGAGGAGCTAGAAATTATCTGTATAAAATAGATAATTAACAAGAACAGATAATTAATTATCTGTATAAATAGATAATTAACAAGAACCTACTGTATAGCATAGGGAAATCTACTCCATAGTTTGTAATAACCTATATGGGAAAAAAGCATGGATTTATTTATATGTGTAACTGATTCACTTTGCTGTACAACTGAAATGAATACATTATAAGTCAAATATACTCCAAAAAAAAAAAAAAATGCCCAGGAGCACCAGTGAGTTTAAAATATAGGCATCCTTGTGTCTCATAAGTCCCTTGCCTCTAACTAGGAATTCTAATCTGCTTCTTTAAAATTATAAGGAATTTTGTCCAATAAACATCCACCTTGAAAAAGAAGACTACTAATAAGCACATTTGTCTTTAGTTATTGTGGATAATGTACAGTAAATCTCTATTCCTCTTTCATTGATAGGAACTCTTTTACTCTCATACCTATATCATCCAAAGTAAAGACTAATATAATGATATCTGAAGGAATCTGATAATAAAGCAGTTTACATGAACTCCCAAAAAGGTTTTAGCTCAAATAAAGGACAGTCAAGGAGCAAAATAAAAGACCTTTATCAAACCTCAACATCCGAAAGTATGACAGATATTAGAGCAAAATAAAAAAAAAAAGTCACTGGAATTAACATTAATATTACAAAGTCCTCTAAGTTCTTTATTACAATAATTTGCTCATCAATGTGCTAATATAAACCAATAATATACACTAATGTGATATTATATGATAATCATATCTGTGATATTATATGGTAATTATATCTCAAAAAAAGATGAAATGTAAAAATTAATAAATCACTATAAGATAAATTACACACCCTAGAGTACAATCTATAAAAATACTGAATCAATATGTTTGTTGTACATCTGAAACTAATAAACTATATTTAGAAAGAAACAAAGAAGCAAAGGAAATATCCTAAAGAAAATGGGAGGAAATAACAAAGTTGGCCAAATTCTCTCCCAATACCAGAATTTTTTTTGTTTTTTGAAGATTTGTTTGTATTTTTTATTATAGTTCATTTACAGTGTTGTACCAATTTCTGCTGTACAGAAAATGACCCAGTCATACATATCTAGACATTTTTTTTCTCATATCATCCCCCATCATGTTCTGTCCCCAGAGACTGGATACAGTTGCTTCTGCTGCACAGCAGGACCTCATTGCCCATCCATTCTAGTGGAATAATTTGCATCTACGAACCCAATACCAGAATATTCTTTGCAAAACTCCCTGACCAAATAATAGGTACATCTTAACATGTGTTCTGAACCAGTCACCACAATGTGAAATTTTAATGGATTTTTTTAAATAGTTACAGTATTTTAAGAGGTAGACAGTACTATTATCCCCATTTTACAGATAAATAGGCTAAGGTTTAGGTGAAATAACTTGTCCAAGGAAACCTAGCCAAGCTAGTAAGGGAAATAGGGATAAACTTCAAGGACATACTCTACACAGGTACTGCTCAACCCTGTTTCGTTACTGACCTGCAAAATAGCTTTCTTCAACACCCATTTTTCTAATCATCCTCCATAAATTTTAATACGACAGATATTCTGAATATCTGCTGACATGCTGTATGTGTACCTGTGCTTTATACAAAGTAAAAAGTAAAGAGTAAGAAGATTTTTTGTCTCTCAAGAACCATTTCTCATTTCTTTGGAGATGATTTGGCCCCAATTAAGATGTCAGGCTTTCTACCTGTGCTGGATATGGGCTCACCTGAGACCACAGAGCACTTGAAATGTGGATAGCTTGGCTAAGATGTACTATAAGATTTGAAAGACTGAAAATGAAAACCGGAAAGTAAAGTCATCCATGAATAATTTTTATGTTGATTATATATTTAAATCAACATACTGGGTTAAATAAATGATACTGTTAAAATTAATTCCACCTGCTTCTTTTTACTTGTCTTGAGGTAGAAAAACTTTCAATTTCTGAGTTCCCTAGTGGCTCAGTAGGTTAAGGATCTGGCACTGTCACTGCTGTGGCTCGGGTCACCACCGTGGCACAGGTTCAATCCCTGGCCCCGGAACTTCTGCCTACTGTGGGTGGGGCCAGAAAAAAAGAAAATTTAAAATTTCCACTGTGGCTCATTTTCTATTTCTACTGGGCAGCACAGCTCTAAACCTTCATGAGAAAATAACTTTTCTCCTTAACAGGGAAATCTTTTTTTCACAAAGCAAACTTGGTCCGATAATTCCAGCTAGAAAGTTTTGAGATTTTTTTTTTTCCATACATGCAGCTACCATTTAGTTTTAACACTTAGGTAGTACAAAATAAATCTAAGGTGCTTCTCCGAGTGTCAACTCTTCAAATATCTGAATAGAGCCAATATGTCAACACCCCCTGAAGTTCTATTTTACCAGGTTCAGGTGTGTAATGAGCTGAATTGTGCCCCTCCACCCCCCCGCCGCCCCAGAATTCATGTGTTCAAGTCCTAACCCCAGTGCTTCAAAGTGCAACCCTATTTGGAGACAGTCTTTACACTGGTGGTTAACTTAAGAGGAGGTCATAAGGGTGTGGGCCCTAATTCAATACAACTTGTGTCCTTATAAAAAGAGGACCTTGGAACACAGATACATAGAGAGGGAAGCTAATGTGACAACATGGAGAAGTCAGCCACCTACAAGCTAAGGAGAAAGACCTGGAACAGATTCTGCCCTTGGGGTCCTCAGAAGGAACCAACACCTTGATCTCAGATTTGTAGCCTCCAAACTGTGAGAAGATACATTTCTCTCATTTAAGCCTCTCAGTCTGTGCTACTCTGTTAATGGACACCCCAGAAAATCTGATATGTAAGCTATAACCCTAAACCTTAAGGCCAGTGTCAAGCACCAGCCCACAGACCACAGCACTCTCTGCAGACCAACTGTCAGAAAGTGTCCTGGGCAAGGTGGACCGCCCTCCAGACTCCACGGTGACCCGGAATTCTCAGGCTGTTGAACAAGAGAATACACGTGACTAGAGGTGTGTGCTTCTCAACTAATCAATGTTACAGAGTCAACGAGGGAAAAGAACAAGCCATGCCCCACAGGGATTGCCCAAGACTTGCATCGCCAAGCCACAGAGGCAGATATGGCAAACCCATCCATTAGGGGGGAAACAGCTAAGTGAGGGAAAAAGAACTCCAAGGGTCACAGAAAATCAGATATGATGGCCCAACAAATGTCAGCAATGCAGCCATGACTATGAAAAACACACACACACCAAAAGTATCTTGGATGCAAGAGTGTGAGATTACCATCTTGAAGTACAACTTCCATGCGCATCGGCACGGATAAGGATTTTCTCCCAGGGTCTATCCAGTCTGAAATTTCCTCAAGGAAAGGAGAGCAGAGAAAATAAAAATGTCCAGGACAGAGGATGCAAAACAGTGGAGAGAAGTACCATTAAAATAGTTGCCTTCTAGTATAAACAGCTTTTTAGCAAAACCCAGCAAAATGTTGGAAACATGTTCTGTTAAATACCACGCAAGGTACTTCAGACAGGTACTAGGGATTCAAATGGAAGTCCAGATCACCAATCATCCAAGGTACTCAGTGTTTAGGGGGGGCATCAGATAAGTAAATTCATCATTTTAGTGAGAGAGAGGTCTGGTGGGTGTAAAGTGGTATCTCACTGTGGGTCTACTATGCATTTCCCTGCTGACTAACAATGTTGAGCATCTTTTCATAAGTTTACTGGCCACGTGTGTGTGTGTGTGTGTAAGTGTGTACACGCATGCAGGAATGCACATGCAATGGCCCAACACTTTTGAAAACCAGTTAAGATTCTGAAAAGATACATGCACTTCAATGTTCATAGCAGCCTTATTTACAACAGGCAAGATATGGAAGCCACCTAAGTGTCCATCGACAGATGAATGGATAAAGAAGACGTGGTACATCTATACAATGGCATATTACTCAGCCATAAAAAAGAATGAAATAATGCCATTTGCCGCAACATGGATGGATCTAGAGGTTATCAAACTAAGTGAAGTAAGCCAGTCAGAGAAAAGACAAACACTACATCATATCACTTATATGTAGAATATTAGAAAATGACACAAATGAACCTACTTACAAAACAGAAAAAGACTCAGACAGAAAAAAAAAAAATTATGGTTACCAAATGGGAGGGGGAAAGAAGAGATAAATTAGGAGTTTGGGATTAAAATATACACACTAGTATATATAAAACAGATAACCAAGTTGGATCTATTATATAGCAGAGGAAACTCTACTCAATATCTGACAATAATCTATAAGGAAAGAAAAATGTAAGAAAGAATACATATACCCAAATCACTTTGCTGTACACCTGAAACTAACACAACCTTGTAAATCAACTATATTTCAATAAAAATTTTTTAAGATAAAATTAGTTAAGATTTAAATGAGTGGTTTCAACTTTAATCAGTGGCTCTTGTTGGCAATGTGCAGAAACAATTTTGGCTGTCACACGGTGGGGTCTGCTACTGGCATCTAGTGGGGAGAGGCCGGGGATGCTGCTAAACATCCTACAACGCACAGGCCAACCGCCATAACAGAGGATTGTCTGGCCCCAAATGTCAATAGTGCTGAGGCTGAGAAATCCAGGTTTAATGGCTTCCCATTGACTGCCATTATAAAATATGCAGGGGCCTAAGCATTACAAACACAACCTCTTGCCCCCCAACCCAGCATCATCTGAGCCCCCACACTCCACGCTTGCTTATTCTCCTCTGTCCTTCCAAGTTCCATGCTCCTTCCCTCCTTGGGACACTCCCATGTGCAGTTCCTTTGACCTGATACACACCCCACCCTCCTGTTGCCGTTAAGTCCTACTCATCGCTCAGGTCTTTATCCTTAAAGAGAATTTCTCCAGGGAAACCTTCCCCACTTCTCATCCTCACTTGTACTTTTAAATTTTTTTCCTGTGGTACTTATCACAATCAGAGTGAAATCCTATACCTCCATTAGTTTACCATCTATCCCCCCCAGCAAAGTACAAACTCCATGAGGTCGGGAACAAAATCATTAACCATCATGAATCCAAAACACCAGCAAAATGTCTGGCTTATAAGACAGATCAGTGCATATTTCCGGTATGAATACTGAATGAGTGGATGGAAGGAAACCACAGGAAAAGAAGGGAGGTTCTGAAAATTATCAGTTGGGTGGGCACCCAATGAGTTGCCAGCAGCCTTGGCAAGAGAACTTTCCAAGCAGTGCCCAAGGCAGAACAGGGCTTTGATGGGCAGAGAAGGGGTCGCTGGGATGTGAGGGAAGAGCAGGTGGGTCAAAGCTGCATGCTCTCCATGGAGGGAGGGATGAGCGGGAGGGCAGGAACCACAGGAGGAAGATGGGGGACAGATATTGTGTTGGATTCTATGATGGCGTCTTTACATCTAAAAGGCATATTCCTATGTTCTTAGAAGAGCTTCAACATAGGGGAATGTTTCACAGATGCTGAAGGGAAAGACAAGTATGAATCCAGGAGCCACCAAAACCAAGAAGCATGGGCTCCAGGACATGGACAAGGTATGTGGCTTTCCTAGGAACAGGAGGGAAGGAGGGATGATGGAGGTAGCTAAGGACATTAAACCGGGAGCAGGGAAGGGAGGATGTCAATTATATCCTCCCAGTGACTTCCATTTCTTCTATAAAGGAGAAACCATGTAGGTGGAATTTCTATTATTGATAATATTTTTAAACTATAGATCTTCCATTTGATATTTTCCTCATTTTGGCAATAAAGCTCACATATTCATTTTTTTTCTCCTGGTGAATCATTATCCTGATAGGGAGGATGTTTTTGCAACCATCAATCTCTTGTTCTGTCACTCCCAACACTTCTGAATGTCTTTAAGGACAATTTTCATGGCAAAATCTACGTGTATGTGTGAGTATCATTTTCAGAAAACAGAAGCCACTGGTAACATTCAGAATAAGAGATGTGACTACATTAAGCATACTGAATCTCAACTGAGTACGCACTCAACCTCAGGCTGTATTTAGCCGTTACAGGAAATCAGTGCTGCGACAGCAATCAGCTCAGTATTGACAATAAACATTTTGCTTCTTGAACTCACATGGAGAAACCAAAGAAGGCCACAGAGTTCCTCAGACTCTGGGAGATTTCAGAAGGAATAGAAGGATATGGGACAAGGCTTTCCAACCAATGCCACACAGAGGGTGTCGTGAAGGTGTCAGGAGAATGACCACCGCCTAGGTCTCCCTCAAGACTGCACACACCGCCTTCCTGCGAATCCACTGTGAGCCAGACACATACCAGATCATTCCTCCATTCCTCAAACATTCCCTGGGCACTTCCTGAGTGCCAGGCCTATGTTTTTCCCTGGGAAAAGAAGATAAATAACGTGAAAGCTACAGTTTTCCAGAAGCCCTGGTCCAGCTATAGTACACACAGGCATGTCAGCCTCCCTGCATGCACCTTACTGCCCCGGCAATCCAGATGTGGCATCTCAGTGGATACTACCTAGAACGTCAAGGGACCGTGCATCTTGCTTGGGAGCAAGGAATGTCCTCCCCACCTCCTTCATGCCCATCACCTCCTGCATCTTCAAGACCAAAGATTTCCCATTGGAGGAGTTCCCATCGTGGCTCAGCTGTTAACGAACACAACTAGCATCCATAAAGATGCAGATTCGATCCCTGGCCTTGCTCAGTGGGTTAAGGATCCAGCGTTGCCGTGAGTTGTGCTGTAGGTCACAGACGTGGCTTGGATCCCAAGTTGCTGTGGCTGTGGCGTAGGCCGGTGGCTACAGCTCTGATTAGACCCCTAGCCTGGGAACCACCATATGCCAAGGGTGTGGCCCTAAAAAAAAGACAAAAAAAATTTTTTTCCATTGGAAACCATGGCACCAGTCTTAATGGGAATCCAGCAGAAGACAATATTTGCAAGTTTGCTGGGAAGAGAAAATGAAGGAAAATCCCATATAATGAGTCTTGCTAGACACAAAAGTGTCACTTACTAGGTAATGGGGAAAATGACCTTTGTTTTAACAGCATTCCCTGAATATCCTTCTGTGAGCATGTTTTATACGGACTGACTGATGTGAAACATTGGTAGACTAGACTGAACACTGCCCTTTGTGCCTCAAAGCAGCAGTGAAGTTTTCCTACCTTCCCAAGTTCTAAGGTGTATGACAAAAATGGGCTTTGTATACATATTACATATACATATATAAACATATAGTCATATACAATAAAAATCGTGGTTTTTGAAGACGTTAGCAAAAGGAATGTGTTTTGTAGGGATCTAAGCCTCATTTGTAAGAATGTTTTCTTTTTTTTTGGTCTTTTTGCCTTTATGTAGAGCCGCACCCGTGGCATATGGAGGTTCCCAGGCTAGGGGTCTAACAGGAGCTGTAGCCGCCGGCCTTCGCCACAGCCACAGCAACGCGGGATCCGAGCCGCGCCTGCACCCTTCACCACAGCTCATGGCAACGCCAGATCCTTAACCCACTGAGCAAGGCCAGGGATCGAACACCGCAACCTCATGGTTCTTAGTCGGATTCGTTAACCACTGAGCCACGAAGGGAACTCCCCTCATTTGTATGAATGTTAAGATCGGGGGATTCTTTGGAAAAGTCAGTCAATCTCTTCCAACTTATATTCATTTGGAGTCTATGAAATGTCTTTTGTTACCAAAAGGATCCTGTCTGGGGATGGTATAGCAGACTGAAAAAGGTGCTGAATTTAAGCAGAAGACATAGTTTTAAACCTGGCTTTGGGAGTTCCCGTCGTGGCTCAGTGGAAACGAATCCGACTAGGAACTCATGAGATTGCAAGTTCGATCCCCGGCCTCGCTCAGTGGGTTAAGGATCCGGCGTTGCCGTGAGCTGTGGTGTAGATTGCAGACGCAGTTCGGATCCTGCGTTGCTGTGGCTGTGGCGTAGGCCAGCGGCTACAGCTTCAATTAGACCCCTAGCCTGGGAACCTCCACATGCTGCTGGTGTGGTCCTAAAATGACAAAAGAGACAGAAAAAAAATTTTTTTAATAAAAAAATAAACCTGACTTTGGCTCTAACTAGTTGTGTGTCTTGGGCAACTCACCATTTACTAGCCCCAGTTTGCTTCAATTTAAACTGGAAATAACACACTTGCTCTTTTTCTACCACTCAGGGTGGTCTTAATGATGGAATGGGAGTGACTGTAAACAAATAATAGCAGTTTATAAGCATCAGAACCTGTTATTAGGACTCATTCACAATACTGAAGTCCAGAGACAGCATAATAGCAAAACCCCATTTTACTCAAATATAATATTCAAGGAGAAAATTACATAGGATGTATAGATGGTTTTTATACATTAGGACTGAAAGTCATGAAATTCTGGAACCACAAAAGGCCATATTGGGAGTTCCCGCTGCGGGTTAATGATAGGGCTTTTCTCTGTGGAGGCGCAGGTTTGATCCAAAGCCCAGAGCAGCGTGTTAAGGATCCTGCATTGCTGCAGCTGTGGTGTAAGTCTCAGCCCCAGTTCAAATTCGATCCCTGGTCTAGGAACTTCCATATTGGTCAGAGGTTAGTGAAGGAAACAAAAAAATCTCTCTGGAAAATGCGAACCTAAAGGAATTTAATTATTTGACATTTGACAGTATCACCAGGATTGGAGAGGAAGGCTTCAGGTTGGGCCTCCATGAAAGGGCCCAAAATATGGTACGCTAACCTTTAAGGAGAGGGGTTGCACCCATCCTACTTGGAAAGGTAGAAATCAAGAAGGAACTGTGGGAGTCAAACACCTGACAGCTTAGCTGAAGTCAGAGTAATCTGAGAACAGGCAGCAGCCACCGTCGCCAGCGCCTCTTTATAACCAGACACAGGTGAACTACGATAGAAGATAATACTTCTTCCTTCGGCATCCCACGTGCCTGTAGAAACAACCCAAAGAATGCAGAAAAGTGGCCTCTTTCACATTTCTGCCCTCCAAATCTCATTTAAGTGCATCTCATACTGGTGGAACTTAATTTGCAGCCAGGAAGCGCAATGCCTCAAGGAAATCTAGTAAATGGAGCTTTAGATGTCCAGATTCTGTGTTATAAAAAGGTCCCACTAAGAGGATGAGAGGATGGATGCTGAGACTCAACCAAACAGCACACCTGAGAAAACATCCTTCCCTTTTTTTTTCTTTTTTCTTTTCAATATCCTGGACCACTTGCTGACTTGCTCTGATGTCTTCCATTTCCCTTTTGAGCTCATACATATGGTCTCCTCTATAAAATGAATCAAATCATCTTTCCCTTACCTATTTCATAAACAAGTTCCAAAGAATATTTGATATTTTAATGGTAAAAGTATTCTTTAATGTCTTCTGTATCAATCTTACGTACTAATATCCATAACTAGTTCAGGTGAAAGTGCTTTGCTAACTAATCCATTTTCCTGAACATGTTCATAAAACTTTCACTGAGTGGAAAGAAAGCACTAAGCAAATACTGTGAAAGGAAAACCAGATGTAGGTTGCTTTTCATTCTCTTTAAATACTAAATTTTTTTTCTTATTTTATATAATAATCTGTTTCTCCATTTCTCTATACATTTATCAATAACTTAGTTTCTTGATAAATGTATAGAGATTTAGCTAACATTCTAAGCGTATACCTAAGATTTTTTTTTTTCTTTTTACAGCCGCACCTGCAGCATATGGAAGTTCCTGGGCTAGAGGCTGAATTGGAGCTGTAGCTGAAGACTGTGCCACAGCTTGAGGCAACGCAGGATCCCTAACCCACTGAGTGAGGCCAGGGATCGAACCCACATCCTCATGGAGACTTTGTAGGGTTCTTAACCCGCTGAGTCACAACAGGAACTCCTCTAAGCATCTTTTTTTTTTTCAAAACAAAATTAAAATAGGGAGTTCCTGTTGTGGCTCCAGCGGAAACAAATCCAACTAGTATCCATGAGGATGCAGGTTCAATTCCTGGCCTTGCTCATTGGGTTAAGGATCCAGCATTGCCCTGAGCTGTGATGAAGATTGCAGATGACGCTCAGATCCTGAATTGCTGTAGCTGTGGTATAGACTGGCAGCTGTGGCTTGGATTCGACCCCTAGCCTGGGAGCTTCCCTATGCCTACGCCACAAGTGCAGCCCTAAAAAGCAAAAAAAAAAAAAAAATCTCCAAATTGAAAGTAACGTGTGAAGAAAATAATAAAATCAGATCTCCGAACATAAAGAGATCTCAGAGGAATGTGAAGAACTCTTACAAAGTCCAGCCTTCTTTATATGCTATTTCATTTAGTGTTTTTACAGAAACTGAAGGCTTCCTTAAGAGCTCATGTGTAAATCTCAGAAATATAGGCTAGTTCCTTTCCTGACTGATATGCAGGGATACGAGCTGTGACTGAAAGATGGGACCTGGAAAAGATGGGGCAAGGAGAGCATTATGAAGTCTGTCTGAGCAGATGCAATTTATGATTTGAGCTGAAAAGACTGCTTGAACCTCACTCTAGCTCAGGTAGCAGGAAAAACTAAGGTTTTTGCAGTTACCAAAGATTTGTTATTTAGGTGGAAATCCACGGCGTTAGTCAACAATTCACAGTCAATCCCCTTCCATTTTCTGCTGGCATTGCTTGTTCATGATAACACGAAACAATCCTGATAAAGCAGCAGTTAACTCCAGCTTGCCAAGTTTGACATGAAAAAAAGCAAAATGTTCCTTTCTCATAGAAACAGTCATTGCAGGTAAATATCATTGGAAGCTATTCCTCAATAGACTAAATTTTCAGGGGAAGGACTGGAGATATGTTAGTAGCCAGAGGAAATTATCCTAATGCACCATGGGTGAGAATATCAAAGTCAGGCAAGATAAGAGAGAAAACCTCCTAGGGGAAAACATATCCCAGAAACTTGCACTCTACTAGTCTGCTTTGCTCTGCCAGTAACAGCCTAGGCATTGCATTTTCTTGCTAAATTACTAGAGTTTTGTTTAACTGTTTCCTTCATGGCATTTATGACACCTGCTTAGCTTCCCAGGCTTTACCTTAGGACACATAAGGACCGAATCAAGGTTCATCTAAAGCTAGGATGGATCGCTTCTATTGTAATTGTTAAGGAGGGCCCATTCAGCAATAATCAAAATGGTTCTTCAGCCTGGATAACAAGCTGTTGTTTTGTTTTCATTGAAAATAAAAAGAAAATAGCTTTATTACATCACAGACAGGCAGAACCAATCTATGGAGTTAAAGTCAGCGGCGGGGGTGGAGGGGCTGGGGCGGTGTTGCTGGCAACGCTGTCTCTATCTGGTGCTGCTCACGGGAGAATGTTCACTTTGTGGAAACCAACCCAGCTGGACACAAGACTTGCATGTTTTACCTCATGGATGCTACACTCTGATAAAGAGCTTAAAATAGCTTTATTGACTCACTTTGGAAACCTTATCTTCTTAGACTGTCATAATCACTGCCAGTGAGAAATTCGCAAAACCTCTTTGGACAGGACAAACAGACAAATACGGGCATATGTAAGTGACATTTTAGAGGGCACCTGCCAGCCTTCCAGTCAAAAAAATCCACATCTCCCCCCATGAGCTGCATTTGGATCCACCAGCTACCAACCAGAGCTATTTTTCCCTCTTTCCCATATAACCTTTCCAGAGTGAACGCTGCTGACTGTCCACCTCATAAACCCTTCCCCTTGGATCCCTCATTCATCTCGGCAGTCTCATCTTGCCATCATTTTGGAAACCACAACTGTAAATTCTGCATAGTGCAGAAGTTCTGAGCTTCTCTGCAGGATGCTGGGAAATGTGCGATATACTAACATGGCTTGTTATTACTATCACCTATTTCAGCCCTGGGTTTTTCAGTGGGGGAGGGCACAGCAGTGGAGAGGGGAGAGCGAGTTTTTCCAAATGCACAGGGCATTAGTCCAAACCCCAACCTCAGAGCTTCCTCAGTCTTCTTCTCAAACAACTTAGCCAGCCTAGCAATTATGATTTTTGAATGTAAAATGAGACTTACGAGACAGGATTATTAGGTGAGATATATATATATATATATATATATATATATATATATATGGCTTATATATTTATAACATTTACATGTATAAACATATATATTTATAACATTTACATGTATAAACATATATATTTACAAACATATATGATAATATAATTTTATATATTTATATATAAATATATGTAGCTTATACATATAATTTTTTTTGCTACATTACAAGAGTTTCATGTAACTGTTTCCTCCTTATTCTGAGCACTGGTGCATTTACTTTGTATGTGTACTTTTTTTTTTTTGGCCATGCCTGTGGCACGTGAAAGTACCCGAACCAGGGATTGAACCCAAGTCACAGCAGTGACCCAGGCTGCTGCAGTGACAACGCCACTGCCCACTGCCACGAGGGAAGTCCCATATGTTTTTTAAGGTTTTTAAGTAGAAATAAACTTTTGGATGCTTTCGAATTGACTTGCTCTAAAGAGAAAAAAAAATTTTGCTTTTTTACATATCTTCATTTTCTCTGAAATACCTATATCTTTAAAAGAGTAAAAACTTGATTTTTTTTCCTTTTCAAAATATACAATATGAGAATCAAGCACACATTAAAGGGGATGGAAGGAAAGTCTGGATTTTCCCACTTGTAGAACAAAAGAGTCGCCCAACACATGCTGACCTCCCTGATAAAGTTCATGGCCCTCTAATTACTGGGGGATAATCACTTTTAAAAACATATCGAGTATTGTGTGCCAAGTGCCACACAAACCAAGGCGCGTGCTTCCCTCTTTAATGGTAACAGCTCTTCTGTGCAGCAGGAAACACTACAATCCTCAGATGACACACGAGCAAACTGAGGTTGAGATGCATTAAGCAACTTACCCACGGTGAGCTCTGAATTTGGAAGGTGACAGTGAAGAAAAAGAAAACAAGCAAATGAGAGGCCTTCTGAGCCCCAGATGTTTGCAGAACACAGCGAGCCCTGGGATGTTAAAAGGGGGCAAGTCAGGGGTTGGGGAACCTTCTTCTTTCCCTCCACGTCCTGTCCAACACAGAGAAACGAGAAGGGCCAGGCTCACAATCTCCCAAGCTCCCTGGCTGAGACGAAGAAAGTAATTCCCTTCCACTGTCCATCTCACAGAACCCTCTCAAATGCCCCAGTCCTGCACACCCACCTCCGGGTCATACACGAATGCCAAATAAAGGCAAGAATGCAAGTACAAAATAAAAGTAAGGTGCATCCTTTCCTATCATTGGTGAAACACAAACCACCACAGGTCGGTCCTTTATCTGCTGGCCAAGTGCTGGAGGACAAGCCTCGGCCTTGATGTTCAGACTGTATAGACCTAAACACCATTACTAGTTGAAAAATTGAAATATTTTCTATTCCTTTTTCTCTCCCCTTTTTAGGGCTGCACCTGAGGCACGGTGCATGTAAGTTCCCAGGCTAGGGGTCGAATCGGAGCTGCAGCTGCCAGCCAATGCCACAGCCACCGCAATGCTGGATACGAGCAGCATCTGCCACCCGTGCCACAGCTTACAGCAGCACCAGATCCCTAACGCACTAAGCGAGGCCAGGGATCGCACCTGCATCCTGCATCCTTAAGGATGCTGTGTTGGGTTCTTAACCTGCTGAGCCACAGTGGGAACTCCCTGAAATATTTTTTTTTTACCTTCACAGGGCCTGGAGACCCCCAGACCTTTCCATGAAAAGGCAAATTAAGGTTTCACCCCCAGCCCTGGTGCAATAGGATGTCTCCAGGACCTGCTCCAGCTCCACTGCCCACCAGCTGACGGCTGTGACTGGTTAACAGCAATGTTGACACTTTTGACAACCACGCTTAGCGCACCCACAGCCTCACCATGACAATGGCAGGCGGCCACCAGGCTGTGCGCTGTACCCTCTGGGTGACACCCCCCATTCCCCACAGTGGCCAGGACAACAGGACCAGTGATTATGGAACACTCAAGGAACAAGAGATAATCTCTCCACAATTCTAAACAGCTCCAAACTCAGCATTTTCAAGTGGGCTATTACGCTTTCCAGCGGGTTACCAAGAAGCTGTTTTACGAGTTGGCACATCCTTCCTTTTAAAGATCAGAGAGGAAGGTTTACAATTTTGAAGTGAGGTCAGAGGTTTGAGATATTGTCAATTCCTTTCAGTACTAACTTTTTTTTTAACTTAATAGATTTTATTTTAATTATAGGTGTACATAAATCATCACAAGCCAATTTGACAGATTTTGTGTCCCAAACCCACAGTATATCCCCCCACCCCCCAGATTGTCTTATTTGAAAAACCAAGGTTTTTCTTTTTTGTTGTAAGAAGATACGGCACATTCTTGGGGCAGGGGGCAACACGAAATTCCCAAAGTCAGAGCCCAAAGGAAAAATACAGCAGCCTGCCCTCCCCAGAGAAGTCTGGAAGTCAGGTTGGACACCCTCTCAAAAACCTCCTCTTTTTCCTTTCCTTTTCTAACACTCCGACTAGAAGCAGGTAAAAATGCTGAAAATGTTTCATTGCATATAAGACATTCAAAAGAAATGCATGAATGTGAGTTAAGTCAGCCTGGGTATCAGAGACACTCCCTAATGTACCCCCAGTAGATCTAAAAAACGTGTCCACGATTATGTCATTGAGGCTTTTCTACCTCCTAAGTACCTAAAAAAGTCACAAGGGGAAGAATTTCTCAAAATACAAAGATTAAACTTACAAACCAGTGAAAACATATACAGGCCAACAGGATTGTGCTACTATAGGTTCCAAGTTTTTATTGTTTGTTTGTTTTTTCACAAAACTTATCTCTCTGGTTTCAAAGTGTAGGCCCCCAAACCAGCAGCAACCACATCACTCAGGACTCTACTTGAAATTCAGATTCCCAGGCTCCTTCTTGGACCTTCTGAATCAGAACTTGGCCCTAGGGGTCTAAATATTCCCAAGCCCTCCAGATGTTTCTGATGCAAGCTCAAGTGTGAGAAGTGCTGCTTTATCCTTGGGGCTACTGCCAACTATTAGATGACCTAGGCAGGAAGCAGAGCACTCTTACCTTCTATCCAAGAGGCAACAAAGCTTCAGAGAGGTTAAGTAATTAAGCTAAAGTTACACAGCTGACTGGTAGAAGAATCAACAGGTGAACCCAGGCCTTTGGATACAAGACCTCATTCTCTGTTGTCTTCAACACACAGTCTCACTAACATGCAATATAATTAGCCAGACAACCTAAACTGGCTTGATCCTAGAAGGGCAAATATGAACTGGGGAGAGGAGAAGGGTGACCCCTGGGGAGGAAAAAAAAAAAAAAAACAGCCTAAGAAATTCCTGGTCCCTCTTACTCCATAGATCACCATGGAGACCGAGAAGGCCAAGGAAGGAACTGGCAGGATAGTTCATCCTATTCCAGATAACTTGACTCCGGGGTGCAGTCTGAGTTCGCTAAGAAATCTCTGAGGTTCTCTTGATCCTGTCCTTTAGTGCTCACAGACTCCTACAGGGCTGCCCCGGAAGCTCACTGTTCGATGCTCAGCGGGAGCCCTTCTCACCTTCTGCAGGTGGCAGCCTCTCCATCACCCTCCCTGCGTCCCTCATTCTCTCTATATCTCCGGTGTTCTCGGTAATTTTCTGTCTCCTCCGCATAGCATGTAAGGGGTTTTGTTACTTTCTTCACCACCCCAGGCTCTAGTCCAGGGTCCAGCATTAGTAGGTGAGGAAGAAATAGGTGACATAAATGTACATCAGAAAAATCATCTGCCTGGATGGATCCAAATCCAAAAGACCTTCATTTTCAAAGGGACACTCATCTTTTCTTCCAAACAAGACATTCTGGAGAACTACTTAAAATGCAGTTTAAAATCATCACAATGAATAAATCCAGAGCTTATACTGGGGTATCCTTTTTTATTCTGTGAAGTCTCTCTCACGCTCTCTCCCTCTCTCTTCTCTCTCTCTCTCTCCCCCTCTCCATGCCTTCTGCCCTTCACTCTCTTTGTCAGTAAACCCATCATCACATTAGCTCTCTATTTGAAGATCTCAAGATGGGCAAGGCTGTCCTATTTGTGGTCAAACTGCATTTATTTTTATTTTATTTTATTTTTTGCTTTTCCTTAACACAAACAAATCCTTTCACCTGTGTCTCAACTTACTGTTTAGATCCTATTCCATTTACACAAAACATCTGGTCATTAGATTAGGACAGAAGGATAAAAGCGTAAAGTCCACCGTAAAAAGATGCCTACAGCATTTAATAATTGGCATGAGCTTTCAAGGAAGCTGTGGGCTCCCCCTCCAAGTTCCGTTTGCGCTTCCAGGTGGACAAAATATAGACACAAACCCGCTCAGCTAAGTAATTGGATTCGCTACCTGGAATATTTAAATTGTTTTCAGACACTGGAAAATGGCTTAAGAAGATTAGAGAAAAATACCCTGGAGGATAACAGGCTATAATTTACTAGGTGGAAAATCTTTTCGGCAAGAAGAACACCTCATTCTCCTGTAATTCCCCCTGTTTAAAAGATGTCTTAGTCATTAGGACCTAAATTTCCTGCCATCCAGCAGCTCAGGTTTATTCCAGTGGGTTGTTCTTATCAAACCTTTTGAATGACACCCAGGATGTAAAATTGATAAGCTAATGTCCTCCATGGGGAAGATGCTCATGTATTCAGAAAGATTATTAATTTAAGGGTTTGAAGGCATTTGGGGAGGGGGGTTCCACCTGAAGTCCTAGGGTCCGGGGTGCATGTAAACCACTGGAGATCTGGGCTTGGCTAAGCTCTGCCCCTCCTGGCAAAAGATGAAGGTAAACTGGGGGTATTATGTCTTCTGTTTTGAACTGAAGACTACAGCCAGCTCAGTTCTCAGAAACTTGCCCTCCCTCGTTGCCTGCAGGCCCACTGAGCCCTCACGGGCCCCTCGGCCCCCCCCACCTCCGCCCCCTGCTCTTGAGCCTTCCCTCTGTGTGTCCTCTCCGGCCCTTCTCGGGGCCCTTCTCTGCGGAGACAGGCGCTAAAGTTTGGCAACACCGACCACCTGTCGGCTGGACCGCTGTGTCCTCTGCCTCTGCCGTGTGGGCTCCCAGCAAAGCGCTAAGACGGTGGAGCAATCACTAAACAGTTTCAGACTCCGGGGCAGTTCCTTCTCGAAAGGGGCCAATGGAGGTAACAGGGGGTGCGTCTGAGGGCCGAGAGGGGCGCGACCCGTCGGCACCCCAGGCTTTCCAGCTGGTCCCAACTTCACCCTCCCCACTTAGCAAACTCTCACGACCCGTCCCCTGGCCGCAAGATTTCAGACCCTCTGGGGGCCTTGCCCAGACACAGCCGGGACGTCAGCTACCGAACCAGAGGCCCCTGGAGCGCGCGCCCTACAGTCGCCCTGGGCCCCCGCGCCCTCCCGGGTGCGCCCATTGCATAACGCGCCCCTCGCCCCACCCCCACGGGCAGCCCTTGCCTGCCTGCCCCGCGCCCCGCCGGCGCCCCCGCCGGCCACCCCGACTTACATCATCCCACTTGACGAATTTGGTGCCCTTCTTGAGGCCGTCGGACACGCACACAGGCTTGAGTTGCAGAGCGTGCACTCCGGGTTGAGCCCCGGCCATCAGGGCTCATCGGGGCTCTGGGCGGCCCGGGCGAGCGCGGCAGGGACGGGACGCGGGGCGCGGGGCTCCCTTCTCGGCTCCGGAGTCTCTCGCCTCTGCTCCCTCGCTGGCCTCCCCCGGCCTCCCGGCCTCCGGCGCGGCTCAGCAGGCGAGGCGCTCGGGGGCGAGGCGCCGGGCCATGCCCGTGCGGGACGCGGGGTCGGGCGCCCGCGGTAGATGCGGAGCCTCTGAGGGCGAAGAGCCGCCGAGTCTGTCAGCCCGGGCTGCCAGCCGCCTCCGTATACTGCTCCTCGGCCGCCGCCGCCTCCCGGCGCACCATTCAGCACATCCTCTGGACGCGGAGGGAGAGCGCGAGTGACACACGCTCGACGCCCCCCCCGCCCTGCTCCCTCCCCTCCTCCCTCCTCCTCCCGCCCCCCTTCCCCGCCACCCGCGCTCGCTCGGTCCCTCCTTCCCCCGGCGGCTTCCAGCCCAACTTTGCGCGCTGGGTCAGGAGCGGGAAGCGGGGACGCAGCGGCACCTCCCGGCTCCCAGGCCCCACTGCAGCCGACGCCTCTGAGCATGCCCCGTGCCCCGGCGGCGGGGTGCAGGGGTGTCCTAGCTTTCGTGGGGATTTGCTGGGGGACAGGAGCCCCGGTCTGGGAGTGTCTTTGGATCCAAACGGGGTGGGAAAAGGGAGCCTTCGGGAGAGATCCGAGAGGCGACCCAGAGCTTTCCTCTCCAGCTGGAGCTCTCCATCGTTGGCCACAAACCAGCTATTTGAGAAGACAATTATTATTTATTAGTAGAGAAGAGAGCAGTTGAGAGGCTTTGAGTGAGTGCTCTTTGGGGAAACCTCGCCGTGCCTGATAGTTTGCAGCGCGCTGGTCCTGACACCCGGGCGGGAATGTGGTTAAGTTGTACTTATGAGACAGCCAAGTCCATTCTAAGAGAAACAATGGTTTTATTTCCCAAGGAGATAGGCCTCCACTTGCCAGTGTGTGTGTGTGTGTGTGTGTGTGTGTAACAGAGACACAGAGAAAGAGACAGGGAGAGAAGGAGAGAGACAGGTGTCTCACTGATAGAAACTTGCTCACTTAGGAACAAAGGTGTAAGGATGTTTGTTGGCATTCACTCAACAAACATTTCTCACTTTTAAAACAAAGAGATTCCCCCGCTAGAGTAGATCACATTTAGAAGACTAATAATTTGAGCAACTGGAACTTTCGTCCATTACTGGAGAAAATATATATTGGTAAAGCCACTAGGAAGAACAGTTTCTTATGAGGTGGTTAAACATTTACTTATCATAAAACTCAGAACTCCCACTCCTAGGTATTTATACAAGAGAAATGAAAACATATGTTCACACAGACTTGTTTAGCAATGTTCATAGCTTTCTTCATCATACCCCAGAACTGGAAACCAGAAGTCAATCAACTGGGGAATGGATAAACAAATGTGGTATGGCAAACAATGGAATAGCATTCATCAGTCAAAAAGGAATGGACATGCAACCACAGGGATAAATCACACAGACCTTAAGCCTAGTGAAAGGAACTGGACACAAAACGCTGCATGATTCCATTTGAGGAATTCTGGAACTGGCAATCTAGATCATGTCCACAGAAAGCAGACCAGTGGTTGCCTGTGGCCAGCACTGGCAGGGAAGGGGAACCAGGGAACTTTTGAGGGTGATAGAAATGTCCTATATCTTGTGTTTTCACAGTTGTCGAAATTATAGAACTGTATACCTAAAATGAGTACATTTTATCATCAGTAAATTATATCTCAATAAAGTTGATTTTAAAAAAGAAGAGGGAGTTCCTGTTGTGGCGCAGTGGAAACGAATCCAAGTAGGAACCGTGAGGTTGGAGGTTCGATCCCTGGCCTTGCTCAGTGGGTTAAGGATCTGGTATTGCCATGAACTGTGGTATAGGTCGCAGACACTGCTCGGGTCTCACGTTGCTGTAGCTGTGGTGCTGGCCGGCAGCTGTAGCTCTGATTGGATCCCTAGCCCGGGAAACTGCATATGCTGCAAGTGCAGCCCTAAAAAGCTAAACAAACAAACAAACAAACAAACAAACAGAATATGAACAAAGTAGGAGAGAAACATTCTTTTAAGTATTTGTTCTTTCTTCCTCTGCCCCTGAAACTTCCAAGGCCCAATGTTGATAAACTCAGTAAAGATGTTATACAAAATCCAATGGGGAAATTTGCTATTAAGTATTTCAGTGCATTAAAAAATCCGTATTTATTAGCAGCACCACGGAAAACCTGGTAAACACAACTTCTGACCCCTGCTCTCTTTTGAGGGCCTCACCTTGTCCTTGGAAGCCACTTGCTACAAAGAATCTCTTTAAAGACTGACTTGTTCTGGAGTTCCCCTAATGGTGCAGCAGAAATGAATCTGACTAGGAACCATGAGGTTGCCGGTTCAATCTCTAGCCTCACTCAGTGGGTAAAGGATCCAGTGTTGCCATGAGCTGTGTTGTAAGTTGCAGACATGGCTCAGATCTGGCATAGCTGTGGCTCTAGTGTAGGCCGACAGCTGTAGCTCCTATTAGACCCCTAGCCTGGGAACCTGCATATGCTGAGGGAGTGGCCCTAAAAACATGCACACAAAGACTGACTTATCCACACACTTTTTTGACCTTAGAGTTTTCAACCAGACACCTCTGTATTTATCCACCTCATTGATATTGCTCCATGAGATGTTAAAATATGTGCCCTAAGAAAAGGCTTGAAATATCCTTGTGAGGTTGGGCTTGCCTTCTTGTGTTTCTGCTCATTGCCATGAGACAAACATGTCTCAGGGAACCTTAAGAGGCAGACGCTAGGGCTGATCTGTAGCCTGGAGGCAAGTCCAGCAGAACCCCATCCTAGATCTGCCAGAAACCAGCCAACCTGCAGACTTATAAGCACGACAATGAATGAGCTCATTGTTGAGTCCATGAAGCTGGTGGGGGATGGGGTGGGGTGGGGTCATTTGTTACACACCATTATTGTGGAAGTAGTTGGTTGACTCATTCACCTAGTATTCTTGATCCTTCCCAGCTGTTGCTTGTCACTGACTGTAGGGAGAATAAAGCTGTGGAATTCTGAACAGTGTTTGTCTTCAAGACAAACATGGGCTGAGGGTATTGTATTCTGCCAGCAGAAGGATGCAATTTAATCCAGGAGGGCTGTGGGATAACCTCCAACATGTAAGGTGGGGCTTGAGGCAACTTGGTTCAAATCCCTCATTTTCTACATCTTTGGATAAAGATACAAGACAGAAGTCATTTTAAAGCATGGGGATTTTTGCCATGCAAGGGGACTGGAAAGAGCATCCAAAATTGTGTGAGCCAGGCCTGTGATACATCAAGTTCAATGCTCTGTTCTGTTTTTAAAACAATAAAAAGGTCTGTTTTTTGTGAGAGCACAGAATTGCCCTCCGGAATGTCAGCCTCGGGGAGCTGGCAAAGCTAACCTTTATTGAATATTCACTATAGGCCAGAGCACTAGGCTAAGCGCTTCCCAAATACTCAATAACATAACACTTACTGTTCAACAGCTCCCGCCCTCCCTCTTTTTCTTGTTAAGAAAACCCTGATTTGGTTCAGGTGGCTATGGCGCTTAGGCAATATGGCCCCGCCCTCTTCCCAGGACATGAACTGTGATTGGTCTATGAGTCTAAACCAATTATAGAATCGCATTCTCCTTCTCTATGATTGGTTTAGGAGGTCATTAGGGGACCCAAACCTGCCCAATAGATTAAGGAAAGTGGGGCCTGCGGCTCACTCTCTCCTCTCCCTTTCTCTGTACTACCGTGTGGAGAGGACAGCCAGCAACAAACAAGCTGGGAACCTTGATTAATCCTTTGCGAGATTGTTAACCCTTTGCACGTCGCTAGACTTCCTGATAAGTGAGGCGAGAAATATCTTTATTACTTAAGCCTTATTGTTAGTCTCAGCTGATCCGGTGGACCCTATTATTCTGCCCAGATTTACTAACTATTAAATTGAGACTTAGAGAAGTGAATTAACCTGCTTAAATTTCCACAACTTGGAACCAGGATTGAGTCCTAGGATCTCTGACTTTAGAACTTAACTCGTAACCATCATGCTAAGCACTTCTAGAACTTAACAGCTCAGATCTTAGTAGTTTCTCCCTGCTTTTAACCAGAATATAATATGAATATTCCCAATTCCCCAATTCATCACTCACCCAACGCCTGCCACAGTGAAAAGGATGGGTGTTGTGATTTGAACAGACATCCTTTCCAAGAGTCAGTTCTACCAATGACTAGCGATGTGACATTGGGAAAGTATCTCACCACTTCTGAAATACAGAAGCCTAATACTGGATAATACTGGGTAAATAATAATGATAATAAAAACTTATCACGTGATTCTCACGTCAACCTCATGAACTGTGTTATCATTATCATCTCCATTTTATAGCTGAGAAAACAGAGTCAGGGAAGGATTAAATACATGTCTACAATTTTCCAGCTAATAAGTGGAAGAGCCAGAATTCAATCCCAGGCAGCTTTGCCCTGGAGCAGACACATTTAATCACCACACTGTGCTATCTTGAGGAGTTATTGTGAAGATCAAATGATATCATGTATGTAAGTCTCTGTCACAGAGTACTAATCAATAGAAGCTAATGCTCTTATAATTATTCTAAAATTGTACTATATTGCCTTTTTGTGCCATAGAATAAATTTTTATGAGCAGTATTCAAAGACAGCATCCTAATTCTGTGGTCTGTGATTTAGTCAACTTCTTTCTGCCTGCACTGATTTTATAAACTTTAATCATATCCATTTTCATCACTAACCTTTTCGAATTCCCAAGTTCTTTTCCATTACGAATAAATGCGTTCTAATTGCAGCTAAGCATCAGGGTTCCTCCAGCTCTATTTTTTTTTTTTTAATAATAGAAAGATATGGAGGAAAAACTGCCCAGAACTAGATTTATAATAACCACATCTGCATTACATTAAATAGTCTTTGGTACATAAAACCCTTCATCTGTGCTGCTCCATACCCTTTCCTTGCCTGACTGTCTGAAATAAAGATGATCCCAACGGTGACCTTGAAAACACGTGTTGAAAAAAGAGCAGAGCCTCTGTTAGCCTGGGTCCCTAAAGGACCACAGGGTGGAGTCAGCCAATCACCTATGCAGTACAATTCTGTGAATAAGAACTATACTTTTTAGAGTATTTAAGCTAAGAATTAAATGTCATGAGCAGCATTATTATCATCATTACACTGCACATCAATATGAGATAAGATTTATACATCTTAGGTGGTAAATAAGAACAAGCATCACGATGAAATTGCCAAGTTCTGACTCAGTGAGTTCTATTATCAGGTAAAACCCTGAGATAGGCAGGGACTCAAAAGCAGACAAAATTATCACTAATGTGGGGTTCTGCTTTGGCAAAGCGGGTTTTGGACCCGGGTTTGATCCCACGGCCTGTCCTTCAGGATCCATAGCTGTGGCCCAGATTCCACCCCTGGCCTGGGAACTTCCATATGCCATGGGTGTAGCCAAAAAAAATAAAATAAAATTATCACTGGTGCGTGGAAAAAAGCTATGCTTTTCCTCACCACCACCACCACCCAAAGGATCTTATCTGGACACTTTCTTTTTTCTTTTTCTTTTTCTTTTTTTTTCTTTTTAGGGCTGCACCCATGGCATACAGAAGTTCCCAGGCTAGGGGTTGAAGCGGAGCTACAACTGCCAGCCTACACCATAGTCCCAGCAACACAGGATCTGAGTCACATCTACAAACGACACCTCAGCTCATGCAATGCCCGATCTCCAGCCTATTGAGCGAGGCCAGGGACAGAACCCGAATCCTCATGGTTCCTAGTCAGATTTGTTTCTGCTGTGCTACAATGGGAACTCCTTGAATCCTTTAATAGCACAATGCACTTTCTCTAAATTCTATCACACAAAAGAAAAAGCTTTCAGATTGCTTTAGTTATGGTACAAAAATGATGGCCTTTTTTTTTCTTTTTGAAAAACAAGAAAAATGGCCTGATATTCATTGAAGCTCTATTTTATCCTTCATTTAAAGTAAAGGATTTCATTGAAAGCTGTCTGATCACCTTAAACACCATTTTGGAAGAAGAAAAATTAGGACCACGGGTTCAAAAATGTCTAAAGAGAGATGCTCTAAGAAGTATCTGATTTCACAAAATTGGAGGTGTTAGGGTATGTGGCCCATTCAAATGATGCCTCAAGATAAGGAGAACCTTCAAGGAAAGACCTCTTCACCTCACCCTGCTTGCCTCGGGCCATCTCCAGACTCTCTGACAGAGCGACTGAGACATCTAAGTGCCAAAACATAATCTTCAGGAGTTACTTTATCGTCTCTGCTCTATAAAAATACACATTAGCACAGTCCTACGTAGCCACTAACTTTTGCGTCTCTTGTGACAACTCACTATAATTTAAAGGAGATACATTATTATCTTTGAGTTTCTGAACATACGGATGAACTCACATTTTTAAAAAATCTTTTAGCCTATTTACTAGTTTCAGATAATAATTCTCCACCTAGTTAAACTGAAGATTAATTTTCCAGTCATGTACATCTTCTTCTTAGGCAAGGATTTCAATCACCATTTATAATACACTAACATTTAAAAAATATGGATAACCATCTTTTTGAATTTTCTTGGGCTGTTAACAAACAAGAACATGACTTTGTTTCCAATCAGGCCTTCTCTCATTTCTCATTTCGTTTTTCTGGCCTTCTATCATTTCTCTATTGTTGCCCCACATCTTAGATCCAGGAGCAAACTCTGGTTATAACCCATCACATTATTATGCAAACATACAATAGCGGTGGGGAAGGGTGCTCAGCCAGAAGTCTCTGTGTACCTGCATAGCTCAATCTCTTTGTTGTACATCAGAAATTATCACAACATTGTACATCAACTATACTTCAATAAGCCTTTAAAAATGGAAAAAAAATGTCTGGAATTCAAAAAAAGGAGAAGGAGGAGTAAGAGGAAAAAGAGAAGAAGGAGAAGAGGAGGAAGAAGGAGGAGGAGGAGGATGCGAAGGAGGAGGAGGAGGAGGAAGCAGTCGTCTCTGTTAGAGAGCTCTGGTTGCCTCTTCAGCATCCATTCCCCTAGAGTCCAGCAGAATTTGGTTTGAAATCTCCAGTGTTCTGGCCCGGGTGTGTGAGTGGGGGTGGGTTGGTTGTCACTGGTCCCAGTATATAGAGGACAGGAAGAGACCAAAGAAAGAGGCAAACACTCCTGATTGCCTGGTTGGTAGGTGGCACGTTAAAAAGGGAACTTAACTCTGTTCTCTATATCTGTGAATCTGTTTCTGTTTTGTAGAGGTTCATTTGGTTGCCAAGGGGGAAGGGAGAGAGAGGAGGATGGACTAGGAATTTGGGGTTAGTAGAAGCAAACTACTACATTTAGAATGGATAAATAATGAGGTCCTACCGTAGAGCACAGGAAACTGTATTCTGTCTCTTGGGATAGACCACGATGGAAAATAATATTTAAGAAATAGAGTGTATATGACCAAGTTACTTTGCTGTACAGAAGAAACTGGCACAACACTGTAAACCAAATATAATTTTTATTTCCTTTTTAGGGCTGCGTCCAAGGCCAATGGAAGTTCCTGGGATAAGGGTTGAATTAGAGCTGAAGCTGAAGCCTACCCCACACTGTTTGCGGCAATGCAGGATCCTTAACCCACTGAGTGAGGCCAGGGATTGAACCCTCACTCTCATGACACTATGTTGGGTTCTTAACCCGCTGAGCCACAGTTGGAACCGCCTAAATCAACTACGCTTTAATGAAAAAAAAAATTAAACATAAAAGTAAGGGAACTTACATACCAGGACTGTCTCGGGCACGATAAGAGCAATAGATCTCCCCGCCCACCCGTGAGAGTCTTAAAGTTTAGACCTCAGGAGGTTCAGTCACACATCCCATACAAACGGTCTCAACAGCACATGCTCTCTCAAGGATGTGTTCTTGAAAATGGCTCTCACTGTGGTAATGGTGGGCAGAATGTACAATTCCTTCTTCTTCTCTCTCTCTTTTCTTTTTCTTTTTTTTTTTTTTGTCTTTTGTCTTTTTAGGGCCACGCCCACGGCATATGGAGGTTCCCAGGCTAGGGGTCGAATCAGAGCTGTAGTTGCTAGCCTGCGCCACAACCACAGTAATGCAGGATCCTTAACCCATTGAGCGAGGCCAGGGTTGGAACCTATGTCTTTATGGACACTAGTCAGGTTTGTTAACCACTGAGCCACAGTGGGAACTCCCAGAATGTACATTTCAAGGACAGGGATGGGACAAGAGCCTTCAGTTGCCCAGATCCTGATGCAACAGATCATGCGCTAACTATGGTCTCCTCCAATAGACTCCACTTTAATTTGGAATGACAGTGTACTTGGCTCACCTTCCCTTATTTCTCCTTCTTGCTGCTTGGAATGGCCACTTGAGGGCTGAATTCTCAGCCATGAGATAACCTTTAGAATGGAAGTCAGGAGCCAGGCTGATAGAGCAGAAAGATAGAAGTCCCTTTGGTCTCCCAACAATCATATCACCCTGGATCACCAAGAGTTAAATAAAAAAAAGGTTTCTATCTCATTTAAACCCCTACCGTTGGGGGGGGGTGGTTTCAGTCTTTGTAGCTATAACTAGCCCTAACTGGTGTAGAAGCAAACACTGAACACTGGTAGCTTCTAGTGCTATTGCTTTGTTCCACATGAGTTCTCTAAATGTCTTTCAGTGCTCTGTGCCAGCAGGTTATGAAAAAATGTCTTTTGCTTTTTCCATGTATTTCCCCAGGATTTCTGTTCCTGAAGAAATTGCTGGTTTTCAGCCAATTCAGGATCAGGGTAGAAACACTGGTTTTCCTGGAAAAAGAATTGTACTCAAAGTATATGCAAGGTTAAGGATGCCAGGGACTTGGCATAGTGATGCATTTTATTAAAAATAGATCCCGTGGGAGTTCCTTGGTGACCTACTAGTTAAGGAGTCAGTGTGGTCACTCCTGCGGCACAAGTTCTATCCCCGGCACAGAAACTTCTGCAAGTCACAGGCATGAGAAAATAAATAAATAAATGAATAAGTAAATCGATCAGTCAATCAAATCAAAAATAAACATAGGACCCGGTGCTACTGTAGAAGTTACACAGAGATAGATGTCGCCATGTACATCAATCTATGGTGATTTACAGAGACTGTGAATTTGTGCTTTTTCTCACTTGAATACCATCTTTGATGTTAAAGCTGACATTATACTATGCTAGGGAATTGACAGAATAAGGGGTTGGACAATTTCATGCTTTATCTCACTAAATAGTGTGACTCAAAAAATATATTACCATTTCCTTCCAATTTCAAAGACTGAAATAAATAAATAATGCCACATCATTGTTGACTCAGCTTTGTAATGCCAAACTGAATCATAGAGATAAGGAATGATGTTGAACTAGATGTTGCATTCACAAAAAGTACAAGTTAGCACTGGGAAACAGATAAAAATTCAATTTGTGCATATATGTATTGAGTAAATACAGATATTTTATAAATATATATGCATTTCCCTAATATAGATTACTTACATTGGTATGTATTAAATATCAGATTTGCATGTGCAAATATGCACAAGGAGCATCAAAGAACAGCTAAGCCAAACAACAGATGGTAGCGATTCTGTTACAAATTAAAAAAGAAAGATAACTTGGAAAATGGTTTACTTAAAATTGCAGTTTAAAAAAAATCAAGTCATAAGTATGAAGATGCTAAACATCCCATTTTCTTGACTACAGAGGAAAACAAAAGAAAATGCCTGAGAAACAAGCAGTCACTTTTGTTTTGGGGAGTGTTTGAAAAGTAAAAACTAAGTTGCAAATGGACAATGGAGAGAATTTATCCACACAAACAAAATATGTATTCTGTTATTTGAGCTAAGTTGCTGCCATTGAACCTTCCAAGGGATGAAACAATGTAAGATTTGCAATTTCCTACATTCTAATTCTAATCTTACTAAGTGAAGTGCTCAAATTAATGTGTTGGAAAATATATATTCTTTAGTTGTGTGGCAGAAGAGATGGGCAAACATTTTAAGGTCAGAGAGTAGATATTTTAGGCTTTGCAGGTCACATGCTCTTTGTCACTCCTCAACACCACTGTAGACTGAAAATAGCCATAGATGGTATATAAATGAAAGGGTGTTTCTGTGTTCTAATAAAACTTTATTTACAAAAACAGGTGGCAGACTGGATTTGGTCCATGGACTGTAGTTTGCAAACACCTGTTCTATAAGAAGAAAACAGTTCAAGGCTCCTTGAATCTTTCCATTAAAGTGATTGATCATTTATTGGAGTTCCTGTTGTGGCACAGTGGAAACGAATCTGACTAGGAATCCTGAGGTTGCGGGTTCGATCCCTGGCCTCGCTTAGTGGGTTAAGGATCTGGCGTTGCCATGAGCTCTGGTAAAGGTCACAGACGCAGCTTGGATCCTGTGCTGCTGTGACTGTGGTGTAGGCCGGCAGCTGTAGCTCTGATTTGACCCCTAGCCTGGGAACCTCTATTTGCCGCAGAGCAAATAAATAAATAAATTTTTAATAAAAAGCTAATTAATTAAGTGATTGAGCATTTATTGCCACATAATTATCCTGTTTCTTTATTTCTCTGTGCCATGGAATGTGTAGCTCCAATTAATTCCACTAGTAAACTTTAAAGTAAGCCCGCATCATACAGCAGATTGGAAGCAAAAAATGTTTTATACATGAAGACGAGCACCTGTCTGAACAAGGTGAATGCAAGGGAATATAAAATTTGGCCCATAAGAACCCCGTAGCAACAAAAACAGCCTGGCAACAGCAAAACCCAGAATAAAGAAAAATCTAAGGAAATCATCTGGCAAAACCATGTTCCCCATAAAACAATGTTTGGTGTTATCTAATTTATAATTATTCAAATGAATCTTTCCTGCAAGCATGTGAGAAGTTCAGTTATTAAAGTAGCAATTATTATTAGTGTTATTCATATAAATGAAATCTAAAACTCCACCAAGCATATATAGAGAAGAGTTTAGTTCTCATTAAATATGGCTAAGTATGTTCTCTGGGAGTTCCCTTTAATTTCATACTTGTCCAAGGATAGCAGAGTCACTCAAAAGATGTTCGTTGAGTTCCTATTGTGTGATAGGCAATCTATTAAACTCTATAATTAGTTTTCTCTCTTTTATGTCAACCCAGGAAACCTAGCAATCTACTAAATGAGAAGCTCATGGCATCATTTAGTATCTAACTACTCAATCTGTGGTCCACAGACCAGCAGCATCAGCATCCCTTGGGAGCTCTTTAGAGACAGAGAATCTTGGGCTCTGCCACAGATCTCCCATATCACAGGAAGCCAAAGGGATTGGTGTACACAGTGGAGCTGAGAAGCATCTGTGAGATGCACTAGTGCCACAGCCAAATGAGGGACTTCCCAGTGTCCTGGAGTCCTGATGCCAACTTCCTTAAGAACTAATTTCTTCTCAAGGAATATCTTGGCATTAAGAAGAATCTATTTTATTACATATGAGATAATCATGATGCCTTCTAAGCATTTATCTTAAGCCTCATTTCCTGAGATGTATTTTCTTTACGGAACAGATGAAGCCAACTCTGTGTAATGGATTCACAGGCTAAGCTATGATGGACTGTTAAGTTGGGCAAAAAAATTCACATTCACTTCACACTCCATGGACAACTTACTGATTGGCTAGTTAACAATGTTAGAATATGTTTGTTTTGGCCAGGCCCATGCCATGTGGAAGTTCCTAGGCCAGGGATTGAACCTGAACCACAGCAGTGATAACACCAGACCCTTAACCCACTGTACCGCCAGGGAACTCCTAGAATATGTTTTTATGTGTGGTGGTGGAAAACTAATATTGTACCACATAAGAAAGCTAACTTGTGGCTTAAGTTCTATTTTCATAGAATTCATTTGTCTTAATGCCCGCTCTTTTTTTAATCCCTGGGGTTGAAAGAAATTGATTCTTTTTCTCATAGTACAGTAATCAGTGCTACGCCAAAAAAGTATACTACGTGATTCTAAGTTGCTAATTGTTGATATTTGAATTTTTAAATATTGAAATAATCTGTTTACATAATTTTATCCCTTTTGTATATGTTTAATATCCAATCCCTCATTTAGGCAAAGATACACAAATTTTGATGAGACCTATTATTACCTTGTTTCGTTTTTTGAAGCATTTTTTAGTAATAATACAGATTCTGTATTTGTATTTTTTTTTCCAAAAGAAGGGTCAGATAGAGAAGGTTGGTCATTGCTTTTTTGTTGACTAGCCTTAGCTGTAAAGTTGCTTGGCAGGTTTGAGTTCTCAACAATGTGAGATTAAATCTACAGACAAAAGTTTAAAAAAAGAACTGCAGTATTCACACAGTTTCAGGAGGAGTATATTTCACATCTAGAAAATAATTGCTTGGTGGTAATGATGAAAATCCATATGTTTGCGTGTGTGTTTGAATGTGTTCATCTCTGAAAGCTCTCAAAAACCTGTTTATTTGGAGAAATATTTGTCTTTAGGTTTTAAAACATTAAATCAATAAAAGCAATGCCATTGATACATTGCTTTAGTTTAGATGTTATTTTCATAAGTTATACAAACCCTTAATTTTTAAGTGCTCAATAAATGCATAAACCCTGTTATAAATAGATGCAGCCTCCTGTCCCAACCTCACCCAATTCCCCTCTCTTCAGATATAAGTACTTTTAATTATTTTATCTGATTCTTTTGCCATTTAGCTCTAAATCATTAAATAATACATCTAGATAACTACTTAATAATTCACTCTCCTCACTGGCCGTTGATTTCTCAATATAGAAGATGAAGAATTTTGCTTTTTATCACTTTCCAGATCTTTCCCCTCCCCTCACTATACCACCATTTATCATAATTCTGTTTAGCTCTATATTTCGTATTCACATTGTCATTACTAAACATATGTGTGTGTGTGTATATATATATATATGTAGTCTATACATAGCTGAGTTATGCAACTGTCATAACTACTTTTCTTTTCCTGCATAATATTATGTTCTATCATTTTATCAGGTTGTTTTGTTCTTACTGATAATTCTACATAGACAACATCCTCAGTTGATGAAATCTCGTGATATGCGGGAACATGTTCACATGCTATCAGTCTCTTTTTCTTGCAGACATCTTGTCTAGCACTTCTGGCCCTCTCCAATCTGAATTCTCTGCCTTCCACGTCTTTGCACCACTGTCTCCTGGGTATTTTTCCTGAGGTTGCAAACAGATTACCTTTGCCTTGTCACCTTGTTGGAATTCCTAATTCCCGTCTTCCTCATTTTTGTTTAACCCTTTGATTTAAAGGATTTTATCTTTATGTGGCTTCCTGACAAAGTATGCAAGGGAGATATATGATGTGGGAACTGAAATGTATAAAAACACTTGTATTCCGCTCTTCAAAACTATTTGAAATTTTGGCTGTGCAGAAAATTCTACATTAGAAGTGATTTTTCTTGGGAGTTCCCATTGTGGCACAGTAGAAACGAGTCTGACTAGTATCCATGAGGATGCAGGTTCCATCCCTGGCCTCGCTCACTGGGTTAAGGATCCACAGTCATTGCCGTGAGCTGTGGTGTAGGTCTCAGACGAGGCTGGAATCCCATGTTGCTGTGGCTGTGGTTTAGACCAGCAGCTGTTGCTCTGATTCGACCCCTAGCCTGGGAACTTCCATATGCCTCAAGGGCAGCCCTTAGAAAAACTAAAAGAAATTATTTTCTCTCAGAATTTGGAAGGTTTTCTTCCATTGTCTTTTGGCTTCCAGTGTTGCTTTTGAGAAACCTAATTCTCTTTCTTGATATTCTATGTGAAAAACTTTTCTCTCTGAAAATTTGTTGGACTTTCTCTCTGTCCTCAACACTCTTAATTTACATGAATTTTGGACCTTTTGATCACTATGCTGGGTATTCACTGGGTTCTTCTAATTTAGAAAATCATGTCACAAAGTCTGGGAAATGTTCTAGAACTGTTTTACTTATTACTTCCTCCCTTTAATTTTCTCTCCTGCTGGAACACCTCCTGTCTCCAATACTGGACTTTCTGGATTTTTCCTCCACTTCTATCTTTTCTTCACTGTCTTCCTATTTTATCATTTTGCTCTACATTCTGTGGCATTTTCTAACTTCACCTTCCAACTCTTTCTGTTTTCTTCTCTGCTATCATGATTTGAATTTTAAGGAGCTCTTTTTTCATTCTTGGAATGATCATTTTTATAGCCCCCTGGTCTTGGAGTTCCTGTCATGGTGCAGCGGTTAACGAATTCAACTAGGAACCATGAGGTTGCAGGTTCAGTCCCTGGCCTTGCTCAGTGGGTTAATGGTCTGGCATTGCCGTGAGCTGTGGTGTAGGTTGCAGACGCGGCTCGGATCCCACGTTGCTATGGCTGTGGCTGTGGCTGGCAGCTGTAGCTTCAATTAGACCCCTAGCCTGGGAACCTCCATATGCCGCGGGTGCGGCCCTAAAAAGCAAATAATAATAATAATAATAATAATAATAATAATAATAATAATAATATAAAATATAGCCTCCTGGTCTCATTTCCAACTCCCCAATTTTTTTTTTTTTTGTCTTTTTGCCTTATCTAGAGCTGCACCCACGGCATATGGAGGTTCCCAGGCTAGGGGTCTAACAGGAGCTGTAGCTCCTGGCCTTTGCCACAGCCACAGGAACGCGGGATCCGAGCCATGTCTGCAACCTACAACACAGCTCACAGCAACGCCGGATCCTTAACCCACTTAGCAAGGCCAGGGATCGAACCCGCAACCTCATGGTTCCTAGTCGGATTCGTTAACCACTGAGCCACCATGGGAACTCCTCCAACTCCCTAATGTTAATTTACTCTGTTTATTTGTAAAGTCTTCTTTCAATGGCTAGTCTTTGTTCCCACCTGTTTGCTTTTTCCTGTTTGCTTTCATATCACACACTTCCTACAAATATCTGGTGGTTTTGGCTGCCGGCTTACTTAAAAGCACAAAGTAGAAAGAAAAAAACTGATTAAAATCTCTAGAGACACAGGCAAAGCTTATCAAATGTGACAGACTATAAGGTGGTCAGACTGGAGTATTTCCTTGGGTAACATGAATATCAATATTTTTAGTCTTTTATGTTGGTCAGATTTCTCAGCCAAGATTCTCCCATGGGTTATGATATGGTTGTGTTTTAAACAAAGTATGACTTCTAGCTATCATTATTTATTTATATTTATTTACTTAAGTTTAGTACATTCTTACTTTATGCATATTACCACATGTATTATTACAGTAATCACATGATATAAGGAACATTACTATCCCCAATTTAAAGGTGACAAGGTGATAGTTAGGAGGCAAACTACCCACTTGTCAATGTCATCTCATTAGTAATGGAGGGGCCAAGATTTGACTCCTAAACTCAGCTTTCTCTACCATAACCTTAAAAATGATTATTATTTTAAAATATTATCTATATCCCACTTAAATGAATACATGAATTCAGTGAACAAGTGGTTACACAGGCAATCCGTTAATGTTTGGTAAATAAAAGCCAAAACAGAACTTGGAAACGGAAGGCTGGCACAAGATTTTAATTTCCACTCAGAGCCTATAGATTGTCACAGGTCTTTGGGTTCAAGACAGTTCAAAAGGCAGAAGAGAATGAGATTTGAGAGAAACAAGAATTCTAGTTAGAACTGTGAACAATGGAATATTGGAGTAACAGCGGTTTTCCCATATAATTCCACCACACATATATACATTAACTGATGTTTTTAATCTTGGCTAGAACTAGTAAAAATATTGCAGGTTGCAGAATAAGACAAAAGATCATTTTCCTACTTTATGACTACTTAGAAAGTGCTTGACTCCTGAAAATGCCTGCCCACTCTATTTTATTATAACTTCAAACTTTCTCTTAGAGATGACCATGGCTGGGCTATATTCTAAAAATATTTAAAACCATCAATGGCAACAACACTGATGAACATAGAGATTATACTAAGTGATGTAAGTCAGAAAGAGAAAGACAAATACCATATGATATCACTTATATGTGGAATCTAAAATACGACACAAGTTGGAGTTCCCGTCGTGGCTCAGTGGTTAACGAATCCGTCTAAGAACCATGAGGTTGTGGGTTCGATCCCTGGCCTTGCTCAGTGGGTTAAGGATCCGGTGTTGCCGTGAGCTGTGGTGGAGGTTGCAGACGCGGCTCGGACCCCACGTTGCTGTGGCTGTGGCAAAGGCCGGCGGCTACAGCTCCTGTTAGATCCCTAGCCTGGAAACCTCTATATGCCACGGGTGCAGCTCTAGATAAGGCAAAAAGACAAAAAAATTAAATAAAATATGACACAAGTGAACCTATCTATGAAACAGAAACAGACTTGTGAACAAGGAGAAGAGACTTGTGGTTGCCAACGTGGAGGGATGGATTGGGAGGCTGAGGTTAGCAGATGAAAGCTATTATACACAGAGGGGATAAAAAACAAGATCTACTTGGACCTTAGATACTTGGATTACAAACAGAATTATATTCAATGTTCTATTGTAAGTCATAATGGAAAAAAAGATTTAAAAAAAAAATGTAGCAGTTCCCGTTGTGGCTCAGCAGGTTACAAACCCAACTAGTATCCATGAGGATTCGGGTTCAATCCCTGGCCTTGCTCAGTGGGTTAAGGAACCAGTGTTGCCCAGAAGCTCTGGTATAGGTTGCAGACTCAGCTTGGATCCCACATTGCTGTGGCTGTGGTATAGGCTGGCAGCTGCAGCTCCAATTCAACTCCAATTCACTCCTAGGTGGGGAAATTACATATGCCACAGTTGTGGCCCTAAAAGAAGTAAAATAAAATAAAATAAAATATTATAAAATAATAAAATAAATGTATATATATATATATGTTATTGAATCACTTTGCTGTACAACAGAAATTAACACAACATTGTAAATCAACTATACTTTCATTAAAAAAAAAATTAGTTGGAGTTCCCTTGTGGCACAGCAGTTTAGGGACCCAGCATTGCCACTGCAGTGACTTGGCACAGGTGCAACTCCTGATCTAGGAACTTCCACATGCCACAGGCATGGCCAGAAAAAATAAAAAGTAAAAACAGAAACAAACACAAAAACCTTGGAGCACTCCCTTGGAGCCTAACGGTTAAGGGTTCAGTGTTGTTACTACTGTGGCTTGGGTTTGATCCTTGGCATGCCTGTGGAGGTGGCCAAATAAACAAACAAAAAAAAATCACCAATGAAGTTATAGTCACCATTTTCTTAATTATCCGGTTTTACATTTTCTGTATTGATTTAAGTGACTTTATAATAAGTACCTGGTTTTCCTTTCCAATTACTATCCCTTGATTCTATTTTTTCCATATTCATGGAAACAGGCATTCCATATTCATGGATACAGGCAAAAAAACTTTGTTAACAAAAGCCACCTACCAGCCCCAAGACCCCCATCCATCCCACTCTCTCCCCCAACCCCTGTCAACCGCAAGTCTGTTCTTTATATCTGTTTCATAGATAGGTTCATCTGTGCCATATTTTAGATTCCACATGTAAATGATATCATATGGTATTCGTCTTTCTCTTTCAGACTTACTTCACTTAGTATGAGTTACATTTAGAATGGATAAGAAATGAGGTCCTACTGTACAGCACAGGGAACTATATCCAATCTCTTGGGATAGAACATGATAGAAAATAATATGAGAAAAGGAATGTATATATATATATATGTGTGTGTGTGTGTGTGTGTGTGTGTGTGTGTGTGTATGACTGAGTCACTATGCTGTATAGCAGAAATTGACAAAACACTGTAAATCAACTGTATTAAAAATAAATAAATAAAATTTGTTTAAAAAGGCCACCAAAAATATTATCGTCTTTGATCTGAATTCCTCGTTGAAGGTCCATGTTTGAATAAATAAACAGTCTACACTGCAGGAGCAGAAAACTGCAAATACTCCCTCAGCCTCCCCCCTTCACATACACACTTTTTTTCTTTTTTTTGTCTTTTAGGGCTGCACCAGAGGCATATGGAGGTTCCCAGGTTAGGAGCTGAATCAGAGCTGCAGCTGCCGGCCTTCGCCACAGCCACAGCAATGCCAGATCCGAGTTGCATCTGCAACCTGTATACCACAGCTCACGGCAACACTGGATCTTTAACCAACTGAACAAGGCCAGGGATCAAACCTGCATCCTCATGGATACTAGTCAGATTCATTTCTGCTGAACCACAAAGGGAACTCCCACATACACACTTTTTAATGATGAATTATAAACAAATATTCTATACATCAGCCCTTCCTATAAATGCTCACATTTCCAAATGTGATTAAGTCAATATAACTTTCCTCCATCCAAAAATACAAGCAAGTGATATGGAGGTTTTCAGGAAATGACATCCATTTATTCTGTAAATTAAATCCAATATGTAAACTAATAGCACACTAAAATTTATCGTGTGATAAGGGGTGGCTGAGAAGAGGGTCATACCACCAGTTACTGAATCTGATTTGATTACTCAGGTCACACAAACGGGATATTTCAGGTATTAGAAAAATATGTGTCAGCTAAACTTGTATATTCATAAAAATAGTTGACATATCTTATAGATCCCTCTATGTACAAATTTGGCTTGTTCCATGCAGACTGCTATTGCCATGGCATGCTGGTATAGCAATGCCCAATTTTTTTTTTTTGCCTTTTTATGGCTTCACCCATGGAATATGGAGGTTCCCAGGCTAGGGATCGAATCAGAGCTGTAGCTGCAGGCCACAGCACCAGCAATGTCAGATCCAAGAGGCATCTGCGACCTACATAACAGCTCACAGCAACACAGGATCCTTGACCCACTGAGCGAGGCCTGGAATCAAACCCTCATCCTCATGGATACTAGTCAGGTTCTCTAACCACTGAGCCACAGTTGGAACTCTGCAATGTCCAAATATTTGAAGCTTCCCAGATGTTTATAAGCCTTTGACTATTGCTCAGGAAACAATTCAAATAGCGTGGCAAACTGAACACAAGTATGCCCCCAGTTCTCTCCCTCCCCTCATATCCATCCCCTCTGCAATGAGATTTTGTAGCTTCGGCCATCCAGCACTGGCATCTTTGCCTACTCCTCAAACCTGGACTGGTGTTGCAACCTGGATTGCCCAGAAAAATGATGCAGAAATGGCAATGTGCCACTTTTGCGCTTAAGCCTCTACCATGTCTGGCCATCATGAAAATAAGCCCTGGCTAGCTGCTAGAGGGATGTGGGAAACCAGTGAAGAAAAGCTAAGTCATTCCAGCTAAACCCATCCAAATCGGCTTAGAGCCAGCCTACCTCCAAACACATGATATAACCAAGCCAAGGTCAACAGAATTGCCTCCCAACCCGCAGCTGACCGCAGACATGTGAGTATGCGCAGCCAATAGCAGAAGACCTATCCAGCTGAGCCCATACTCAAGAGAAGTCGTGTCTGCTTTTTTATTTTATTTTTTATTTTTGGGCATGCCCAAGGCATGCAGAAGTTCCCAGGCCAAGGATCCAACCCACGCCACAGCAGAGATAGTGTCAGGTCCTTAACCCACTGCACCACCAGGGAACTCCCAATGTCTGTTTTCTAAACTGCTGGGTTTTGGCATGATTTGTAACATAATATTGTAGCTCTTAAGCCAAAATCTTGCTAAACTTATAAAGAACTTTAAAAAAATCAGTTCTTTAGTGTTCTTTCTCTTTGTGAATCCAGGGTTTCTTCCACTTGACCAAAGTTATTTAGGTCACGACTTTCATATTTTCTTTTTTGAAATCCTAAAAGATTCCATTTTCACAGATTAGAATTCTGACTCTAATATTAGTCAAGAGCAATAAAACACTGTTTACGTAACATGAAAATAAATTGACGTAGCAAATGTTATGACTCATCTACCCTAATCTAAGGAGTAACTTTCAATTTTATGACACTTCATTTTTTTTCAAAGCACTTATTCTGTTAGTTCCAGAGAAAATTCAGGAAGTAATTTCTGATTGTCCCCATTTCTCACGTAGAAAAATCTGAAACTTAAAACCAAGTGAGTTTTCCATTTTCGTGCAACTTTTCACCATAGGTTGAAGCCCCCAGGAATGATTCTGGAGAAAACAAAAGGAAAATGTAAATATTTAAATATTTCACATTTATGGGCCATAAGTGTATATTATAATGCCTTATAATTAGATAGCACTTCAGAGATGTCCTAAGGGGTGAGAATACAATCTCTTTCCATAGAGAGCACACCAAAGTTTACAGGGGTTAACAAGTTCAGAGGGTCATGCAATGGTAAACCAGATGTGTTTCATCCCAGTTTTTAGACACCTTTACCAGAAGCCTGGGTCTGACCCTTTGCTTGAAAGAGATTTATTCAGGTCATTTCCTTAATGCTCTGTGTGCACAAGTTGCACACCAGCACGGCTGAGATCATCAGGGCCCGAGAAGAAAAGCCGCGCCAAGTAAGTTAAAAGGGAGACTAATTCTGGGTGAGCAGTGTCTAGAATGTGCAAGCTAGGACTCTCTTGGATGCACCACACAGAAGAATCTATTCATGAAGAAATAGACCAAACTGATTCATTGGCTTCTGTGGTGTGTGTTGTTTGGAGTTCATAGTCAGAACAATCTTTGAATCAGTATTTTGTTCTCTAAAAAAAAAGAGGGGTAAATTCACTGACGCTTTAGATTAATGAAGACTATCCTTTGATTCTAGCAGTGTGGATAGATTGTGCCTGTACTTAGAGCAAAGAGTATGCCAGTTGTCCTCTGGAAGATCTGGGATACAAATTACAGCCTGCAACCCTCTGGAATCCAGGACTATAGCCACAACTGACAGCTGCACACAGGGTAAGTGGGGAGTGAAACCATGGACCCCATCTGTTTATGCTTCTTGACAAGAACGAGTTACTCTTCCAAAGACTGGCAGCAGCCTTATTAGCACACCAGGTCCTTCCAAGTACATTAGCTTCCTCAGCCTCCAGTCAAGCGTAGGCTAAGTACTCAAGTGAATTTTCACTTCTATCACTGAAGGCTTGGGGTAGCAAATGCTCCACATTGGATGTCTTCTTTCGACCCCCTCCAGATCCACTCTCTCTCCATCCTTCTCTCTGCCCTGGCCCCGGGGGATGCTAACCTGGATAAATTTAACAATAGGACTATCTTGCTCTTTGTGTTCTGGTTGGCTTTATCCATGGTATATACCAAGATGAGATAGGTGGAAGGGAGGTGGTAAAGTCAGAGTATTTTTTCCCCTGGCTCCCAGCCCTCTGGGTTTACATAAGTTAGCTGGTTCCATCTCCTGCCAAGTTGCCTTTAGATAATGCTCTCTCCATGGGTTCCTACTTCTCCTTGCCTCCCCAGGTCTAGGAGTGGTAGAAACTCCTTGCTGTTATTACTGGTCCAAGGATCTTGTACTCTCCCTTCTTTTTCCTCCTTGACCTTTAAAATAGTCCTTTTATTAACCTCCCTCAATTACTCAGCTTCAGTGTGTCATCTGCTTCCTGCTGGGACCCCTGATTCATACTTTGTTGGATGGCATCTCACTAGACCCACTCAAGGTTATTGTGTTCATTTATTTAAAAACACATGTGACACGTTGATTGCATTTTAATGAGCAGTCTGCATGCTGTATTGAAAAGCATAAGAACTTGGTTTTCATCCCAGCCATATGTGACTTAGTTTTGTGACCACAGGCAATTAAATTCTATTTTGAAAACTTTTTTCTTGCCATCCGATATATGCCAGGAACTGGCTAGGATCTGGCAATACAAAAATAAATAATCCAAGATATCCACCTCCACGGAGCTCATAATCAGAACAGGTGAGGCAGAGACATAAATAAAGATCTCGAATACAATATGATCAAACTATGTAGTGGTTTATGTAAATGTTACATTTATCTACCTATGTGACCTTGAGTTTTCTTGTTTAGGAAAACGACTACAGCAATATCTGTCCTACTGATTTCATGAGATGATTCAAAACTGTAGGTGAAAATATTTTGAAATACTTGAGAATATTCAATAGTAAAATTATTTGTGGAAGTACTAATATCATGTTATTATTATATTACATGCTTTACTCCTTACCCTCTTAAAATGGATTAATTATAGTGTTTGTTCCTCCCTGGCATTATCAGAAACTTAGGTATGGGGACTCCTCTCTAGGAAAAATTTTGCCTAGCATGAGTTTAAAGAAATAAGAATAAACATCTCAAACAGCTCATCTTATAAATTTAATCTAATATTTGGCAAGCAGTGGTTGTGATAGACTATAAAAATTTAGTCACAAAGTCAGCTGAATCCTGTTGATTCTGTTGGGACATAAATAAATCTCCCCAGATAAGAGTTGAAGATGCTACTTCAACTAATTTAAAAAGCAATTAATAAAATAGTTTACTGGTTGTATTCAGGTGACTTTCCCTGAAGATAAATGACCCACTATATCTTTATCTAAACTCCAGCTGAAACTACTTGATAAAAAGAAAAAAAAATCAATTGTTATCCTCAAAATGCACAGAGATTATGTCTGAGGCAAAATTTTTCTCTCCTCCTTTTTACAGCAATGTAAGTACCTCTTTGTTTGGGGGAAATTTATTCATGTAGTTTAGGTTAGGCCATTCATCTTTTACCTCTTTTCACCTTGGCTACATGAAACTAAGGTCTAAAAGAACCCAGAGAATCCCAAATATCTAGCCATGAGATCTGGCTTAAGATTAGTCATGTGACCGAAGACAAGCCAATCATTGACAGACGCATGGATAAAGAGGATGTGGTATATACAAACAATGGAATATTATTCAGTCATAAGAAAGAATGCCATTTGTAGCAACATGAATGGACATAGAGATTATCATAGTAAATGAAGTAAATCAGAGGAAGACAAATATCATGTGTGTCTCACATGTGGGATCTAAAGAAAGAGATTTAGAGGGAGTTCCCGTTGTGGCTCAGTGGTTAACGAATCTGATTAGTAACCATGAAGTTGCAGGTCTGATCCCTGGCCTCACTCAGTGGGTTAAGGATCCGGCGTTGCCGTGAGCTGTGTTGTAGGTTCCCGACGCAGCTCAGATCCAGCTTTGCTGTGGCTCTGGCACAGGCCAGCAGATACAGCTCCGATTAGACACCTAGCCTGGGAACCTCCATATGCCATGAGTGTGGCCCTAGAAAAGGCAAAAAGACAAAAAAAAAAAATACATTTAGACTCGTGAAGATAACAAATTCATGGTTACCTAGGAGGTAGTGGGGAGGGATAAATTAGGAGATTGAGATTAAACTATACACAGCACTATACAAAAAATAGACAAACAACAAGGACCGACTGTATAGCACAGGGAACTATACTCAATATTTTGTAATTACCTATAATGGAAGAAAATCTGAAAAAGAATATATATGTATATATGTATATACATATATATATAAATCACTTTGCTGTACACCCCAAACTAACACAACAAATTACCTATACTACAATTTTTTAAAATGGTTAAAAAAAAGTTTAAAAATGATCAGAAATGATTCTCCCTGAGAACTGGGGCTAGAGAGTCAAAAGGAAGGATTCAATTACTTTTTATTCCTACTGTTCCATTTTATTTAAACTGTTGTTTCTGTATGCATAGATTACTTTTATAAGAAATTAACAAAGTTAAAAATTTTGGTTTTCTGTTTCTCATTTTTATTGAAACAAAAATAAAGGTAGAATGCCTATAGAAATCAAAAAAAAAATTAATCGGTAATGTGTAATACCTAATGTATGTCTACAGCAGGCACTGATAAACACCATAAATGCCATCTGTTATAATGGAATGGAAACATTTGAGTAACTGAAATAACTGTCTATTAAAGAAAGCATCTTTTAAATTTTCCCCAAGGTTAACTTGCTGTCTAGAATACAGTAGGCAATCAGGGCAGACATAACTAGTTATTTGAACTAAAAACACATTTTTAATTCTCTAATTAGTCTATGCGGTTGCAATGAAAACAACTCAAGTTTAAAAGATATGCATAATAACCCAATACAAATTGTACTTGTCACAGTTAATTGCAAAAGATAATTTCACAGAGAATAAACGAAAACATTATCAAGTCCATATAAGATCAGGAGTAGAGAAGATCTCTTGAAAGTTCTAATTTTCATGTATCACTCACTGTCAAAGGGAATTTGTGCATGGTTTCCACTTTTCCAATAACTTTATGAGGTAGGTATTTCACAGATGAGGAAAACTGGGCTTTGAAAGAAGTTCGCTAAAATAGCAAACATAAGATATGAACACTACATGTCTATCTGCAAGGTGAAGGTATTTAAAAACACTTTCTAATTTTTGCACTGACTTCCACTCTAGAAGCAAAGAGTCATTAGAGGTAAGCAAAGGTCCAAAGGCTGGTGTGCCCTGCTGAGTGAAGGAGCTTTAAACGTGGTGGGCTATGTGGTTGTCCATGAACATGCTTTTCTACCAACGGCTTCCTAAAGAGTCCCCCTGAAATTTCGTTTCACTTTTTTTTCCCATTTTTTAAAAATTTTATTGAAGTAAAGTCAATTTACAATGTTGTGATAATTTCTGCTGTACAATAAAGCGAATCAGTTACATAGGTACACACATCCATTCTTTTCCCACATAGATCATCACAAAATATCGGGTAGAGTTCCCTCTGCTATACAGCAGGTTCCCATTGGCTAATAATTCATACCCCCCGGTTTGCATATGCCAATCTTGGCAGCACTTTCCTGACTGGCCGTTCTTGTTGACAGAAAATGACCGTTCTTTCTCTTCTGTGTATAATCCTTGTCATTCAAGATCAGAAGGACTTTTGTTGTCCTCATGTGGATTAGATCTCAGGGACTAAAATCTATTCCATTCTTCCCCTTCCAAGCTAAGTGCCCCAGTGGGTTGCATCTTCAAAGGAAAAGTCGATTTTGCTAACACAAAAGACTAACACCTGTGAGGCTACTGTTTACCAACTACACACCTGCCTTGTGAAAAGCTTAGTTCTCTTTCCTCTTTTGCTCTATCGATGGTTCTTTAGCAGCAAATCAACAGCATCACACCATCCTGATACAATTGAGATCGAATCCAGCCTAGTTTCCTACAGTTCTTCAGAGGAGGGTGTCAGTCAGTTCCACCTCTACCTATATTTTTAACTTTAACTTTTTATTTTATATCGTTGTAGATTCACATCCAGTTTTAAGAAATAATACACAGAGATCCTTTGTACATTTTACCCATCTTCCCCCAAAGGTAACACCTTGGAAAACAACATCACAACCAGCATATTCCGTTCCCATCATGGCGCAGCTAAAACGAATCCATCTAGGAACCGTGAGGTTGCGGGTTCGATCCCTGGCCTCGTTCAGTGGGTTAAGATCTGGCGTTGCCGTGAGCTGTGGTGTAGCTTGCAGATGCAGCTTGGATCTGGTGTTGCTGTGGCTGTGGCGTAGGCCAGTGGATGTAGCTCCGATTGGTCCCCTAACCTGGGAACCTACATATGCTGCAGATGCAGCCCTAAAAGGCAAAAACACAAACAACAACAAAAAAAAAACCAACCAGCATATTGACGTTGATACATTGGAAACACAGAACACTTCCATCATCACAGGAATCCCTCAAGTTTTCTCGTTACAGCCACTCCCATTTACCTCCTAACTGCACCCTTCTCAACCCTGGCAACCACTAATCCATTCTCCATTTCTACAACTTCGTCATTTCAAGAATATTATATAAATAGAAGCCTATGGTATAAAACCTTTGTGATTGGTTTTCCCCCTCAGCATAATGTCGTAGAGATTGATGGAAGCAATTTTCACTTATTGAGGTATGGGGAAGTCATTCTGGCTTATACACGAGTTGACTTGAATTTTATGCTAACTAAAATAGCCTGTTTGTGGCCTGTCAAATATGCACTAGACATCCTCTTTAATTATTAATTTTAGGTGCATTCACCAGAAGTAAAGAATGTTCATGTTAAAAATAAAAATGAAATGAAAAAAAAAGAAAGACTAAATGCTGCGCTTCCTAAGATGACAATGACGGTGTTCCTTTGATGATAAGACTCCCTTCCCAGGTGCCAAGGCCAGATTGACTCTGTGGACATGCTCGTCTCTTTTTTTGCTTATTTGTTTTTGAAACCTCGAAGAAATGTATCCTTGACTTGTTAATGTCCTTTGTTCTCACAAGATATAAAACTATGCTGAAAACCATGCTTCTCCAGAGCAGTTTCTCAAACTAATCTGGCAAGCTGGCTTCCAGTCCTCAGTTTGCCGCAAATAACTCTTTTCTATTTTTCTTATTATTATCTGGTCTTGTCCACAGCATGCAGAAGTTCATAGTTTCATAGTGTGGATGTATAACAATGTTTAACTGTTCACCCACCCGTTGAACATCTGGCTTGTTTCCAGCTTTGGGCTATTATGAGTAAAACTACTGTAAATGTTTGAGTACAGGGTTTTTTTTTTTTTTTGTCTTTTTGCCTTTTCTAGGGCCACACCTAGGGCAGCATGCAGAGATTCCCAGGCTAGGGGTCGAATCAGAGCTGTAGCCACTGGCCTACGCCACAGTCACAGCAACTCTGGACCCGAGCCGCATCTATGACCTACACCACAGCTCATGGCAATGCAGGATCCTTAACCCACTGAGTGAGTCTACGGATCAAACCTGCATCCTCCCGGATACTAGTCGGGTTTGTTAACCACTGAGCCACAACAGGAACTCCCTGAACATTCTTTTCAGGATGTTTATTTGCCATCTGTTTATCTTTTTTGAAACATGTTTTGGAGGAGGTCATCAAGAGGCTCACTGCTGGTTCGGCCTCAAATTGGACACGGGCAATCTGAGGCTCCTTACTCCCACCGCTGTTCTTTATTTTTTTATTTTTTTATTTTTTTGGTCTTTTTTGCCTTATCTAGGGCCGCACCCGCGGCATGTGGAGGTTCCCAGGCTAGGGGTCTAACAGGAGCTGTAGCCACCGGCCTTCGCCACAGCCACAGCAACGCTGGATCCAAGCCGCGTCTGCAACCTACACCACAGCTCACGGCAACGCCGGATCCTTAACCCACTGAGCAAGGCCAGGGATCGAACCCACAACCTCATGGTTCCTAGTCGGATTCGTTAACCACTTAGCCACAACGGGAACTCCGCACCGCTGTTCTTTAGAACGTAATTCCATCCACTTTTTCTATACCAGGAGCCGCTCAAGGATGCAACCTCGAGAGGGTAATGTAATATTGAGACCATCTGTGCTGGATGCATGATTAAACCCAGTGAAGACCTCTATATACTCTTAAGAGTCTGGTGGCCATGTGCAGAGATCTAATTATGTTGTGGCTGCCCAAGGTAAGATTCATATGTAAGTTCTCTTGTTAAAAATCATCACCTACCAATCTTCAGAGGTCTGTCTTTCTCTTTGCCCTCCAAAAATAGGAGCCAGCTTAAAATTTCACTGGGAGTAACTTTAGGTTTGCAAAGCAACAGTGCTTCTTCCCTTCTTTTTACCATGTTCTAATTGCATTGTTTGGTCTTTTTTTTTTTTCTTTTTTTGGCTTTTGTCATTTTGGGGCTGCACCCACAGCATATGGAGATTCCTAGGCTAGGGGTCTAATCCGAGCTATAGCTGCTGGCCTGCACCACAGCCACAGCAACGCAGGATCTGAGCCGCGTCTGTAACCTACACCACAGCTCACGGCAATGCTGGATCCTTAACCCACTGAGCAAGGCCAGGGATCGAACCCACAACCTCATGGTTCCTAGTTAGATTCGTTAACTGCTGCACCACGACGGGAACTCCTGTTTGGTCTTCTATTGTTGAGTTTTGACTGTTCTTTATGTATTCTAGAAACTAAGTTGTCCTTTATTTGATATGTGACCTTACCATACCGGCACCCTAATTTCAGACTTTCAGGCTCCAAAACTGTAAGCAATAAATTTCTGTTATATAAGCCACCCAGTCTGTGGGGTTGTTATAGCAGCCTGGTGGGACAAATATATGTGGTTTGAAAATATTTTCTCGCATCCTACAGCTTGTCTTTTCATCCTCTTAACGTGACTTTTTATATAGCCAAAGTTTTTTAATCTGATGACGTCAAATTTAGAATTTCTTTGGGGGGGGAATCATGCTGTTGGTGTCAAATCTAAGAACTCCTTGCCTAGTCCTAGGTACCGAAGTTCCTCTCCTATGATTTTTTCCAAAATTTTTATAGATTTACATTTTACATTTGTCTGTGATACATTTTGATTTAATTTTAGGGTAATGTGTGAGGTTTAAATTAGTTATTTCATTTTATTTTTTGGCCTGTGAATGCTCTGCCTATGGCTTAAACACATTTGGTTGAAAAGGCTTACTTACTCCATTGAATTGCTTTTGCAAATTTGTCAAAAATCTGTTGGGCATATTTGTGTGGTGCTATACCTTGGTCCTCTGTTCTGTTCCATTCACCTAAGTGTCCATTCCTCTGTCAATACCACAGTCTTGACCACTGTAGCTATAAATTAACCCTTCGTGGCTCAGTGGTTAACGAATCCAACTAAGAACCGTGAGGTTGCGGTTTCGATCCCTGGCCTCACTCAGTGGGTTAAGGATCCGGCGTTGCCGTGAGCTGTGGTGTGGGTCGCAGACGCGGCTCGGATCCCGCATTGCGGTGGCTGTGGCGAAGGCCGGCAGCTACAGCTCCTGTTAGACCCCCTAGCCTGGGAACCTCCATATGCCGCAGGTGCAGTTCTAGATAAAACAAACAAACAAAAAAAAGACCAATTCCTCCTACTTTAATATTTTTAAAATGTTTCTTTTTGGTATGATAGAGATATTCTGGACTCAGCGATAATTGCACAACTTTGTGAATATACTGAAGACCACTGAATTTTACGCTTTTAATGGGTAAATTTATAGTATGTGAATTATATCTCTAAGACTTTGAAGGAAATGTGCAGAGTCCTAGGAGAAAGTAGCAGGTCTCTTCTTATCAAGAAAATCCTAACTTGCCAGGATTCTCCTCACTGCTGCCCCCTCAGTCCTCATTTCCAGTTTGGTGCATTTACTTATCTACTTTCACTGCCTCACTGGCCTGAAGTTTATTTCTGCCCTAATAGAATTTCATGACAGCTCTTGACAGGTCTCAAATTTTCCTCTAGGTCTCAGTCACCTCAAAATATCTGAGGTATTTTGCCTACTTTGCCTATACTCTCTGCAAAGTCTGATTTTTGCATTTAGTTTAATTTCTGACCACTTGCCTGGCCAATGCACTGTATTTTCTCTCTGCTTTTGAGCTCTATACTTGTATCAAACTAGTCCATCTGGCTATGTAAATGTCTTACCTTCAGTTTCTGTATGCCCTATGATCACCATCTATTGTCTAGCTCTGTAATCTCCAAATTTCTTGACCTTGCACTCCATCGGTATAAAATTATTTCTTTCATATACCATCACAATATATCTCTATTTACTAGTATACATTTACACATTTTTATTCAGATCACTGTTGTTACATTAAAAACCGTCACAAAACCGGAGTTCCCTTCGTGGCTCAGTGGTTAACGAATCTAAGAACCATGAGGTTGCGGGTTCGATCCCTGGCCTTGCTCAGTGGGTTAAGGATCCGGCGTTGCCGTGAGCTGTGGTGTAGGTTGCAGACGCGGCTCGGATCCCGCGTTGCTGTGGCTGTGGTGAAGGCCAGCAGCTACAGCTCCTGTTAGACCCCTAGCCTGGGAACCTCCATATTCCGCAGGTGCGGCTCTACATAAAGGCAAAAAGACAAAAAAAAAAAAAAAGTCACAAAACCTAACAATATAAAAGGCATTTTGTCATGCTCATGTGCCCTGTGGATCAAGAACTTGAACAAGGAAGGATAGCTATCTTTGCAATACATGTAGCTTCAGTTGGGAAGTTCCAGTGCTGAGGTCTGGAATCATCTGAACACTTCTTTCTGTGCCTGACAATAAGTATCACTTTCCTTGGGGAAAAAATCTGCTAAGAGAGAAGACAAGATCCCTTGTATTATTAAATTGGTCCATACATCACTACAAGCCCTAAACCTTGGAAGGCTGGCTTTGATACTTCCCTGATTCTTCCAAAACTGGTAGTTGATCAAATGCAAACTCACAGTATGTGCTTTACCATGCAAGCAGAAGGAACTGAGGAGTTCCTACTGTGGCACAACAGTTAAGGATCTGGCATTTTCTCTGCAGCAGCTCATGTGGCTGCTGAGGTATGGGCTCAATTCCCAGCCCGATGCAGTGGGTTAAGGATCTAGCGTCATTGCAGCTATGGCATAGGTAGCAGCTGCAGCTCAGATTCCACCCTGGCCCAGGAACTTCCATAAGCCATGGATGTGGAAAAAAACAAAAAACAGAAGGAAGTGATACTTATTGTCAGGCACTTTACATATGCTAATTCATCTAAGCTCTAATGCTTCTCATTAGAGCTCTGTAAGAAATAGCTAGTATTATACCCATTTTACAGGAAAGAACCAGAGACTATGTAATTTGCCTATTATCTCACAGTTAGGAAGGGAAGAGATGAGATTCAGCTGGCAGTTTTTCTTGATCTCAAATGCCCTGTTCTTAGTGGCTCTTGCCATCTGGATAAAGAATTTCTCTGAAACTCTAGGACTTCAAAAAGCTAGTTTTCCCCTGTGTTTTTTGCAGCAAAGAGAGGCACTGCCCACAGGCCTAATATTTTGAAAAGGAAGGAAACACATTAAAGGGTTGTTGAAATTCATTTTAAAAAGAGAAAGCAAGATCATTAAAACTCTGGTCACGGAGTTTAATTGTTGACCCCTGAATGATTTGTGGAGCTCCCTTTGACACTCAGCGACCAATGTTGAATTAGAGAAATGATAATGGGAAAAAGTTAATTGTCATCTCCTTCCCATTAAACCAATTTTGTGAGACAAAGAGAGTAGATAGCTTTGCAATTTCCATGCATCATTTGTTTGCTAAGTCACTCAGCCCTGGATACCATTTATTTTCCAATTCAGAGCTAAGTACAACTATGACCCCCCCCCAAAAAAAAAAAGAGTTGATGTGGATTTGTTGAAAAAAGGTCAGTGGGGGCCTTCTCAGCAATAACCCCATTGGACTGAAAGCATATCTTCTCTTAAAGTGTATGTACTTCAAAGAATGCTATTAAATGATAAGAAGGAGGAGGAAAAATGTAATTTCTCCAGAATCATTTTTGCAACCACAGAAATATCTTGCTCAAGTGGACACTCAGTTCTTACCAGCTCATTCCTAAATGTACATTGGTGTGGCCTATGATAAGTGTCTAAGGAACTCTGTCTTCTGAGAGTTGCAGATAATAAACCCATTGCCTGCAATAATCGTATTTCTATTGTCTGAGAAGGTGAGGAGAAAAACGCCAGGGGACTACAGACGTGAGTAAAAATTGACTCAGTACAGTGACCGTGGAAACAAAACTAATAATAAATTGCAAAATAAAAGAGCAAATCTCATCTGAAGAATTTCATGAAGGGTGTTGATATGAGATAATTGAAGTAATTTAAAAAAAGGAAAAATAGGTTTATGTTCATTGTATTATATTGTCTGATAAAATATGTCCATTAAATATAGTCTGTTAAATATTTGTAGTACTTTATGTACTCAATTCCTATTTCAATACTGTTAAATATGCATTTTTTTTTTAATTCAAAGCATCAGTAAGTAAATTAGAATAGAGTCGCTGGAGTCAGCATAGAATTACCAAGGATAGGTGAGGCATTTGTTGTCCAAGCCTGTCTTATCATTTATCCTGAAATATCTACTTTCAAAATATAAATCTCTCTCCTTCATCCTCTCTAATCCTGTTGAAATCTTCACCTTTTTATTTCATTTCTTGATTTAGTAGCTCCAAAATTTCCTTGAAAGTAAAGGCTGGCCCATGGGTCAGTTGATATGGTGGCTAACAATGCTGGGTGACTATTTCATCCCTTTCAGGAACCTCAGATAAGCTGTTAACTGGACCTTGGCCCAAAAGAAAAGTAGATTCCTTCTATTCTCCATGGTTTTATCTACACTTTCTATTTTCTAGTTTCTGGGTGAAGGCAAAACTCTTCAGAGTGCCATGCTACGCTATGCTCCCTTGTTCTTTCCCTCTCTCAAATTCCACATTATTCTCTCTCCTCCAATAATGCTTTTATCACCTCAACTTTTTATTCATAGAAACAGAGGGGGGCTATTTAGGAGCACCTCCTCTGTACCAAGCCCTATGCCAGCTTCTCTAGCTGTATGGCAACAAATAGGGATATAGAAGAGGAACTGTTTCTTATATTTTTCCCACTGCAAGATTTGCAATAAACTGCTTTATCAGCTGCCAAGCAGAGCATTATCTGCCAGCAACAGCAAGTCATGAGAAATGGTTAGAATTAATTAGATAGAAGTATAGGACTAGAAGAAATTTTAAGATGCCACTTCTAGGTTTATCAGCCTTTTGTAGTTTGGGAAATACAGCTACTGATTCAGTACAAACTTTTATATATGCATCAGAAACTAAAACACTTAAGTTGCCCCTTTTTAAAATTTTTTAAAAATATGTGACAATAGATTATTCGTAAAATTTCCCACTTTTTCACCTTTAAACAAATGAAGTACTTAGAAATTTTAGCATATTTTCCAAGAATCAGTTCTGATAAGACTTAAGTCAGAGGCTTGCAGGGGAAAACTCATTGGAGAAAACCATCTCTGCTCCATGTATGCACGTCTGATGTACAATTTTTGGTGACCCATGCAAATAGTTCTTAAATGTTCATAAAGAAAATCTTCTTGAAGTTCAATCTGAACCCACTGTGTTAGGATTTAGATCCATTTCTTTTTTCTTTTTTCTTCTTCTTTTTTTTTTTTCTCTGCTTTTTAGGGACAAGCCCATGGCATATAGAAGTTCCCAGGGTAAGGGTCAAATCGGAGTCACAGCTACTGACCTACACCACAGTCACAGCAAAGCCAGATCTGAGCCTTGTCTGTGACCTACACTACAGCTCACAGCAACGCTGGATCCTGGACCCACTAGGCAAGGTCAGGGAGCGAACCGGTATCCTCACAGATGCTAGTTAGATTCGTTTCCACTGTACCACAATGGGAACTCCTAGATCTATTTCGTCTTGGTCTATATTACTATTTCAAAGCAACTCTTTAATGTCTATACTTGAATCACTTTTGTCATGAATTTCAAATAATTAATCTATAAGATCTAGAATCCCTTCCCTGCATGTAACTAATCTGATCCTTAAAAAATATTTTTAGTTCCATTATAATTTTTACTTCAATTTAACAGTTTTTTATTATACTAAAATAAGTAATATTTGTTGAGTGCTAACTAGTTGGTAAGTATTGCAATATTATTTCCATAATTGTTAAGAATAGTGGTCAAGAATTAATGCTCTGGAATTTGAAAATCTGCATTTGAACTCTGACTTATTGAGGAACTTATTTATTACTTCACAGTAAGGGATTACTTACTCCTTATTCTGCTTCCAGCAAAGATGGAATATTAGGAACTAGATTTATCTTTACATCTAAAACAACTGAAAAAAATATACAAGCAATGGTTCTCAAGACAGAGAGTATCAGACACCAAACAATGGTAATTCCCAAGAGACAAGAAATAAACAACAACAAAAAAGATGAGCCTTATAATGGGTGCAGGTTATAATCTTGAGAGAATTACTATGTCCTTATACAGGGAAGGACATAGTGCCTAATAGATTCCATGAGTTGGCAAAAGAGGGCTGAATCTAGGGAGAACAAGTTGGCTAGAGATGTCTTGGCAGAATGCTGCAAGGAGAAAGCTGACCAGAGAGAGAACTCTGGTAGAAGCCCTCCCTAAAGTATTTGGCAGAGAATTTATCAGCATATGCATAAAAAGAAATTACCCAAGACCAGAAAAAGAGTCATGTGAAAAGATTAGAATTAACATTGACTGGCACTCATTCAGGGATAGTAATAGTGATTACAAAACTACCTCAAACTTTGGAGAAGTTGGATTCAATTCAATTCAATTCAATGCCCAGAAGATACTCAGTCATGGGCCTCAGTAGTGGGGAATACATACTCCCTGTATCCATCCAATGAATTATAAAATTCAAGGCCCTAAAAAAAAATACAGTTTCTGGAGTTCTTGTTGTGGCTCAGTGGATTAAAGACCTGACATTGTCTCTGTGAGGATGTGGGTTCAATCCCTGCCCTTGCTTAGTAGGTTAATGATTTGGTGCTGCTACAAGCTGTGGTATAGGTTGCAGATGCAGCTTGGATCTGGTGTTGCCAGGGCTGTGTGTCCAATTCAGACCCTTGACTAGGAACTTCCATATGCCACAGGTGCAGCCATAAAAAGAAAAAAAAAGTTTCCAATAACTTAACTCTCTTCCAGAACAAATCGCAAAAATATTTATTGTAATATAAATATATTTAGCACACCAAAAAGGTCAAATTTGCAATAAATACCAAGTATCCAATTAATATTAGTAGGTAGACAAAGAATCAGGAAAGTAATATTCATGATAAGAAGAAAAATAAGCCAATTGAAATGGATCCAGAACTCACACAGATGTTAGAATTAACAGACAAGGACACTGACATAGTTCTCATATATTGGAAAAGATAAGCACTGAAAGTTCCCTCGTGGCTCAATGGGCTAAGGATCCACAACTGCCACAATTGTGGCACAGGTTCAGTTCCTGGCCTGGGAACTTTCACATGCTGGGGTTGTGCCAAAAAACAAAAAAAGTAGAAAAATGAAAAAAATTTTAAAGACCAAATTAAATGTCTAGGAATGAAAACTCTAATGTCTGAGATGAAAAATACACTGGATGGAATTAATAGCAGACCTAACACTGCAGAATAAAATATTAGAGATTTAGAAAATATAGCAATAGAAATTATCCACAGTGAAATACCGAGAAGGGAAACAAAGCAAACCTGAAAATAGCATCAGTGAGCTATGGAACAAAGGCAATTGCCCTACTTATATGTGTAGATAGACTTCATAGGGGAAGGGACTACTTAAAGTAACAGAAGTTGAAATTTTTTCCAACTTGGTAAATACTAAAAAACCAAATCCAAGCAGCTGAGTGGATAAATCCGAGAAATGTGAAAAAAAAATTATACCTAGGTACAGCATAATTCAATTGCTCAAAATCATTAATAAAAACATTAAAACAGCATGAGAAAAAAAGTGTGTTCAGTGTAGGGAAACTAAATTAAACATGACAGCAGATTTCTCACCAGAAACAACATAAAAGTGAGGAGAGTAGAACAACATATTGAAAATATTGAAACCTCCCAACCCACTCCCTAGCCCCCATACCAAAATCAAAAATAAAACAAAACAAAACAAAAGCCCTATCAAACTGGAGTTCTGTACACAGAGAAAATATCTTTCAAAGATGAAGGTAAAATAGTGACTTTTTTTCAAATATACAAAAGCTGAAAGAATTCACCTCCTGTGGTTTTGTTACCCACACTATAGGAAATCTTAATAGGATTCTTATGGTCAAATAAAAAATGGCACAGACAGAAATGTAAATTTACACAGAAGAATGAAAATCCCTGGAAATGGTAATTACATGTGTAAATATATGGTGATCACCTTTCTTATTATTTAATTTCTTTAAAAGATACTTTACTGTTTAAACAAAAAAATTACAATGTAATGTAGAGTTTATAGCATGTGTAAGTAAAAAATGTATGGCAATAATCATAAACTCAGAGAGGAAAAGTGAAAACATACTCTTGTAAGATTCTTATGCTAAGTTGTATAATAACAATTGATAGTTGAATGTGATAAGTTAAAGATTTATGCTCTAAGCCCAAAAGCGACTATTAAGCAAATAAAACAAAAAGTTATAACTAGTAAGCCAACAAAGCAGATTAAATATAGTCATGAAAATAACTCAAGTGATCCTAACAAAGGAAAAAAGAAGAGACCAAAAAGCAAATGAGACGAATGGAAAACTTGTAGGGAGGTGATAGTCTTAAACCTTGCACATCTGCAATCACATTAAGTGCAAATGATTCAAAAGCTCCAACTAAAAGGCAAGGAGTATTAGATTGAAAAATAAACAGGGAGTTCCCATTATGGCTCAGCAGAAATGAGTCTAACTAGTATCTATGAGGATGTGTATTTGATCCCTGGCCTCACTCAGTGGGTTGAGGATCTGGTGTTGCTGTGAGCTGTGGTGTACGTCACAGATGTGGCTTGGATCTGGCATTGCTGTGACTGTGGTGTGGGCCAGCAGCTGTAGCTGTGATTTGACCTCTAGCCTAGGAACTTCCATATGCCACAGGTGCAGCCCTAAAAATCAAGCAGACAAACAAACAAACAATGACTCAATTGTATGTAGCATACAGGAAACAAACTATAATTTAGTATGAAATAACAAATAAATTCAAAGAAGAAGGATGAAAAAAAAAATCACACTAGTCCTAAACAAAAGAAAACTGGAGAGGCTATATTGCTATCAAACAAAGGAGATTTTAGAGTTGACAGTATTACAGGCATAAAGATCATTTCTTAATAATACTTAAGTTGATCCATCGAGGTGCCATAATAATCCTACTTTTTATGTACCTAATAACGGAGTTTGAAAATACCCAAGTAAAAACTGATAGAGCTTCAGGAAAAAATACCAAATTCAATATACCTCTCTCAGAAAAATTAGAATAAGTAGACAGAAAGTCAGTAAGATTATCTATTTGAACAATATAATCACCCAACTTGGTTGACCCAGTTGATCTTCAGAGAGCACTTCATCCAAGAGAACACACATTCTTGACAAGTGTACATTTGTAATGGAGAAGAACAAGACTGACTCCATATTGGATCTATTCCTTTGGCTCTAACCTGTGCTCTGTTGCCTGTGCTTAGTCCTGTTGGCTCCCCACTTTTGTAAAACAAAGTTGCCTATAGCCTGAAATACATATACAGCCCTTTCTCAAGGCTCTGTCTCCCAGGCTTGACTTTTAAAGATATAGCACTTCTCATACATACAGAGACACAAATTGCAGAATGGAGAATATTATTTGTTTTATTGGAGGTTTACAGGAGCCTCATGACCATACCTACAGGAAAAGCTACAGGAAGAAAGGATTATCGCAGCCCCTCTGTGGTCTAGCCTACACCACGTTTGCAGCAACCAGCTACATTCCCCTTCCTTTAATAAAAATAATTAATTAATTAATTAATTAATATATTTAAAACATCTTTCTTTTTTTTCTCTCTTTCTTTGGTGGGCAAGCATTCGTGATTTCTTTTTTTAAATTTATTGTAATTTATTTTTATTTTTATTGAAATATAGTTGATGTACAATATTATATGTTACAGGTATACAATTTAGTGACTATTATTATTATTATTATTTTGCTTTTTAGGGCTGCACCTGTGGCACATGGAGGTTCCCAGGCTAGGGGTGGAATTGGAGCTGTAGCCACTGGCCTACACCACAGTCACAGCAATGCAAGATCTGAGCCACATCTGTGACCTACACCACAGCTCATGGCAATGCTGGATCCTTAACCCACTGAGCAAGGCCAGGGATCAAACCTGAGTCCTCATAGATGCTAGTCAGTTTCATTAACCACTGAGCAATGATGGGAACTCCCAATTTAGTGACCTTAAAAAAATATATATTATGGCTGCGCCCAGGGCGTATAGAAGTTCCCCAGCCAGGGAATGAATCTGAGTCACAACTGCAAACTACATCGTAGTTGTCAAGTAAGAGTTTTATCTAGAGAAACAACCCGTCCAGGTGAAGAAGCAGCTATGTGTCTGTCAGTGGCCTTTGCTCTCCAGGCGCCACCCTTCTTGTAATCTTGTAGCAACTATGTACCTTATGTCTTTGCTAGCAGCCCTGCTAACCAGGCACCAAGCATTGCTTGCTACTTTTAATTTTTCAGTCTTGTTTGCTCAGCTTCTTAGGCAGGAACTCTGTGTGCTCAGGGAAGAGGGAGGGCTAGGACTGCTTGTGCGGGGCGGGGGTGGGGGTTGGGAGAAAGACCCAGAAGTCCGTATTGTATAAAAGCTACCTTTAACAAATACCTGGTGCTCAGACTCTGGAGGTGACTCCTCTGAACCCGCACCAGTGCTGAATAAACCTGGCTGTTCCACATCTCTGAGTACAGCTTTTCTCTTTCCTCTGCCATGGTTTCTGAAACAGCTGCAGCAATGCCAGTTCCTCTAACCTACTGCACTAGGCTGGGGACCAAACCTGCACCTCTGTAATAATCTGAATCACCACAGTCATATTCTTAATTCACATAGCAGGATTTTCCAGTTTAGTGATTTTTAAAGGTTATATTCCATTTATAGTTATTGTAAAATATTGACTACATTCCCTGTGTTGTACAGTATATTTTTGCAGCTTATTTTGTACCTATTAATCCCCTACTCCTATATTGCCCCTCTCCACTTCCTTCTCTCCATTGGTAACCAGTAGTTTGTTCTCTATATTAGTGAGTCTGCTTCTTTTTTGTAATATTCACTTGTTTTTGTATTTTTTAGATTCCAGATGTAAGTGGTATACAGTATTTATCTTTATATGTCTGACTTATTTCACTTAGCATAATGTCCTCAAAATCCATGATGCTGCAAAAAGGCAAAATTTCATTCTTTTTTTTTTACTGAGTAGTATTTTATTATGTGTGTGTACATATATATACTCATATACATATATACACATGTATACATATATATACACACACACATATATATACCATATACCACTCTTTCTTTATTCATTCATCTGTGAATAGGACATAGGTTTCTTCCAAACCCTAGCAATTGTAAATAATACTGCTATGAACATTGGAATGCATATATCTTTTTGAATAAGTGTTTTTGTTTTTTTCAGATGTATACCCAGAGTAAAACTGCTGGGTCATACGGTAGATCTAGTTTTAGTTTTCCGAAAAAAAATCCATACTGTTTTCTACAATGCCTGCACCAAGAGTGATTAGAGTTTCCTTTTCTCCACATCCTCAACATTTGTTATGTATGTTTTTTTGATGATGGCCATTCTGATAGGCGTGAGGTGATATTTCATGTGGTTTTCTTTCCTTTCTTTCCTTCCTTCCTTCCTTCCTTCCTTCCTTTCTTTCTTTCTTTCTTTCTTTCTTTCTTTCTTTCTTTCTTTCTCTCTCTCCCCTTCCTTCCTTCCTTCCTTCCTTCCATCCTTTCTTCCTTCCTTTTCTTTTTAGGGCTGCACCCACAGTATATTCAGCTCCTGGGCTAGGAGTTGAATTGAAGCTGCAGCTGCCCGCCTAAGCCACGGCCACAGCAATGAGGGATACGAGCTGTGTCTGCAACCTACACCTCAGCTCACAGTAAAGCTGGATCCTTAACCCACTGAGTGAGGCCAGGGATCAAACCCATATAATCATGGATCCTAGTCGGGTTCGTTATCGCTGAGCCATGACAAGAACTCCTCTCATGTGGTTCTGATTTGCATTTTCCTGATGTTTAAGTGATGTTTGAGCATTTTTTCATGTGCATCTTAGCCAACTGCATTTCCTCTTTGGAAGAATGTCTGTTCAGTTCTTCTCCTATTTTTTAATTTTTTTTTAATTTTTTTGATATTGAGTTGTATGATCTATTTACATATATTTGATATTAACCCCTTATCAGTCCAATCATTTGCAAATATTTTCTCCCATTCAGTAGGTTGTCTTTTCATTTCATTGATGGTTTCCTTAGCCATGCAAAAGCTTTTAAGTTTATGCTCTGTTTATTTTTGCTTTTATTTCCTTTGCTCTGTATCAATATATTTTTGCATCTGTCACCCTCTCTCCTTTTAGTATAAAAGAAGCCCGAATTATAACTCTGGAAGATGGTTCTTTGGGGCAGTAGTCTGCTATACTAATCTAATACCTTATCTCTCAATTTATTGGCCTGTCATGTGGTGAGAAGTACAAGCTTGGACTTGGTAATGCACAGAACACTTACCAAGACAGACAATATTCTGGGCCATAACAAGCCTCAAAAATTAAAATGGGGGTTCATATTATACAAAGTATATTATCTGTCAACAATGGAACAAACATAAAAATCAATAAAATAATATATCTGAAAATTCCATAGGTATTTGATAATAACACACTTCTAATAGTCCATAGGTTGATAAAATCAAAATAGATATTAGAAAGTATTTGAAACTAAATAAAAATGAAAACAGAACATTTCAGTATTTGTTAGATGCCTCTAAAGCATTGTTTAGTGGTAATTTTATACCACTCACACACAATTACTATTTTACAAAAGAAGAGGTGTCTCAAAGCATGACCTTAGCTTCCACCTTAAGAAAACAGGAAACATAGAGCAGAGTAAACACAAAGTACACAGAAGAAAATGATAATAATCATTATGGAATTCAATAGAAGACAAAAAATAATAGAGAAAAATCGACAACACCAAAAGGCTTTTTTTAGAAGAATATTAAAATTGACACATCTCTAGGTAGACAGACCAAGAAACATAAATAGCCCTATATTTCCTAGAGGAATTTATTTTGCAGCTAAAAGTTTTCCCACAAAGAAGAGCCTAGACCTACATGGCTTCACTGGCGAAGTCTACCAAACATTTAAGGAAAAAATAACACCAATTATATACAAACACATTCAGCAAGCTGGAGCTCAAGTAATATGTCCCAATTCATTCTAAGAGGTGGGATTACCCTGATACAAAATCCAAACCAAAATATTATAAGAAAGAAAAATGTTGCCAAAACTTGGCCTTGGTCCACCAGTGCCATACAGAAACTTGGAGACCGAGTTTTGGGTGAAGGAGCAAAAGATAGCTTATATTGCTTTGTCAAGCATAGGAGGCTACAGCAGACTGATGCCTTTGACTGTGCCCTCCACTTGCGAAGAACTGTAGGACGTTTTATAGCAAAAAGGAGAAAAGCAGTTTTTCAGATAGGAATCAGAATTGGGGCAGACACGCATTCTTCTTTCCTTGGGGGAATTTTAGCCATCAAAGCTGACATCAGGAGATCCCAGCAAGATCATGGTGGTCATCTTCTGGGTTATTGTCTAGAATAGCAGTACTTGCAAAAAAGGCATATTGATCAGAGATTAGAACTAGGAAATTCCTGAAAAGCGTTATGTGCTTTAACCTACAAACAATTGTGCGGGTTAAATTAGGCTTACCTAATCTTTAGCTTACCCTGATTGTGTTTAGGTTTCATTTAAGGCAGGGAGAAGGTCCAGGAAGGACTCTAAGCTGTTCAGTTTTAAAGTATTCATTTCTAAAAGAAGCACAAGGAATATAACTTTTCTCTTAGGTGTATAAGAGGTCTATGTTATTACGTGTATCCCTTGATCCTGACTGTTCCACCCTTCCCTGATCAGCAGCTGTCTGCACCTGCCCCTTGGAAACTTAGGGAAGGTCATGGAGGCTGAATGAGGCCCATTTCCTAAGAACAAGAAATGGGAGTTCCCTTCGTGGCTCAGTGGTTAACGAATCCGACTAAGAACCATGAGGTTGCGGGTTTGATCCCTGGCCTCGCTCAGCGGGTTAAGGATCCGGCGTTGCCGTGAGCTGTGGTGTAGGTGGCAGACGCGGCTCGGATCCTGCGTTGCTGTGGCTGTGGTGTAGGCCGGCGGCTACAGCTCCTGTTAGACCCCTAGCCTGGGAACCTCCATATGCCGCGGGTGTGGCTCTAGATAAGGCAAAAAGACAAAAAAAAACAAGAATCGGGGAAACGCTTTTGTGCCCAGGAGCCCCACAGGCCCTGCCCAGTTTCAAAGCTACAGAAACATACATAAATATTTTCTATAAAATTTTAGCAAATCAAATCATTTGATAAATAAAAAAGATAATAATATATATATAGATATATATATAGATATGACCGAGTCACTTTGCTATACAGCAGAAATTGGTAAAACATTGTAAAACAACTATACATTAATAAAACAAGACAAAAAAATTAAAAATTTAAAAATTTAAAAAGATAATACATTGTGAGAGATCAGCATATATTACATTGAGGCAGGGTTTTTCTTTCTTTTTTTTAATCCAGCAACAGAGACATCAGTGTTTTAAAGGGCAAGCGGGGTCTTACATGACTCAAGATCCTGGAGCAACACCCCACTGTGTGTGGCAGACATTAGGAAGGACATTTTTACCAAAACCTGGAGATACTATTTTGGATAGATAGTTTTAAAACATAGTTTCTTCTACAGAGTTTGCCTAAAGGCTCTCATTTCATTTACATTTACTTAAAGTTTCATCATTTCAAGTTATTTTCCTTGCTGACAAATTTGCAACAGATATAATAAAGTCTTATTTGAAGCTAGGCACAACAGAAGTATTATACTTAACAATAATGACTCCAAAAACAAGTTTATATTAATCAAACTGAAACTGAGCAGGGCCACGTGGGGCTCCTAGGCACGAAAAAGCCTATGTTCACCCATTGCTTTTTAGGAAATAGGCCTCATTCAGCCTCCTTGACCTTCCCTGAGTCCAAACAGTTGCTAATCTGGGAAGGGAGGGGGTATAGAGACCCAAGAGGAGCAGTCAAGAGACAATAGTGCAGCCTGGGGCAGGGTCCTGGTCCCTTCTCAAGTAATATGTCTAATATTTGAGTTCTTCTGAAGCTCTAAAACCCCCAACAAATGGAAGATGGAAGAAGCACCACCAGAACAACTTCTGAGACCACTTAATACCAGTTTTCAAAGACAATGAAAGTTGGAATCTTCCCTGATCCTTATCTTTGGCCCTATTTCTTACTCCCAAATTATAAAACCACCCCCTGTTCTCTCCCAAGAGGGGGGCACAGTCTTTAGGGCATCAGCCTGCTGTGACCCTCCTTTGCCTGGCAAAGGAATAAAGCTATTTCTTTTCTCCTTCATCCAAAAGCCTATCTCCAAGTTTATATTCAGCACCGGTGGACAGAGGCTGAGTTTTGGCAACAGTGGACAGAGGCCGAGTTTCAGCAACAAAACCAACAAGCTTAAGCTAGCTTCAGTGCCACATAGCGATTTAGTACTGGATGTTTTCCAGATAATGTGAACCTGAAATTCATTCTGGAATTTCTTTTATATTTCTGAGAATTTATCTGAGTGCTTCATTTCTTTTAAGCCAATTAAAAGAATGCATCCACAAACCAATCTTGGCAATGCCATTTGGAGGCAGAGACACCTCATATTTATAAGGTGCACATAGACAAACCTATATCTACATAGACACAGAGATCTCAGTTTTCCTGCTGAGAGTTTAATAAGGCCTCCTTTTTTTTTTTTTCTTCATGCTCAAGGACCACAGGTGATTAAAGTTCCTAAGAGGCAGGTAGATCATTTACATCTCAAAGGCACAGGAAGAGAAATAACAATTCCTCCTGGAAAGCCAATTTTCCCTAAGGGCAGACAGTTTTAGAATGTTAAAAGATTCCTGTCTTGGCCATTTTCAGATATCTTTTTTTTTTCGGGATTAAATAATAGTAACAGATACTACAAATTACTCACCTTCACAATGTCTCACTTTCAGAGGAATGTGTATCAGCATTCAAGTTACTAGGACCCCCTAACCAGAAAGAAAGAACAGGATTTGGATTCAGGTAGCCATACCCACACACCCAAGATAAAAGCCAAACCAATTCCAAAAGTCTCAAGTTGATACAATAGCAGAGCCATTAGGGGTCATTGTTCTTCTAATACAACATCCAGGATCAGGTAAGCTGAAGGCCTGCCCTTAACCAAGAAAGCAAGGGAAATTTTGCCCTCACTGATGATCCACATAAATGCTGTTGGATGGCTGGGTGGCTAGTCCCAGAGCCCATCTTGGACACTTCCTGGACAATTAACGTATGTTTTCCCTGATGCCTGGGCACCTAACATTTGCCTCAGCTGTTAGCCCAGCTTCTGTGGCTTTTCTTAACAAGCAACGGCCAGCCCAGAGCTGCAGTCACTGCATTATACGCTAACTTCTTTTTCCCACTGTAATTAATGATGGCCAGTATCTCCACGATTGCCTTAGGGCTGACTGTGAGTTCTCTGGACTCTCTCGGCAACCCTCATTCATCCAGGCCAGCACTACAGGCCCCCACATGCTAGTGGATGGCTCCCACAACGTTCCATTCCCCTCCTTAAGCTTCCCGACACCTCAGCATTCAAGGGAACCTCCTTGGTTGCCTGGCTGCTTCATCAAGGGTTGAGCTGCACCCGGCAGGTCTGCAAGCCCCAAACTTGCCCAACCTGGACAGTCTGGAGGCAGAGACCGACATCGATGTTTTAATGAATTGGGGGGAAGTTGTCTTACCTGTCCGAGGTGAGGTCCTGGAGTGACACCCCACTGTGTGCAGCAGGGAGGACATGGCAGTGAGGCAGAATATTAACTCAGCTAGTTGACAGGTTCCCAGGAGGATGGAGACAGACCTCCCCACCCCCGCCGAACGTGACTGTTCACCTTGGGGACCAGCTGCGGACACGGGTACAGCGCAGCACGAGATCTACACCCTTTCCTGGAATATGGAGCATAGGTTAACCACCTACATGGATTAACGGCCCTATGATGCCTTAATAAATCTCTTTTGCTTTACCAACTAGGCCTTGCATGTTCCTCCCTCGGCAAACCTAACTCAGTGTAGGAGCATGGGCTTCGATGCATTCTTTGATATGGCTATTGATTAACATTTGTGGCTTAAGGGCTTCAGAAAATAACATACCTACAGGCCTTGTTTACTATGGGGAGTTTACTGATGCCGAGGTGGACGGTAATCTCTAACGCCCTGTGGCTCAGTTTACGGGAAGAAAAAGGCAAGGAAACCATGAGACTTAAGGGACATGTCCACCTCTAAAACCCCTATTGTACAAGGACTGATATAGGTAAGCGGGCAAGGCCACTGGGAAAAAACCACATCTTTCTGGACCCCATGTTTGTAACCGCCCAACTTTAAGGGATAAAAACCCCCATAGGACAATAGAGAGCGGGGTCTCTTCCCCTCGACTCCTGGCAGCCCTGGGAGCTATTCGCTTTCCTGTAATAAAGACTGCTTGCTTGCTGCCCGCGGGTTCGAGGAGTTCATTCTTCCACTGCGTGAGCAGGAGCCAGGATTCCAGTAACATCTTTCTGGCATCAGTAACAGGCTTTGCTCCCCTAGTGAAGGTTTTAACATTAAAAAAATCGGTGTAATTGGAGTTCCCGTCGTGGCTCAGTGGTTAATGAATCCGACTAGGAACCATGAGGTTGCGGGTTCGATCCGTGGCCTCACTCAGGGGGTTAAGGATCCGGCGTTGCCATGAGCTGTGGTGTAGGTTGCAGACGCGGCTCAGATCCTGTGTTGCTGTGGCTGTGATGTAGGCCAGCGGCTACAGCTCCGATTGGACCCCTAGCCTGGTGAACCTCCATATGCTGCGAGTGCGGCCCTAGGAAAAGACCAAAAAAAAAAAAAAAAGGTGTAATTAATTATTATTATTATTATTTGTCTTTTCAGGGCTGCTCTTGCAGCATATGGAGTTTCCCAGGCTAGAGGTCAAACCAGAGCTGCAGCTGCCAGGCTACACCACAGCCACAGCAATGCCAGATCCAAGCTGCCTCTGAGACTTACACCACAGCTCATGGCAATGCTGGATTCCTAACCCACAAAGCAAGGCCAGGGATCAAACCTGCATCCTCATGGATACTAGTGGGGTTCGTTAACTGAGCCATGATGGGAACTCCCTAATTATGTTAATAGACTGAAAAAGAAGAGCCCCATGTTCTTGTCTATAGAAGCAGAAAAAGCATTGATAAAACCTAACATCCATTCTCAGAATTCCTTTTGTGGTTCAGTGGTAATGAATCCAGCTAGTATCCGTGAGGACGTGGGTTTGATACCTGGCCCCACTCAGTGGATTAAGAATCTGGTGTTGCCGCAGCTATGGTGTAGGTCACAGGCATGGCCCGGATCTGGCATGGGTTGCTATGGCCGTGGGTGTAGGCAGGCAGCTGCAGCTTCAATTTGACCCCTAGCCTGGGAACTTACATATGCAGCCAGGGTGACCCTAAACAAAATTAAGAAATAGAAACAAATAAATAAAAGGGAAGTTCCTTAGCCTGATAAAAGACATCTTTACTAAACCTATAGTTAACATCACAGTGTTGGAGAAAAATGACTATGGCTCCAATAGTCAGTGTCAGAAAGTGAGACACATGAAGACAGAAAGCTCGACAAGGCTCTTTACTTCTGCAGAAGGGCATGAGTTCTCAAAACGTGCACACGAAAGAGGGAAGATGCCCCCTCTTTGTCCCTAATGCAGATGGTATACCTGTCCCCTTCTCATTGGTCAGGTCAGGGCACACATTCTTCTTGGTTGGCTAATTTGAAACAAATTGTTACTGGGACAAGAGGGAAAGAGGGGAGGGGTGGATGAGGGTGTCTCAGAGAAGCAGAAACAAAACAGAGTAACCAAGACTTCCTTTGATAGAAAAGACATACGTTAATTCTCACAGTATTTAAGGGTGAAAGACTGTGTGTTTTCTCTCTTAAATCAGGAACAAGACAAGGACTTACCCCCTCGTCACTGCAATTCAACACTGTACTGGATAAAGCAAAAACAAAATGTTTATTCTTCTTTTTACAGTCCCACCTGCAGCATATGGAAGTTCCCAGGCTAAAGGTCAAATTGGAGCTGAAGCTGTGGCCTCTGCACAACCACAGCAACACCAGATCCAAGCTGCATCTGTGACCTATGCTGCATCCTGTGGCAACTCTCGGTCCTTAACCTACCGAGTGAGGCCAGCGCTCAAACTCATATCTTTATGGACACTATGTCAGGCTCTTAACCTGCTGAGTCACAATGGGAACTATGAAAAATAAATTTAAATCATCCAAATTGGATAGAAAGAAGTAAAATTGTCTTCAAAGAACACCAGATAATCTATATTGAAAATCCAACTGATTTTAAGAACAAGTGAAAAACAAATTAGTGGAGAAAAGATAGTCTTTTAAACAAATAGAACTGGCTCAGTTGGATATCCAAATTAAAAAAAAAAAAAAAAACAACTTTGGTCCCTATCCCTTATCATATATAAAAGTAAATACAAAACGGTAATGTAATATTTTTAATCAACTACACTTAAGTATAAAAAAACAAAAACAAAAACACAGAATGAACTGTAGACTTCAACGATAAAATTAAAAATTTAAAACTACTAGGAGAAACCTTAGGAAAAATCCCAATGATATTATGACCTTAGGTTAGGCAATGAGATCTTAGATAAAATGCTTAAAGCATAGTCTTTAAAAGAAAACATTTATAAGTTGAACTTAAAATTAAAAAATTCAATCTTCAAAATATAGTGTTAAGAGAAAAAAGATAAACCACAAACTATGAGAAAATATTTGCCAATCATATATTAGATAAAGGAATAAGTAAATGACCCTGAAACCCAAATGATAAAACAACACCCAACCAAATAAAAATGGGCAAATTAGTTGAATAGTCACTTCACTGAAGAGGACATACAGAAGGCATATGAAATAAACACATGAAGAGATGTTCAACATTATTACCCATTAGAGGCATGCAAACTAAAACTACAATAGTGTAGCACCACACACTTGTAAGACTTGGTAAAAATAAAAAGTCTAACCATATCAAGTGCTGGAGAGGATGTGAAAAAACTGGAATTCCATACATCGCTGGTGAAATATAAAATGATACAGTGACCATCTCTTCAATTGTGATATATACACTTGCCATGCCATCCAGTTACTCCAATCCCGAGTATTTACCCAAGACAAATAAAAGCAAAAGATACTGTACATTGTATTCTGCATGTAAAATATTGTACATAAATGTTCACATTTGTAATAATCAAAAGCTGGAAAGAGCCCAAGTGCATTTCAATGGGTAAACAGAAAAATTTTAGGATGTTCATGCAATGGAACATGCTTAACAGCGAAAGCGAATGAATTTTAGGTATACACACTGTGAATGCATACCCAAATAATTATGAGTGAAAAAACCAGACAATAAAATAGTATATTTTGTATTATTTCATTTATACAAGATGCCAGGAATTGCAAACATAGAGTGACAGTTGCCTGAGGAAGAGAAGAGGAATGGAAGATCACAAAATATCATGAAGAAATTTCTGAGGGTATGGATACCTTGAACAGGTTAATAATTTCATGGATGTATACATTTTATTTTATTAATAATGATTTTTATTTTTTCCATTATAGCTGGTTTACAGTGTCAATAACTTTAGACTTACAGTAATATACATGATAAATATGTGCAATTTTCATGTAAGCTGTAAATTTGGGATGTAAAAATGGGATTCCATTGTGTTTCAGTCAGTTAAATATCTGGCATTATCATTGCCATGGCTCTGGTCACCAAGGTAGCACAGGGTTTATCCCTGGCCCAGGGACTTCCACATGCACATGACAGACCAAAAAAAAAAAAAAAAAAAAAAAAGGAAAGAAAGAAATAGCACAGTAAGGACAGTGCCTAGAGTTTGAGGTTAATTAGACAGAATGTGTAAATATATATAAAGCTCTTAGCACATTTCCTAACCCATAGTCAGTTTTCAGTAAGTTATGGTTTTGCGGACCTTTCTTTGTGAATCCACAGTTCTCTTTGGTTGAGGAATACTATATTTCACTCTCGATTTCATGAAAGTTTGGAGATCATGCTGGAAATCTCTACTGTAATAAAAGCAGATGGACTTCTGGCATCACCTCAAAATTAAAGACAGGAAAGAGGAAATGTTAACAAAAATTCATAAATATGAAAGGGGGACATAATCAAGAAAGCTAACTGCATTTTATGTGGTCTATTGTTAAGCATTTCAGTGGGTATAAAACTTTCCCCAAATTCTTTCACAGTGTAGTGACTGATTTAAAGATGCACCTGCCAAGTAAATTGTCTTAGGATGCGTTCCTGAGACAAGATTTGAACCCAGGAGATCCTGTCATGGCTCAGTGGAAATGAATCAGACTAGTATTAATGAGGATGAAGTTTCGATCCCTGGCCTTGCTCAATGGGTTAAGGACCTGCCGAAGCCCTGAGCTGTATTGTAGGTCACAGATGGGAACTGGATCTGGCATTGCTGTGGCTGTGGCTGTGGCTGTGGCCAGCAGCTACAGCTCCAATATTACTCCTAGCCTGGGAACCTCCGTATGCCACAGGTGCAGCCCTAAAAAGACAAAAAAAAAAAAAAAATTTTTTTTAAACCCAACAAGCAACTGAAGAGGAAACATGGATTTGAGTCCAAATATTTTATTTGGGCAGCCTCAGGAACACTCATTGTGTTCCAGAAGTTATCTCAGGGAGTTCCCTGGTGGCTCAGTGGCTTAAGAACTACTGTGGCACGGGTTCAATCCCCGACCAGCAACGTCTGTATGTTCTGGGCATGGGAAAAAAGGAAAAAGAAAAAAAGGAAGACATCTCAGGGAACACTGGTAATGGAGTAGGGAACGGATACAGGGGACGGAAATCAGGCAATAAAGTTTATATTAACAAGTTACCACTGTGGGCAACTATTGCTTAAATGTGGCTGGAACTCTAGGAGATAGTTTAGAATAGGCATTAGAATTACGCCAAAAGAGCGTCAATAGAGATTGTCTGTCTTCCAACCTCTGTTCCAATATTGGTTGGGCATTGCCTCCAGAACATTATCCTCCTTCTGGCATTTCCAGTTTGCCAAGTGCATGGGCCAGAATGAAATCTCGCAGGCAGAGAACAGCAGGTGTTTGTAATAAGTAGCCTTCCTAATGGAGGGTTGAGTCTCAAGGGAGTAAGGGCAAGCTCTCAATAGCCTCAGCTATTAAATCAGGCAGGAATGTGGCCTTCTTTCAATTGTTCTTGATAGTTAAATTATCTTCAGAGTCTATTTAAGCTGACCAATCTCTCACAGCTGCTATTGAATGAATTGCTTCACCACATTTGGGTGTATGACTTCAATTTGTTAGTAATGTAGTTGAGAAATACTGTGAGATTCCAAGATGCGCTGCAGCTGTCTTGTGCTTGTTATTCATGAAGAGAAATTATAAAGTAGTATGTGATCTGGATTATCACTGTAAAGATAACAGAAGAAGCCAAATCATTGACGTGTCTAAGCAAATTTGTCACATGCGCTTTAACTTTTAAAAAAATAATGTAGGTATTTATTGCAACACTGCTGATAATTCATTTTTCACTCTTTATTTTGTTTTTAGTGCACTATTATGTGGTCATTTTCCATTTAAATTTTCTGGAGATGACATATTTTATACAGGAAATATGACTGCAGAAAGACTCATTAGTCTAAACATGCATGACCTTCTCCTAAATAACAAGTTTTTCTTTTCCATTGTAATAGGAAAGAACAAATCTGACTCCATATTAGATCTGTTTCTTTAAACTTTGTGCTCTGTTCCCTGTGCTTAGTCATGCTGGCTCTGCACCTTTTGCAAAAGTATGCTGCCTATATTCTGAAATATATAAGATAACCTATTCTCAAGGCTTTGACCTTTAAGAGTCCATTCATATAGAGTTAAAAATTTGCAGAACAGAGAATAACATTTGTCTCATTAGAGGTTTATAGGAACATCATGACCTGACCTATGTGGACAGCTGCAAGAACAAAGGATTCCAACACTTTGCAGCAACTAACCACACCCTTCCCTCACCTTGCCTATAAAAATGCTTTGCTGAAACACTTCCAGGGGTTCCGGGTTTGGGAGCATAAGCCACCTGTCTCCCTGCATGGCCTTTTAATAGGCCTTTCTCTGCTCCAAACTCTGATGTTTTGGCTTGTTTGCCCTCACTGTATGTCAGGCACAGGAGCTTGCATTCTGTAGCACTATCAGTCTTAATCCATAATATAATTTTCCTTATCCCAAATGAGATACCAACACTCATGACAGTTGATCACACAGAGATATGAAATATTCTCATTATGAAGTGACAATTACAGGGGAGTTTCCAAACCTACCTGAAAATTTTATTAGAATGTTCAGAAGAGGGGAGGTGTTCAAGTGTGACTAGTAGGAATTTTGTGAGAGTCTCAAATATGTAATGGGGCACAGAGCTAGTTGATTTTAAAGTCTCTTCCTACCCCAAGATTCTGGATTCCTTATAATAACCACACAATTTTCTGTTGTGAGGTGGCCTGTATTGGTTATCTATGCTGCATAACAAAATACCCAAAATTTGGGCAATAAGACTTAAGGCAATAAACTTTTATTACCTTACCGATTTCTGTGGGTCAGGAATCTGGGTGTGGCTTAACTGGGTCTTGGGTCTCAACGTTTCTCACAAAGCTGTAGTCAAGCATCTCTCCTCCCAGGCTGTCTCAGAGCTGAAATTTTCACATACTTTTAAGAAAAGGGTTTTCTATATCCTGTTCCCCTTCAGCAAGTTATGTGAAATGCAGATGTATTTCATAGGAGACTTACTTTCAGGAGCAGATGTGAGAATCCATGATATAGATCACCTTTAGACTCATTGCACAAGTGGCAGAGGCCACTTAGTTTTTCTTTAGGGTTGTAAAGTAGAGAAGAACACTTAGAATTTCTGAAGAGTCCAAAATATGAAAGGGCAGTATTGCAGGAGAGAAGGTCAGCTCAATGTCATGGAGCATGGTGGGGGAGGAGAAGGGACTTTTAAAGGAAAGTTGAATCTGGCATCGCTGTGAGCTCTGGTGTAGGTCACAGACGCAGCTCGGATCCCGCGTTGCTGTGACTGTGGCATAGGCTGGCAGCTGCAGCTCCAATTCGACCCCTAGCCTGGAAACCTCCATATGCCATGGGTGCAGCCCTAAAAAATGACAAAAAGACAAAAAAAAATGAAAGTTGAAGACGACAGTTTTTTGTCTTGGGCGGTCCCCCCTTCGAGGTTTCCAGGAGTGTCAGTTCTTTGACCACACAATATCACTTCCTCTTTCTGCTTAAAAGTTTTCTTTTGGTTTCTCTTGATGCATACAACATACAGTCAAAACATATTATTATTTAAAGCCCTCTCGAACTTCTCAGTGCTGCTTTTTCAGCCTATTCTCTAATGACACATCATCCTTTTCTCCATTGCAGTAAAACTAACACAAGGAGTTGAGGAATTCCCCTGATCTAAAATGACATGGCCCTTGAGCCATGTCCCTTATTTGCATTTTTCTTGGCCGCATCTGTGGCTTTCGGAAGTTCCATGGGCTAGGGATCTAATCTGAGCCACAGCGGTGACAATGCCAAATCCTCAACTGCTAGGCCACCAGGGAACTCTATGTGTAATTATATTTTCATAGGCATGTTCAGAGTTCAGAATCTAGCTCAGTATTTCCACATCACAATAATCTGGTTCCTCAAACTGGTATGGTTTTTATCTTTTATCCTACTAATTTGAAAATTAATGCTGTGATATCTTGAAGTCTCTCATTTATTATCAGTTTTGACTATATCATATCATATTTATTTATATATTTATTTATTTGTGCTTTTTAGGGCCACACTCACGGCATATGGAGGTTCCCAGGCTAGAGGTCTAATCAGAGCTGTAGCCACCGGCCCACACCACAGCCACTGCAACGCCAAATCTGAGCCATGTCTGCAACCTACGGCAATGTCAGATCCTTAACCCACTGAGCAAGGCCAGGGATCGAACACGCAACCTCATGGTTCCTAGTCATATTTGTTAACCACTGCGCCACTACGGGAACTCCTCATTTTTATTGTTTATGTCTCATTTCTCCAGTGTTTAAAATTATATGGAGGAAAAGAACTTATATGCTTTTCCTGTAGTTTTTAGAGTTTTTTGTATTGATTGGCCCTGGTGTGAACTCTAGATGTGGGTTCAAAAGAAAAAGAAGAAAACAAAAAATATCTTAGGAGGATTTTAGTGTAGCTAACATGGATCTATATTCTTTAACGCTGCTGAAGAGAAGGTCAACACTTTCTCTTTTTGTTTTGTCTTTTTTCTAGGGCCGCACCCGCGGCATATGGAGGGTCCCGGGCTAGGGGTCTAACTGGAGCTGTAGCTGCCGGCCTACATCACAGCCGCAGCAACGCGGGATCCGAGCCGCATCTGCAACCTACACCACAGCTCACGGCAATGCCGGATCATTATCCCACTGAGCAACAAGGGATCGAACCTGCAACCTCATGCTTCCTAGTCGGATTCATTAACCACTGAACCACGACAGGAACTCCAGAAGGTCAACACTTTTCAAGTTTGACATCTTACAGATCCATCGTATCATTACAGCCACTGGTTGGGTTGTATCCTCTGGTATCCTGGAGCACAAAGAACATAACAGCCAGGAGTATAGATTTTTGGCCTGTTTCATTCACTGCTTTCTCCCAGGGCCTAGAACCATTGTGACTGGCAAATAATGGGCACTCAATAAACTCTATTAAATGAACTGAGATCATGATTAATTGCCAATAATAAAGTCCTGTATTTGTGTTATAATTTAAAAAAATCTATATGTGACAAACTAGAGAGTTAAGAGTACATGTGTATAGGAGTTCCCCTTGTAGCTCAGCGGTAATGAACCTGACTAGTATCCATGAGGATGTGGGTTCAGTCCCTGGCCCTGATCAAAGGGTTAAGGATGAGGCATTGCCCTGAGCTCTGGTGTAGGTTGCAGAAGTGGCTCGGATCCCACTGCTGTGGCTTTGGCATAGGCTGGCAGCTGCAGCTCCAACTGGACCTCTAGCCTGGGAACTTTCATATGCTACAAGGTTGTCCCTAAAGATAAAAAAAAAAATAGTACATGTGTATATATGAGAATTTCATATATTAATTAGGTGATATCTCCCATCAGGAAGGAAGTGCAGTATTGGGCGAATAGATTTCCCATCTGGAAAAAATAAAGTTTGAAACCTACCTCCCACCACTACTCACAAAAATTAATTCCAGATGCATTAAAATCTAAATATATAAACAAAACCATAACAGAAACGAGACTATGTTAATGACTTTGGGAAACTCCTGAAAATGCTATAAAGAGAAAATGTAGTACATTTTAATCGTATATAATTCCAAAGTTAACTATTAAAATGATTACAAAATATATCATCATTAAAGTTAAAAGGAAAGTCATAAACTTAGGGGAAACAGTCTATCACACAAATGAAATAGACATCCAGGATATATAAATGACTTTTTCAACAAGAAAATATAGTCACAAAATATAGCTAAAGGATAGATAAACATAACACCATAATTAACTTCAACAAAATTATTGCATTTCCTCCTGAATGTCATAAATAGAAAATTGAGAAGGAGGAAATACATCTGACCAGTAACCATATGGAAAATATGCTCAACCGCCCTAGTTACCCAGGGAACTGAAAATTCAAACAAATTTCATGCAATGATTTGTATCGGCTTGGCAAAAATTAAAATGTTTGTTAGCCTCCTGTTGACAAGGGCAGGAGATACATTAACTTTCATGCATGACTAGTGAGAATAATTTGGCAGCGTCATTTTGGAGGAGAATTTTGCAGAATTTCTTAAAAATTAAAATATCTATTCTCTTTGAAAAATTCCGCTTCTGGTTATGGTGGAAAAATCTGACACATGTGGAAAGAAGCACATACCAGGCAACAGTTAAATAAAACCTCTCTAATCTCTCCTCTGGAATAACTATACACAGTGGTTAAAAAGAGATTAGTAGTTCTCGGAGTTCCCGTTGTGTCTCAGTGGTTAACGAATCCGACTAGGAACCATGAGGTTGTGGGTTCGATCCCTGGCCTTGCTCAGTGGGTTAAGGATCTGGCGTTGCCGTGAGCTGTGGTGTAGGTTGCAGACGCGGCTCAGATCCCGCGTTGCTGTGGCTGTGGCGAAGGCCGGCGGCTACAGCTCCTGTTAGACCCCTAGCCTGGGAACCTCCATATGGCGCGGGTGCGGCCCTAGAAAATTCAAAAAGACAAAAAAAAAAAAGAGAGAGAGAGAGAGAGATTAGTAGTTTTTACGTTCTGACAAGGTAAGATCTCTGATACATTTCTAAGTAATCTATACAATGATACAAGCATATAAAACTATTCGTATGGCAAAAATCCTCATGTATTTATATTTCTATAAAGTCTTCCTTTGAATTTCCTAGGAAAAAAGGAAATTTGTAAAGGAGGAAATGCAAATGGCCAATATATGGAAAATATGTTCAACTGCACTTATTTTCCGTATTTTTATAAGCCACTGAATGAATCCACCCGCAGCCACGCACCCTCACACACCTGCATACACACAACGCAAAAGGGATGAAAGGATACATTTATGGTGGAAGGGCTGGTGTTGGTAAGTGCTTTCATTTTATTTGCTATTTTTTTAACTAAAAAAATTTTTTTTGACTGTGCTCTCAGCATGTGGACGTGCCCAGGCTAGGAACTGAACCCAAACCATAGCAGTGACAATGTTGGATACAGGGAGTTCCCATCGTGGTTAATGAACCTGACTAGCATCCATGAGGATGCAGGTTTGATCCCTGGCTTCGCTTAGTGGGTTAAAGATCTGGTGTTGTGGTGAGCTGTGGTATAGGTTGCAGATGTGACTCAGATCCCGTGTTGCTGTGGCTGTGGTGTAGGCTGGCGGCTACAGCTCGGGTTCAACCCCTAGCCTGGGAACCTCCATGTGCCTCCAGTGCAGCCCTAAAAAGACAAAAAAAAGGAAAAAAAATGCTGGATCCTTAAGTACTCAGCCACCAAGGAACTCCCTTATTTGCTTTTTAAACACAAAATTTGGCAAGAGAGTCTGTGCTAATCCTCACCTGTGATGGAGCATGATGGAGGATAATGTGAGAAAAAGAATGTATATATGTATGTGTGACTGGGTCACTTTGCTGTAGAGTAGAAAACTGACAGAACACTACAACTGTAATGGAAAAATAAAAATCATTAAAAAATATATGTAATAAAAATAAATACAATTAAATTACTTTAATAGCCATGGAATTATATAAATGGATATTTAATTGAAAGCATTCTACTAAACCAGATTTTAAATCCCTATTTCTCAGTTTCCTCCCAGGCCTGCCCATGGGAGATCAGATAGGAGGTTCAAGAAAACAGGAAAAATGGAAATGCTCATGGCATCAGATCTTTTCTCCCATGGAGCTTTATGTTCTTGATAACTGTGTGTTCATGACTCTGGCTGCAGGCAGTGGTTTCCTGGGGTTGCAGAGACATGGGAATGCAACTGCTGGGCCTCTCTGACAGTCAAAAGAGTTCATGACCAGTGTCCAGCAGAACTCATATGGCCCAGGAACTAACTAGAAAATTGCCCATTTCCAGAAATGGACTTAGAATGCCTTCTT
>PVHT021183543.1:39015010-39067626 GCA_004024745.2 Catagonus wagneri
CTTCCTTCCTTCCTTTCTTTCTTTCTTTCTTTCTTTCTTTCTTTCTTTCTTTCTTTCTTTCTTTCTTTCTTTTGTCTTTTTAGGCCAGCACCAAAAGCATACAGAAGTTCCCAGGTCCAATCGGAGCTGCAGCTGCCAACCTATATCATAGCCACAGCCATGCCAGATCTGAGCTGCATCCGCGACCTACACCACAACTCATGGCAAAGCCAGATCCTTAACCCACTGAGTGGAGCTAGGGAGAGAACCAGTATCCTCGTGGATACTAGCCGGGTTTGTTAACCTCTGAGCCGAGGTGGGAACTCCAGAACGCCACCTTTTCAATTGAAGATCTATTTTTAGAATCTTTGTATAATAAGGAAATGTCTTTTCAATGACAAGAATTCATTCTGCCTAAAGATTTAATTCTCAATATTCCTATTGCTTGCTAGAATAAACATATAAAAACAAAGCCAAATTTTCATCTTGGAAAATTACTGTATTCATTTTTAAAGACTTTTAATGTGAAATATCAAACTGTATGTTCAAAACCTCCCTAAAAATGTAAAACAAATCTAATATTAAACATCTGAAGGGGTACTGCTCTTTCTGACCATATAAAATTTGCCCTGATTGACTGATCTCAGCCTTTTTTTCTTTTTAAATGTTTGGCAAGTGCAGTATCAATTATAGGGGCCCGATTCGTTACATGTTGAAATCAGTTCCTTAAATATTGAGAACTGATTCTGCTTTATGATTTGCATTCTTTTGTAATATTTCATGCTTTCTAAAAGTGTTAGGTATGTCCTTTAAAATATACCACTGCACTTTAGGCCTTTAAAATAATGATAATGGATTCTTTCCATATATCAAGGGTCAGTCAAGTGAGCAGGGGGAGAAAAAGTTACTTGGGTCCATGTCTTTTCTCTGAAATAGCTGATTCTCGCTGACATTTATAAAATTTACCAAAGTAAAAGATACGAAACTTACACTTCATGATAAAGAAAATGTGTTTCAAGGGCCTGTTGGCTATTTATAACTTTGGCAAAATCACAGTCATCTGAGTTATATCAAATGAAAAAGCCAGGAGCTGACTAACCTTGGTTATCTCTTCCAAGTATGCAATAAGCCTGCTTCTGAGAAATTCTGTCCTAAAACTCTTACTTAGGGAATACTATTTTCAGGCCTACAAGCTGCCTTTGCTTTGTGAGTTGCACACAAATTACCCATGTTCTTCCTCTAAGCTCGGATAAAGAACAATGTGTGCTTATATTTGTATAAAATTAGAGAAAATATGAGCATAACAAAATTCTTAATTTTTTTTTTTTTTTTTTTGTCTTTTTGCCTTTATGTAGAGCCGCACCCGCGGCATATGGAGGTTCCCAGACTAGGGGTCTAACAGGAGCTGTAGCCGCCAGCCTTCGCCACAGCCACAGCAACGCGGGATCTGAGCCACATCTGCAACCTACACCGCAGCTCACGGCAACGCCAGATCCTTAACCCACTGAGCAAGGCCAGGGATCGAACCCACAACTTCATGGTTCTTAGTCGGATTCGTTAACCACTGAGCCACGAAGGGAACTCCACAAGATTGTTATTTTTTACAGCTTTTCTAGCCCCAAACTTGTACATGAGTTCCAGAACAACAATAATATCATGTTTGTCTTTCTGTCCTAGTCTTTGGCACTGTGCCTGGCACAAGGTGGGTACCGGGCAAAGGGCTCTCCATGAATGCATTAATACTGCATATGCATTGTTCATATTTATGCATATATATATATATATATATATACATATAGAAAATTATGTGACGTGTATTTTTTACTGAATGTCATATAAACTGAGATTTATGTGTGGAAATGTGGGCTTACACCTGCAAGGGGGCTAAATTTGGAGCCTGAATCAAGCCATTTCAGTCCGCTGAAGTTCATTCACCCAACCTTCAGCGAGCCTGCCATTTGGTTTTCTCGCCAATCCAACGCCTAGGGTGATAAAAATGGTTTTTAAAAACTCATCGAAGCAAATTTGCAATGCTCAGCTAAAGGAAGGTGCTTCAAGAAGGAAATCGCTTGATTGTCAGAGCCAGTTGCAGATGGAGAAGGCAAACCAGTTTGCATAAGGGGCCCTGTGTCTCCTGGAGGAAGGAATCCAAACATTTCCTGCTAACTGAGTTACCAGTTGGAGAGATTCGTAAGGCTGAACCAAGGTGACAGACTGATAGGGCTACAGACAAGTGAAAATAACATTACGAGTCCGGAGAGAAATGGATTCACAGGTCAGCCCCAACATCTGAGTTTAGCAGACTATTGGTGGAAGTGGAGTCTAGCAGTTCTGGGCTAAGGGTTATTTAAATAGCAAGAAAAGGCTTTTTTTTTTTTTTTTTGCTTTTTGTCATTTTAGGGCCGCATCGGCGGCATGTGGAGGTTCCCAGGCTAGGGGTCTAATCGGCGCTGTAGCCACCGGCCTACACCACAGCCACAACAACGCGGGATCCGAGCTGCGTCTGCAACCTTCACCACAGCTCACGGCAACGCCGGATCCTTAACCCACTGAGCAAGGCAAGGGATCGAACCCACAAGATCATGGTTCCTAGTCGGATTCGTTAACCACTGCGCCACGACGGGAACTCCAAGAAAAGACTTTCTTAAAGCCAGGGAAACCACTGTGCATGAACTGAAAGGACTGGATACCATGAATCCTCGTAGCTGGAATCTACGTCTTTTCTCAGTGGATTCTGCCACACCAAGAATATTTTCAGCTATGGCTTTGATTGTAGCAGCAAAACAGAGGTCTCTCCTCATCAAGTTCCTCCCCAATCAGCAAGAATCCTTTTATTAGTGTGGAAATCATCTCACCCGCCTATGGGACATCCTTTGGCATAAGAGTATCACTGGACTTAGTGGTCCCTAAAGTCTTCATCAAAGAATATTCAACAACAAATCTCTCTTCATTACTCTGAGTCTCGTGGCCGCTGGAAAAACCATTTGGGTAAGCAACTAAAAGAACACCAACCCTTCCATCATGGGGTCAGTTCAATCTTGAGGAAAATCTAGCACCAGACAAGGTGTTGCCCTATCACCCATAATTGCTTCAAAATTAGAAGATGGGAGTTCCCTTCGTGGCTCAGTGGTTAACGAATCCGACTAAGAACCATGAGGTTGTGGGTTCGATCCCTGGCCTTGCTCAGTGGGTTAAGGATCCGGCGTTGCCGTGAGCTGTGGTGAAGGTTGCAGACGCGGCTCGGATCCCGCGTTGCTGTGGCTGTGGAGAAGGCCGGCGGCTACAGCTCCTGTTAGACCCCTAGCCTAGGAACCTCCATATGCCGCGGGTGCGGCTCTAGATAAAGGCAAAAAGAAAAAAAAAAAAAGATGGACCTTCGCTTGGCAGCCAGAACTCCTCCAGCACCATCGTTGCCAAAATGGACAGGACCGCTCTTTCTTTGTGAGCACCCATAGACTCCTGGTCTCAGTGGTATGGACTAGAATTGTGGAGGGGAGTACACTCCCTTCAAACCTTCTATTATTGACATCGGGAAATAAGAGGTAACAGTCCCAGAACTGAATGAAAAATGTTACTTGCACAACAAATCCTACAGAGTCATCAATTTAATAATAATAAGGTGGTTTTTGAAGTTGGCCAAATTACTGTATTTTATTAAAAGAGCTACAAGGAAAACCATGACTGTTTCTTAGCATGTATGGAAGGTGAGTTCTGCTAAAGTCCTGATTTTTGGACATCTCCTGGCATCTCCACACTGTGTTAGTCTCGCCTGCCCTGATTCTGGTTTTGGAATCTGGTTATTGACCCAAGCAGAGCTTTGAAAAAGCAACTTGGGTATCTTCACTTTCTTTCTTGGGTCCCTGCCACTACCACAAGAACATGTTTGGATTAAGCCAAGGAGGATGAGATACGTGAACTGTACCCGAGTTTTCCCACAGAAGCCATGTTACATCATCCATTACTCAGCCAACCCACAGGCCGACATCAGACACGTGAATGAGGCTGGCCAAGATCAGCAGAACCACCAAGCTGAGCAATAACAAGTGGTTATTGTTTTAAACCGCTAAGGTTTGGAATCACTTGTTAACCAGCAGTAAGTGATACAGCATGTGATCAGATTACAGCAATGAACTGTAAAGTTATTAGGTAAAGAAAGCTGATAATTTCCCTTTGAGACTATTAGTGTATTTCTGTGTGATGAAAACAACTGCATTAGTGTTTTGGGTTTTTTTTTTTTGCTTTTCTTTTTTTCTTTTTTCTTTTTTTTTCCTTTCCAGGGCCACACCAGCGGCATATGGAAGTTCCCAGGCTAGGGCTCAAATCAGAGCTACAGCTGCTGGCCTGTGCAACAGCCACAGCAATGCGGGATCTGTGGTGTAGCATCGGCAACCTACACCACAGCTCATAGCAACGCTGTATCCTTAAACCACAGAGCAAAGCCAGGGATTGAACCCACATCCTCATGGATACTAGTCAGATTTGTAACTGAGCCACAACAGGAACTCCTACATTAATGTTAAAATTGCCAATACTCAGGCTGGTAACCTTTCTAGCCTGACGTGTGACATGTGATAAGACTCCCAAGCAAGGAGATTTCTTCATAGACATTTTTAACTGATAACAGTCAGAAAGTTGTCATGTATGAATTTAGGCAGTTTACTGAAAATCTTCTCTCAGTGATGGTCTTGGGCAATCCTCACACACTGAAGAAACAGTTGCCACCCGTGATCATCTCAGTTTTTTCTTGACTGCACCTGTGATATACGGAAGTTCCTGGGCCAGGGATTGAATCTCAGATGGAGCTGCAGCAGTGCTGGATCCTTAACCCACTATGGTGGTCTGAGGATCAAACCAGCACCTCCATAGAGACGAGCCAGATCATTAACCCACTGCACCACAGTGGGAACTCCTCATTTCAATTTTTAATACTTTTTTATTTTGAAAAATAATACCAAAAAATGCAAAGATAAGAAATACCTTTGTACCTACCACTCCACATTTAAACATGCTTATCTTTTGCATAAATAATAATTTGTTTAAAGATTTAAAGTAATAAAATAGGCATAAAAATAAAATAGTAAAATTTGATTTCTCCTGGGATCACTTTCCTCTCTCCTTTCCCAAGGTGTAGCTATCATGAATTTGGTGTATATTTGGCCAGTTTTTAAAAGAATAATAAAAGCAATAATTATTATATTGCTTTGAATAGTACTGTGCTATTCATATTATTTTGGATAGTATTTTAAATTATTAATAATTTATATAAATATCAATTGCATTGTACGCCTTTCAACCTATATTTTGTTTTTTTTTTAATTTATCTAATTCATTAATTTAACTGCTGTATATAATTTCAAAGCATGACTATAACATTCGATTATTCATGGACATTCGGGCTGTTTCTTATTTTTCATTATTGCAAAAAATACCAAAATATGTACCCATATTTTATAATTTCATATCTTCTTGAAAATTTACCTATAAATGAAAATTCTGGGTCTTAGTTATACATCTTTTAATTTTTATAAAATGGTGCTAAATTGATTTTCAGAGCAGTTGTGATAACTTACACTTTTACCAGCACTGCATGTGAATTCTCATTTCCACATACCCAGGCCATACTTCATTTTATCAAACTTTTAAAGATTGTGTCAGTCAAATAGGTATATTATTTGATTTTTAAGTTTCACTTCCCTGAAAGCGAAAATAACCATTCTTTCATATGTTTATTAACAGTGCAGGTTTTTGTTCCATGAATTACCTGATCATTTCATTTGCCATTTTCAGTTATCCATTTTTATGTTAACGATACGACTTTCTTATGTACTGCCCCTGTGAATACTAAATCTTTGACCATTATATGTGTTGTATAACTCTGACTAATGTCTATTTGTTCCTGGCATCTGTATAAGCTACCTATTGCCGTGAACAACTCATTTGAGAACACAAACTCAGTTGAAAACAACAACTCAGCTGAAAACAACACATGTGTATTATTACCTTAGAGTTTCTGTGGGTCGGGAATCTAGACATGCCTTAACTCAGCCCTCTGCCTTAGAACTTCTTACAAAGCTGCAATCAAGATGTCACACAGGGCCAGGGTCTCATTGGAAGGCCCAGATGAAGAAGGATCAGCTTCCAGCCTGTAGACATGGTTTTGGGAAGTATTCAGTTCCCCTTGGGCTGAACAGAGGTTACTCACTTCTTTGCTGGTTGTTGAAAAGGCAACATGGCAACTTGTTTCATCAAAGCAAGCAAGAGAGAGAAGGCCATGGCAAGAGAATAGTGAGAAGCTTGTGTGATCTAATCACAGAAATGACTTGCCCTGGATTCTGGGGGTTACTATGGGTTAGAAGCCATTTACTCTAGGTGAGCAGATTTCTCGAAGTCAGGAATTCCAAGAGAAATGGATATTTAGGGACCATTTAATTTATTTTATTTTTTAGTTTTTTTTAAGGTGCCTTGTTTTTTTGTTTTTGTTTTTTTGATCTGGAAGATTTATTTTTTAATTACTTAATGAATTTTATTACATTTATAGGTGTAAAACAATCATCACAACCAAATTTATAGCATTTCCGTCCCAAACCCTCAGTGCATCCCCCCTCCTCCCAACCTGTCTCATTTGGAAACCATAAGTTTTTCAAAGTCTGTGAGTCAGTATCTATTCTGCCAAGAAGGTCATTGTGTCCTTTTTTTAGATTCCACATGTAAGTGATAGCATTTGATGTTGGTGTCTCATTGTCTGACTGACTTCACTTAGCATGATAATTTCTAGGTCCATCATGTTGCTGCAAATGCTGTTATTTCTTTCATTTTAATGGCTGAGTAATATTCCATTGTATATTTTAGACCCTGACTACTGCCATGTCTTATTTGTACAGAAGTTTTTAATTGTGGTGCAATTCAGTATATCAGTCTACTACTTTATGATAATAACTTGCTTATGGTTTTATATTTTTCTTTTTCTCCTTATTCAAAAATCATTTTATATTCTGAGGTAGTAAAGATAATAGGCTATACTTTTATAGGTTTACTTTTTTCAAAGCTAGCTTTCAACCCAGTTTCAGTGTATTTTATGATACTACTTTTTCCACATAGAAAACCAAATATCCTAATTCATCCTGCCCCACTCCCCAAATTTCTAATCCTTATTTTTTCTAATATTGATGTCCCATGCATGGTTGTTTCCTTTTGCTTTATTCTGTTTGTTTAGACACCACAATAGTTTTTTTTAAAAAATTCTCTTGTTATATCTTTGCCATGAATCTTAATAATCGACAGGCAAGTCACTGTTCTACTTTTTCAAAAAGATCTTAATAAAAGTATAGTACTTTTGCTCTTCTATACAAGTTTTAAAAGGAGTTTGTCAAAGTTTTTGATAAATTCTGTTTACTATTTTATTGGAATTGACTACATATCCCAAAAGAATGGACATCTTTTTATACTGAATTATTTCATCCAAGATGTGATATATCTTGCCGTTTAATAAGGCCTTTCTTTTGGTCCTTTAATTTAAGACAATTTTTCCCAAAAAAGGCTTGCATAGGTTTTTTTTCCGGATTATTTATTCAAATTCATTTAGATACCTTGTAATTTTTGTTAACACTTTGAATTATCTTTTAGCTATATAGACAGATTTTATATATCTAAATGTATTCTAATGCTCTAAGTCAGAGGTCTCTGATATTAGTTTACAAAAAAAAAAAGAAGAAGAGAAACATTGCATGTATAAGGTATCAGCGCTCTTCAGTTCGGCCCAGTTTTTTGATATGGAAAGAATGACTAATTTCTCTTATTAACTGGACAGAAACAGATAAGGTTTGTTCCATGATGTTCAAGGAGTGTAATTTTAATTTATTGCTAAAATTCAGTGAGTTGTATTAGGGCCTCTTTAATGGAGTTCCAGTGTCAAATTCTTGTGGCTTCACGAGCATTCCAGAGCTGTGGCTCTCAGATTTCCCCTCCTGCACGGGTAAGGATCAGGAGGTTCTCGCTGCTGTTTGTCTTTGATGCAGTGTCCTTGCTGCAAAACCTCCTGGGCCTGTGGCTGTCTTGGGATTCTCTTGGCCCTGCAAAGGCCGACACTCTTTACAGGCTCAGATTGACTAAGGGATGTCTTAGGTTAGGCCTCAAAGGATTCAGCCCACAGAACTAGTCCTTCTCTCCCAAGTCCCATCACAGTAGACGTGACAGCTTCATGCACCCATGTCTTAGAAATTCCAAAACATTCCCTCCTATCTGTTCTAATGAGATTGAGAATTGACACCACTCTCCTCTCTTTGCCCTCTGAGGGTTTATTATATTTCCATCAAGCTTCGAAGCATGATTTGATGACTTAAGTGGACCAGTCTGACTTAAGATATGCTAAAGACTTTTCCACCGTTTCAGAAGGTGGACTTATTCTTTTTTTTTTTTCTTTTTCATTTGTTAAAGTTGTACTGAAGCGTAGTTCATTTACAGTGTTGTGATAATTTCTTCTGCACAAGAAACAAAATGATTCAGTGATACATATACACACATCCATTCTCTTTCAGATTCTTTCCCCACATAGATTATCACAGAATATGGGGTGCAGTTCTCTGTGCTATACAGTGGGTCCCCATTGGCCTGTCACTCCATAATTGCATATATCTCAGAGTACATCTGCCAATCCTTGGACTCACTCTTGATAATTCCCATTTCCCCATCTCAGCTCTTGGCCCCTCACACCTGGAGCTAAATGTGGGATCTTCCTGTTACAGAATAAACATAAACACACAAAATACACACACACACACACACACACACACCCCACACACACACAAGTTCATAAATTGAGTTCTCACTGGGTCTTCTGTCAAAGTTTTATTTTTCCCCATTCTTGCTGATAAGGGATTTAAAGTATTTTATAAAGAGGACCTAAAATAGTCAAAACTAGCATGGAATTTTAGAGACAATAGACCACAGTTCCAAGAAAGCCTGTGCCTGTGGAAGATTATTTTTTTTCTATCCAGAGATACCCATTCACTCTCCTCTTCTGTTTGGAAGACTTTTGTGAGATATTTGGGAATCACTGGCATCAGTGATCCCATGCTCTTGTTTTAAATCTCAAATCATCTCAGGCAAAATTCTCTATTTTTTTTTTTCTTTCCAGATGAGGTTTTAAAACCGTTAACAAACTAGCCTCCCAGGTTAAAGTGGAGACATGAGGGTGTCTTCTTGACTTTGAGGTCCATGCTTATGACCATTGTGTTATAATTTCTTTTGCTCATACACTCTGGATTGTAAAGTATAAAAATATTAAAAATGATAATCTATGTACTATTTTTTGTATTAGGACCTTGGTTGTTTAGAATTGGATTAATCACAACCCCTGGTTTGTGACCCTATGAAGGATAGCCTACTTTTGTGGCTATGATAGTTATTCAATAATAAGTTGGCCAACTAGCCAAGACAACTAATCTATCTAAACACTATCCCTTCCCAGCCCACAATTACCTCTCATCACTGTAGACAGCCATCATCCCGAATCCTACGTTAATAATTTCCTTTGGTTTCCTCCCCCTGACCTACTATTTAAAAGATATTGACTGATGGTTTTCAAATTCTCAATCTTTTTAAAACATTTTAAGACTTTAACCCCCAACGAGTTTATTTTTGAATATGGTTATGCGGTAGAAATCCAACTTCATTACTTTCCAAATAACTAAGCACTTTTCCCAGTTCTATTATTGAACCGTCCACCCATTTTCTGTTTAGACCAAAGGTCATTGGTTTTGGAGGCCTCTTTCTTTTTGTTAAATTCCTTCATTTTAACATTGCTCTTCCTATGTCTTTACTGTTCTGTTTTAAATTCTATAGCTTCAGGGGTTCCTGTCGTGGCTCAGTGGTTAATGAATCCGACTAGGAACCATGAGGTTGTGGGTTCAATCCCTGGCCTTGCTCAGTGGGTTAAGGATCCGGCGTTGCCGTGAGCTGTGGTGTAGGTTGCAGACGTGGCTCGAATCCAACGTTGCTGTGGCTGTGGCGAAGGCAGGCAGCTACAGCTCCTGTTAGACCCCTAGCCTGGGAACCTCCATATGCCACGGGTGCAGCCCTAGATAAGGCAAAAAGACTAAATAAATAAATAAATAAATAAAATTCTATAGCTTCAATATATATCTGGATTCCTGGTACAACAAGTTTGCTTTTGAAGGATCTTCAAAAAAGTCCTGAGTATTCCTGGCCTATTATACTTCCATGTAAATTGTAGCATTATCAGTTTCTAGGAAAAGCTCTGTTGGGATCTTAACTGGAATTGTACTGAATCTGAAGGTAACTGAGGGGAAAAGAGAATATTTATAACCATTCTTTTTAGTCATAAAAATCTCTCCATTTATTTATAACTTCTTGGGTATATCTTGGTACAACTTTATGATTTTCACCGTGGAGGTCATGCATATCTTCTCTTCGATTTATTCTTAAGTCCCTGGTATTCTCTGATGTTACTGTATATAGTATCTTTTTCTTTAATTATGTTTTACAGGTATTTGCAGTGCTGTGTAAATACACTTTTTGTTATTAATCTTATAACTAATGACCTTAATCAACTCTATTGCATCTAATAATGCATTTATGAATTATTTTGTGATCCCTGTCAACAAAAATCCTACGCAAATAATGGAAAACGTAATTCTTAACTTTCATGTCCTCATGTCTCATTTCCTTTTCTTCTCTTACTGTACTAGCCAAGACCTCCAATATAGTGAAAATAATGATAGTAGAGATCCCTAATTTATTGTAAAAAGGATATTTTAAGTGTCCCTCTATTTAGAATAATGTTTCATCTAGTTTTAATCTTTTTAAAAATTTTTTTCAGAACTTAAAATTTTCTTCTACTCCTATATCTTTTTTATTTATTTATTTATTTTTTTTTGTCTTTTTCGGGCCATACCACTGCATACAGAGGTTCCCAGGCTAGGCATCGAATCACAGCTGCAGCTGCTGGCCTACACCACAGCCACAGCAACGCCAGATCCGAGCTGTGTCTGCAAACTACACCACAGCTCACAGCAACATCAGATCTTTAACCCACTGAGAGAGGCCAGGGATCGAACCTGCATCCTCACGGATGTTAGTCAGATTCGTTTCTGCTGAGCCATATCGGGAACTCCCTTCCACTCCTATTTTAAGGAATTGTTTTCTTTAAAAATCATGAATGGGTATTAATTTTGCAAGTGCTTATTCTATAACTATTAAACTGTGTATTTTTTCTCTTAATGTGATGAAATACATTTATATATTGTTTAGCTTAAATTCATCTTAGTCATAGTATACTATTATTTTTACACACTGATTCAATTTGCATACATTTTGTTTAGGATATGCACCTACAATCACAAGTCCAATGGATCTGTAAATTTTCCATATTAATCATTCATAATGGAATTCTCCAAACCCAGGGATATTAATCTTAAAAGATGCCTCTCACAATAAAGTTTACATAGTCATTCCATTATGACAATTTTGTGTACAGTATCACCCTTCTCGGTGATTTACAACATACACTAGTGCTGCTAAGAAGTTCTGTAGTAGAAACACTCATACTTAATTCTGCTTCCCCATCCAGTTTGACTTCAAAATTGTTTCTTTCTCCTGGAAAGTATCCTGTTGAGAATGCAGGGAAATGGAGAGTTAGCGAGAACAGGAAGCTTTAAAGTTTTAAAGAAATACAAGGCTTCCTTTAAACTTTATGGACTGAACTTCTATTTTTGGTGCTATGCACAATGCCCTGGCAATGGGGGTAAAATAGTAGATTTGCCTTGGTTTAGCTTAGATAGAAAGTCCAAATCCAGTTCAGTATTAACACTAGTACAATTGTGAAGAATGTTTCATATCATTCATTTTGATCAGGAATCTGCAAAGTGTAACCCCAGAACATGGGCCAAATTCAGTTTCTCCTGAAGTAAGATAGGGGTTCCTTGTTTAACCAACACTATTGACTAATGTAGCACAACTAACCCCAAATATAATGGGCACAGAGGCAAGTGCTGCCATGTCCAAAGGCTAAAACTACACACTGGTATTTGTGACTAGTATGTCCCCATTTTCCCCCTTCTGGTCCCCTGTACTTGTTCTGTGCACCTGTGCCTCTGATCTCTGTTTTGTTTCTAACCTGTAACTTCCTCAAAGAGCCACTGCTAGGCTATTCTATTAGGTTCTTGGAGAGTCAGAAGTAGCTGGATTTTCCTGCTTGCCTAGAGACAATCTCTAGTCAATGACTACCTGGCAGAGGAGTATAAAAGCCACTTCCTTTATCTAGAGCAGGGGTCAACTCTCATACTGTGATATATGCTCTAGAGTGCCTCCTGCAGTCAGGCAAGGATCAGGCCTGAAATCTTACCTCTGCTGAGCTTTCTGCCCTCTCTACTCTGTTCCTACCACTTTCTTACTGGTTTCCCTTGGGAACATTCACTTCATAAATCATTTGCCAATGTCCTGCTTGCTTACAGAGAAGGCCATCTAAGATATGCCAAGACGCTGTCAAGTGTTATTACCCACTAAGATTCAGTCCCAGGGCCCAGTTTGTGGCCTTCCGTCATTTGCTGATACCCTGGCTAATCTGAGATGTAGTCCTGATCAGAGATACAAGAATCTTTGTAACTAGTCTTTCTGTCGAGGGGTGGGTGAGAAGACCTATGAAATTTTTCCTACTTTAAATGACTTAAATATTTTTCCCTCTATGATGGGTGTGTAGTTCTTGCAGGACAAAATTACCTGAATTTATGAAAATTTTGCTACAGCTTAATCAGTAGATTTGGCACAACTCAGCTACAGTCTGTTGCTCTTTACAGGAACTAGATAATTTCGCTGAAAGATTTACAAGGCATTCATGGCTTGTTTCTTTCCAGTTATTTATCTTTCAAAGATATAGCCAAGTAAACAAATGGAAGAAGAATGGAACGAAATAAAAATAGGAGCTACTGTCCCTTTTGATGAGTAATTAGATGTAATCACAGTCAATCCATTAATGTAGTAACTCCCATGTGATCAAATGATAATTTTGCTTTCAAGACTGACCTGAGTAATGAAAAGCTGGAAAATAACTGAACATACATGCAAAGAAAAAAGAAGAAGAAGAAGAACAAATGCCTGGAATAAGCAGAATTAAATTATTGCTATTGCACTCCAAAAAAGAAAAAAAAAGAAAGAAAAATAACTGAGCAGAGCGTTTTTAGAATAAGCTTTCCCTCACTCGTTGGTGTGTCCCATTAAATGAATAACAAATAATGTTTGTTTATACTGGCCACAGAACAAAGAAATAAAAATATTTCTTATATTCTCAAAGGCTAATAACTACATCTGTTTTGAATGTCTATTCCTATCATAAATTGAAGAATAGAATTATGAATTATCTAATGAAATGAAGACTTGGTTTCTTCCCTGTTCAAAAGAGTTGCAGCAGTCTATAAGGGCAACACCTCACGTTCCCAATCGCCACTTTTTCAAATGAATGGAGCTGACATCACATTTGTCTTTGTTCCCGTTTCTCCTTAGCCCTCGTGTAATCTAGATCCAGACTTACAAGCTTTGAGACTTTGGGAAAATCTCTTCATTTCAAATTCTGTGAAATGAAACTAGTTCTAGCAACTTTAAAAATTGGAGCTGTGATAGACACTGCTTACTTCTAAAGGTAATTTGTTAAATTGCATTATGCTATATAAGAGCTACTAACATTTGCAAATTATTTCTTCACCATTTGATTTAAAGTAGGCATTGCATTTTAGAGCTCAGGAGGCCATTAATCAAAAAAAAATTTTTTTTTCGTTTTTGGCTGTCCTGCACATATGGAGTTCGTTGGCCAGGGATCAGATCAGAGCTGCAATTGTGACCCAAGCTGCAGCTGCAGCAAGGCGGATCCCTTAACCTACTGTGCCAGTCCGTGTATCAAATTTGCGGCTGTGGCCCAGCACTCCTGAGACGCTGGTGATCCCATTGCACCAGAACAGGAACTTCAATCAATCAAATTTTTGACAGGAGTGCTCTTGATGTTCCAGGGATAAGAAGGAAGTCATTGCACTTTTTTATGGATCATCCTTCTACTCCCTTTTTTTTTTTTTTTAATAAAGGATAGCAGTCCTCCTTTTTAAAAAAATCTTGGTGTTCCCGTCGTGGCTCAGTGGTTAACGAATCCGACTAAGAACCATGAGGTTGCGGGTTCGATCCTGGCCTTGCTCAGTGGGTTAAGGATCCGGCGTTGCCGCGAGCTGTGGTGTAGGTTGCAGATGCGGCTTGGATCCCGCGTTGCTGTGGCTGTGGCGAAGGCCGGCGGCTACAGCTCCTGTTAGACCCCTAGCCTGGGAACCTCCATATGACGCGGGTGCGGCTCTAGATAAAGGCAAAAAGACAAAAAATAAAATAAAATAAAATAAATTAAAAAATCTCCTTGACCATTTTAAGAGTGATCTATTTTCCAGCATTTAGTAGGTTCATTAACACAATTCTTGTGTGTGCTTTTTGTTAGAAGAGCTGTAAAATGCTCCAAATAAAGTGACTTGAAATGAATATGAAGTTTATTAAGTAAATATGATTTGGGAGTATAGTTTGATGGAGTCAATTCTCACTAAAAGTCTACCTGTTATGGAATCTGGAATCCCCAGATTATAATTAACTAAGACCACTGACTAGGCCTCCTCCTTTCTGCCCCTGTAATAGCTTCTGTCTTTAATTCAATTTCCTTTCTCCGAATTTTAACACAAAATGAGAGCATTATAATTTCACAAAAAAACGTACAGGCAGTGTTACTCACACCAAACCCAAGTTCGCTCTTGCTGCATGACAGGCCAGTACATTCAGAGATGAGCTGCTGGGGCAAGGAATAATGACTTTAATAGGAAAGCCAGCAGACCAAGAAGATGGCAGACTATGTCTCAAAAAAGCCCATCTTGCTTCTGTCTGAATTTAGGTCCTTTTTATACCGAGAAAGGAGAGGGAGAGGGGCCAGCCATCACTCGCCATCACTTGCTTGGGGGAAGGATTCACTGCAATGCTGACCAATGGCTGAACAGGACGGCCGAAGTTTGCTCTCTAATGATTGCTTGTTTACATTACTAAATGGAATCTGAAATCATTCTTAATAAACATCAAATTTGTGATTCTTTGGAAATCCACTGGGTAAAAGAGAAGGATTACAAAACTAGTCAAATACATGGAAAATGGCCTTTTCCTTGTGCTAATGGCTCCCTCTCATCACCAATTATTGAATATATCTCCTTTGGTCTTCCTATTCCACCTTCAGCATGGTAATGAAAAAAAAAAGCAATACGAAATGAACTGTATCTCTTTTGGACTGCATTTTTCTACATTTTGAAATCACTTTCCGTAGCCTTCAATTTTATGACCGTGGGCTAAAACAAACTATCACTGACCCACCAAACATAATATTATCCTAAATGAGTGGGTGAAGATAAAGCAGAGTCCTAAGCATCTTAAGAGAGAAAAGTAATAAAATAAAAGTGTGAGCCCGTAAGGCTTTGGCATTTCAGTAAGCTGTTCTTTAGTCATTCCTGTTACTTACAGTCACGCACATGTGCAGTTCTCGGTGCTACTCAAAAATGATCCCATTGGCTAACACTCAAGCAACTAAACATATCCCATCGGTCTTCATTTGGGTTCCTGCATTAGCATCTCTATGACAAAGACTTAAGTATGAGAAGTTCAAATGGGGAATTCTTGTGGCTTTGGAGGTTATGAACCCAGCATAGTGTCTGAGAGGTTTCGGTTTAGATCCCCGGCCTTGCCCAGTGGGTTAAGGACCCAACATTGCCACAAGCTGCAGAGCAGGTCACAGATGTGGCTCAGATCCAGCATTGCTCTGCTTGTGATGTAGCCTGGCAACTGCAGCTCTGAGCCGACCCCTAGCCCAGAAACGTCCATATGCCACCAGGAAGTAATAGGGTACTGATGACATCTACTCCACAATTCAAATAGTCATGTCTTAGGATGTCCTAGAATAAGTGACATGAGAAGTAATGTGATTCGCCGAACATTTCATCCTGCAAGGCCTCTCTTCCTAGTGACGATAAAACCCTTATATGTACCTCTATCACATAACATTATCACAGCATATTTTAATTATTGTTTTCTCTTCTGTTCCTGCTTTCTCTCCCTTCCCATAAAACCTCTGCCCAACATCAAGAAATTTGACTCCTTTAAATTCACATAGTACTTACTCTCTGTATCAGTTATTTGCAATAGCAATGTCCTACTTTTTAACGTTACTGACACCTTTATGCATCCATTTTCTCACATTTTGATATGTGCTTCTATAATCCAGAAGCTAGCACTTAGTGGACATCCAAAATTATATTGCTTATTTTACTACAAATAAAGAAAATTCTGGGTTCCTAAAGTTTAATATATAAGAATGACTAATTTGCTTGCCCTTGATTTTATTATTTATTTATTTTATTTTACTTTATTTTTGGCTGCACCCATGGTATGCTTAAGTTCCCAGGGATCCAACCAGCGCCATAGCAGTGACCTAAGCCTCAGCAGTTGACAACGTAGCTCCACTCACATGATCAACTTTCACTCAAAGAAAAACCACCATGCAGCTCATCTCCACAACACTCTTGGCAATTTACTTTTTAAAAGGTTTATGTCTTGCAGTCTTCAGTAGAGTGAGAAATAAATTCAGGGCTTCGGCAAAGTGAGAAATCAACTCTGAACTTCAGGAGAGTGAGCAATAAACTTTGACCTATGGAAAAGTGAGAGAGAAACTCTATGCCCTTCCTTCAAATCAAGATCATGCAGTGTTTTTCATGTGGATAGACACAGTGAGGCTACAAATATATATATAAGTGTGGGGTTAAAAATAAAAGTGCGCACAAGCCATCTTAATCATGTGGTTTGAAAAATTAAGACAATACTTCAAATAAAATCTTAGAGGTATAATGGATAAAAAGATTTAAGATCTAATCTGAAGATTGCAGAATATGTAATGATGTAGAATAGATCATATAGTGAATGTATGACTAATATTGAAATATGGATGTAAATTCCTTTTATCTTGGAACACACTATAAAGGAAGCATTTCATGCATAATAAATTTAGCAAGCTACCTTATTTATAATTTGATTTTATGATTTCCCCTACTGGAACCTTTTCAAAAGAAACTAGTCATGGTTGGAAAAATAAAAATCTATTTATTCCTTTTCTTTTTTTTCTCTTCACATTTTTTTTAAACACACTTTTTAAAGAATTCCTGTAGATATTTAGCTTTCTTCATATTCTCTCAGAGGAAAAGCACATATTTTAAGGCATCTGTAAAATCTATAAATACAATGGAACAGAACATAATTGCACACAAATGATGCTCATTCAAGGTAAGAGTGTCTTCCTAAATTTTGTATGTCTTTCAGATGGTCATTTTGAAATATTTTTGCTTAATTTTGGTGGAATTTTAGTATTCAGGCAACTAGTATATCTGTGAGTCTGGAGTTGTATTCATCAAAGCACTAAAAATTAAGTAATAATAACAATGAATTTTCAAAGCAAGATTTATGACACACAGAGGCCATAGTTCAACTAGGATGAAAACATGCCCAAAAATGATCTTAAAATAAGTATTTACTAACATACCAGTAGCAAACACTTTGATTTTTATTGACAACTGAGGACAGTATATATTTACTTTTGAATCCTGGGAATTTTCTTGGGACTAAGATAAAACATCAGCCAGTTTTAACAGTAGGAGTCAATGTTATATAAAGTAGTTTCTCACAGTGATGAAGTGTCCTCAAGGTCTTCTGTTTTATGATTTAATTATATGGGATTCCAAAATCAAATTCTAAGAGGAAATAATAGTAAAAAAACAAAGCAGAATTTATTTAACAATGCCTTTTATCTTCTCGCAGTGGAGCCCCCTTAGAACAAAATCCATGCTTAAAAAGATGGAAGCCAAGAAGGAGAAACGAGCCAAAGCCTATTAATACAATGAGTACATCCAAATTTTCACAGTGACAGCGAGCCAGTTCACTGAGAGGTTAGTTAAATAATTATTTTAAGGACTCACTGTCCTTTCTGGGAAAACGAACTGTGTAACGTCAAAAGCTCTCACGACGGGAAAAATTGGAGCAGTCATGAATATGGATTAATATCTATTCTCAAATTCAGGCTTCACTTACTGAATTACAGGTGGCATACTTAGTGTTTATTTAGCATTTTACAGTTAGCGTAGTTGTGCTGAAATTGCAATACTCACTTATCTCTATTAGACAGATGTCACTTGGCTCATTGCGATTGTCAGGTTGAATGCAGGTTGTACATTACAGTCATGGCTGTTGTTGCCTTTGATGATAGGAGGAAGAAGGTAAGTAAGTAGAGAAGTTATTGTGAGGTTTTTTGGGGGGCTGAGGAGATTATTTTTAGATAATTGTTAAAAGGTTCCTGAGGAAGTTTGAGATTTGGGATTGACTGCATGCACTGCTATTATCTCAATACTTAGAATAGTGCCTGAAACAGTTAAGAAATTAAAAAAATATATATTTCAAATAAATAAAATATAGTAACACAAAGCTTTGATAAAAGGAATTTAAAAAGACAGGCTATCTGGAAGATCTCTTTTCCAATCTTAAGAGTATTCAAAAATATAGAGGTTAATTAATATGATTTTGCTTAATTACTCACTTATTATGGTGCTGGCGACTCACTGTTTGATTACGTTGGAATTAAGTTACCAAGAAAGAAAATCTCTGTCTTCACAGAAAAATCAGTGGTGTGTTTTAGACTTCTATCATAAACCATGCCATCAATATAGAATTTCCATCATGAAAGTCCAAAGTAAACTCATTACCTTCTTCCCAAGTTTAGTCTCCATCCACTCTTATTAATACTTTGGAAATTTATTTCTTTAATTTTTTTGGTCTTTTTGCCTTATCTAGAGCTGCACCCGCGGCATATGGAGGTTCCCAGGCTAGGGGTCTAAAAGGAGCTGTAGCTGCCGGCCTTCGCCACAGTCACAGCAACTCGGGATCCGAGCCGCGTCTGCAACCTACACCACAGCTCATGGCAACGCTGGATCCTTAATCCACTGAGCAAGGCCAGGGATCGAACCCGCAACCTCATGGTTCTTAGTCGGATTTGTTAACCACTGAGCCACGACAGGAACTCCAATACTTTGAAAATTTAGAAAGTCGTAAATACTAAAATCTTCAACCACTTTTTTATTCTCTTCATCCCACAGGTCATCAAGTTTATCAAGTTTGTTTCAAAAATATTATTTTAGATTAATCACCCCTTTGGCTTTGTCGCTATTATCACCTGTGGACAGGTACTCCTCACATACTAACTCTTCTTCTGCAAAAGTCTTTATGGTTCTCTTGTTCCCAAATCTAATGACACTTCATCTATTCTTTTCAAGGTTTCTAAAGTTACCTTCTCAGATTATAGGCATGTCATTTCTCAGCTGAAAGTCATTTCACAATTCTCCAGTCTGCAAAACCAAATCCAGTTATGATCATGAGGACCTATCATAATCTTTGCAGCCTCCATCCGTCTCCTTCCATTTTGCATATCTGTGTTCCCAGACCTCACGATTCTCTGAACATTACGTGTGCAATATTTTATCAGTTCTTTCATTGCTGTTATTTTAATGACTTGATGTGTTCTTCTCGGCTTCAACTCCAATAAATCCTACTCGACTTTTAAAGTTTCTATCAGATGCTAGTTCAGTACTAACAATCCTCCATGCTGATTTCTGTTTTTTTCTATTTATGCAGTAGGTTGGCCCCTAAGTCAGTCCAGACTCCGCTCTATGACTCAGCTGATACCAAAAGGTGACAGTTATGGAGATAAGCCTCTGATGAATTATGCTATTACCAGTGCATTTTCTTGTTCTTCAAAGAATGTTAATTCACAGACCAAATATCTAGCTCAATGAAATCTGTCAATAATCAAGCCTACAAGCTGTTAAAGATGAAGCATATTTCATTATTTTGACCCTCACCTGGACATATAAGACTATATTTATCATTGAAACAAAAATAGTGGAGCCTTTGAAGTGACTTTGATTCGTTTATTTTTGTTCCAGTGCCTTTTCATTTTTATTGGCTCTATGAAAGTGATTCATCTTTTCTTTGTTTTCACTCAGCAGTGCCTCTGGATTTCATCTTTAAATGGAATGGTTAGTAGCAAAGATCATCACAGTTTTTAGGCTATTGTTTGTTTAGCACATAAAATAATGACATTAATATATAATATTAATTGTGTTCTTACCCTCTGCCAGGCATCATATTGAGTGTTGGTACATAGATCCTTTCATTAAATTACCTCCCACCTTGTGATGCAGGCACTATTATTATCTTCATTTATAATTTCAATAACTACTTTTAAGATGACTTACAGGCTGCTTTTATAATATAAACATTTAATTGCCAGCTAAAGTATAAAGCACTAAACTTCATTAAGAGATTTTAAATTAAACTACAATCTAGTACTTCTATATAGAATGGCTAAAATTTAAAAGACAGATAATACCAGTTATCTGATAAGGACCAATAGAAATTCTAATACATTGGCTAAGGGAGAAAAAAAAATTGTCTGTCATTCTGGAGAACTGTGTGGCAGCATCTTCTAAAGCTAATAAAATGCATTTTCTTTAAATCAACTCCTTGTTAAATACCCACAAAAATGTGCACCAAAAGATACAGACACGGATATTCATAGCAGCACTATTTGTAATAGCACAAACTGAAAAATACTAATGCCCACCAATATGAAAATAGATATATGAATTATGGTACATTCACCCCAAATGATTCACACCCAGCAAAGAGAATGAACAAAACGCAACCTCATACAACAGCATACGTGTATCGCTCTCTTTTTTTTTTTCGTCTTTTTTGTCATTTTAGGGCCACACCCGCGGCATATGGAGGTTCCTAGGCTAGGGGTCCAATTGGAGCTACAACTGCCAGCCACAGCCACAGCCACAGCAAAGTGGGATCCAAGCCGCGCATGAAATCTACACCACAGCTCAAGGCGTTGCCAGATCTGTAACCCACTGAGCGAGGCCAGGGATCGAACCCATAACCTCATAGTTCCTAGTCGGATTAGTTTCCGCTGAGCCTCGAGGGGAACTCCCACGTGTATCTTATAACTTAGTGTTGAGGGAAAGCTGTAAGATACTAAAGATAAATGCTATTTTATTCCATGTGGTAGAGTTCCAAAGAGATAAACTATAGATGGTGCTGGAAGTTGGAACAGTGGTTACCCTTGGAAGGCTGAGTCACTTTCTATTTCTCTGTCTGAATGTTGATTACCCCGATGTATTCAGTTTGTGAAAATTCATCAATTTGCACATTTATGATTTTCACACTTTTCAACATGCATGTCATTTCCAATTGAAATTTTACATATAAAAGTAAACGTTTGTTATTTTTCCTAACATTGCAGCTTGAGGCCAGAGGACAGCAGTCATATTGTGACTGTGAAGCAACCTCAGCATACATTAGCTCTTCAGATAATGCCCGATCTTCAAATTAATAGACTTTAAGTCAAAAATGATTTGGAAACAATGGAGAGTTTCAATTCCACATCCAGAGGGTCTTTGCTCTGTCTCTGGTCCCATCCCCCATCTCACTCTCCCTCCCCCAGCAGAGACTCCCAGAAGCTGCTTAAACTCACCGAGCTCATTCCTGCCTCAGTTCTGCCCTGGAGCTATTTTATCTGTTGCAAGTGCTCTCCCTCCAGAGAGATCTGCAGAGCTGGCTTCCTCATTTCTTTTGTGTCTCTGCTCAAAGGTTTTCTCATCAGAAAGACCTGCCCTCACCTCCACATAAAAAATAGCAGCGTTTCTCTCTACTCTCTTACTTTATTTTCACCACTGACGTTATTATCTTTGCCCTTTAAATACTTTGCTCATTGCCTCTTTCATCTGCCTCTGTCCACTCAAACCTAAACTGTGCTCTTTTGTTCATGGTAATAACCTCAATGCCTAAAACAATTCCTGGAAATATGTAATAGGTGTACGATAACCATTTGTAAGTAAATGATATTAACAGATGACTTTATTAAAGCCACTGACAATCTCTAAGAAATCTGATTATCCCTTTCTTTTTCTAAGTTGAAACAGAGAACGATTGGTGGAGAAATATGGCAGGATGATTTCAGGGTGGGAAGTTCCTAGGTCCCCTGACCCATCTTGCTCACCCCCTGCAGTTTAACTGGGCCCCTCACAACTTCAATGTTCAAACAGCCTCTTTCCTCTCGAAAAAAAACCCTCCTTTCAAAAATTAAATCCCCAGGAGTTCCGTTGTGCTTAAGGACCTGATGTTGTCTCTCTGAGAATGCTAGTGCGATTCTTGGCCTTGCTTCGCGGGCTAAGGATCCCGCTTTGCTGCAAGGTGAGGCGTAGGATCCCACGTTGCTGTGGCTGTGGCTTAGGCCAGTAGCTGCAGCTCTGATTCAACCTTTAGCTCCAGAACTACCATATGTAGCAGGTGCAGCCATGAAAAGAAAAAAATACCAAATCCCTAACTTTTCAGACAGACCACTTAGAATCCCAAAGTCCCTCGTCTTTTCTCTTCCTCTGCATGTTTTGTGTTTTTTCTTTGATACTTGGGCCCCCGGGCAATAAAGATCTCTCCTGTATTGGGAGATAGGCAGATCCTAGGGTCAGTGCCAAAGTTTCTTAAGACATCCAAATATCCCACGGCATATACAGGTGTACAAATGTGAACACTTATTCATTCAACAAATATCCACCCTGTGTACAGGATGGGGTGGGGAGTGTATATAATGATAAATATTTTCAGATGTTTCCTGTCTTTAGCTGAGTTTACATTTGAATTTAGGGAGTGTCTTAGGTCAGATCCCTCAAAAGCAGACCTTAAAACAAGGACAGGAACACAAATGTAGATGATGGGGGAAGGGGAGAGAGAAAGGAAAGCAGCGAAGAGAAGGAAGATGATAAGCGCATTGAAGGGCTCTTAGTTCTGTGGGCAGTTGGGGCTCAGTATTGCTCTGGCTTTCTAGGATTTGTCACAAAGTACACTTGGGAGTTGTCCCACCCAAGGGTCCATCAGCTTTCAGCCATCGTTGGTTAAGGGCTGCTCCTGGGATGGGAACCCACTGGTGCTTTGGCCCAACCCCTTGTATAGGCTGAGCACGCCTTGAGGCCAGAGGAAGTCCCAGGCTGGGAAGACTGGGTGCTTCCTGAGGGAGCCATACCGAGTGGGAACTGTGGGAAAGAGGGGCCAACAGGGGGCCAGTAGCATGCCAATTAGGAACAAAGGAAAAGCCAAGAAAAAAGGAAAAAGAAAGAGAACTGGAATGACTGGGTCACTCTTTCAATTAGCCAAGAAATGTTGTTCTGAGTGTGTGACGTTGAGCTGAAATAAATGAGAGGGACTTAGTCCTGCTTACACCGGAGCAGGGACACCCTGAAGCCAAGAGAGCATCCAAGACAGAGGCCAGGATGAAGGAGTTACTTTGCTGTGTTTAAGAAACTAAGAGGCCAGTGAGGTCGGAGTGGAGTAAGCAAGGAAAGGAGGGGACAGCACATGATCAATACATGCAGGAGCAGATGCCACTGGGGGTTCTGTCCCCGGAATTCCATGTGCCTACATTCATGTTAAAAGTTATTACAGGCATTGCATAAGCACATGTATGTATGCCTGTATATCTGTGTATTCGTTAGCTATACATTTCACAAATATAGAAATATTTACACTATTATTTATATATATCTAGTTATGCACTTATTTATATACACCAGTCTAACAGAAGATGAAAGTAATGGAATCTACTTTCATTCCCAGTCATTGTGCAGAAATGAACAGTGTAGACGATTAAGTATATATTTTGTGATCCTGGTTGAAGTATGTGTAAATAACTATAAATATCTCATCACATATAACCAGGACACTGCTAATGAGAGTTAGCAAGGAAGCAGTATTGGTGGGGAGCTAGCTGGGAGAGAAGAAAGGAAAACAGAGGGTTGACAGATAAATCAAAATTTTATTTTTTGATGGAAGCTCCTTAAAGGAAAGAACTATTATAAATCAAAAGGGATTGGAAATAAATTTTTAAAAACCATATAACTTGAGGCTTCAAGCATGATGGAGAAGGATTTTTTTTCTTTTCCTATTATTTTTTTTTCTTTCCCTATTATTTTTCTTCTTTTTAGAAATATTGGCTGTCACAAAACCAGAGAGATTGTCTATTGAGTGACTCACTTCAGGACTCATCTCTAATTTTTCAGGTCGTGCTTTTTCCAGATTCCACGTTAGCGGGAAAGTCACACGTATTATTTGACTTAAATTCAGGATGCACTGGCATTACTTACAGTGATTTTTAAGAGCCTTTTAACAAAGGAGGAAAGATTACTGCATTGACAGTGAAATTAGAGAATTGTGCGGGCGCATTATGTTGAGCTGGCAGCGAAACATTTGTGGTACACCTGTTTTATGCAAATGATACAATAGCAGCAGAAATTCAGCGAGGCAGCATTGTTCTCAGTTGTTTTAAAGGCAAGGGGGGCACGGAGACAATGCTGATATGGGCTCATTTTTAATGGATTGAAATTTGTTTCTTACCTATTGAAACCTTGCACAGCATGCGAAATGACTCAACTCTGAGTTATGGCTGAGCGGGAGCCAGATAATGGAAAAAACAGAAATATCCATGTTCTTTCCCCAGGCGGCCTCTCGCTGCCCTTGCCTGTTCACTCTCCATCCTGCAGAAAGCTCAGGACTCTGCCTAATCAACGGCATCATTGAGGACTGAGCTTCAAAAGTCAGCCAAAGAGGGTGTTCCATCCCTGAACTCAGCTCCTGGCCTGATTTTTCACAAGTTACACACTTGGATAATCCCTTTGTCACCCAGTTGCTATGAGGCCAGCTGTTACCCACTGAGACATAATCTTCTTTCAACACTTTTCCTAAACACACTGATTGGGAAACAGGAGCAATTGCATCAAACCAGAAGGAATTCTGTGGGTAAATGATTTATTAGAAAGAGACCACTGTTTCCCCTCAACGTTTACACAATTCCCATCAGACTGATGATTGCTAACATTTGCTAGTAAGAAACTCAAAATTACCTGGAAAGATAAAGAAAGTTAAGAAATTAAAGCGTCAATAAAATGATTCGTTTGTACCCTTTTCTGCTATTTTTCAAATGCTGTATGTTGAAATCAACATGACTTTCCCTCACTGGGTGAACAGATTAAAAAACTGGAGAATATCCTTACAGTGGAATCTTACTCAGCCTGAAAAGTAAAGAAGCTACAGATAAATGCAGCAACATAGATGGATTTCAGATTCCTTATGGCAAGTGACAGAGCTGCACACTGCATGATTCCATGCATATGATCTCTTCTGAAGTATTCTAAACTATAGGCGGAAAATAAGACCAGGAATTGTCAAAGGCTGGGAATGGGTGGAAAGAGTTGACTATAAAGGCACAGTAGGGTATCATTTGAAGTAGTGGAACTGTTACGTAACTCAATCATGCTGGTGGTTACCTGACTATGATTATATACTTTATTTTGTCAAAACTCACAGGATGGCATACCAAAAAGGGTGAATTTTACTGTATGTCCATTATACCTCAAAAAAATCTTCTTCTAAACATTGTTTTGATTGAAAATTACATTTCCTTTTCATTTTATTAGAAGAAGAGCATGTCACTCTTGTTTTTAATATGATGTGCTGCATGCTATGTGGTGCCATGGCTCGGTGTTCCTTCTGAGTTTATGGGTGTTATGTGTTGCTTTCGGTTGACTGTGTGGGTAAGAGGAAGTGAAGGTCATACATAGACTTTTTCTGCAGCAAATCTTTTAAGGTAGTTTTGTTGAAGGACCACCTGCTTGTCACCAACAGAACATACTTAGGGTCCAATGAAATTAAACTTTTGAGACATATTCCTTATTGTTGAGAGCTCTTTTAACTTAATGAACACAAATTTGCTTCAAACAAGAGTTATAAAGGAAAAATTGAAAGCTAGTAGGGATATTTGTGAAAAGAACCATAAGTTATGTAACGAGAAACCTATTTAACTAATATGGATTCTTCAAAGAGATCGATGATATATTGGTGGTTTTAGAATATGGAGAAATTCTTTGACAGTATTCCTATCAAAAGGTAGATTATCTGTGTCTTCTCCTCTTTGACAACTTTGATCAGTACAGTAGAGAAGAAGTCACACTCTGTGTGTAAAAGCTGTGCAGTTTCTACACTGTAGTGTCAGAACACTCGGTGGTGGATCCTGAGCCTAACTCTCCTAAGGCTGCCATGTGGGGAAGCCTAAGCCACATGGGATGCCCACATGTAGGTGTTCCAGCAGGCAACCACAGCTGAAGTCCAGCCTTAGAGTCATCCCAGCTTAGACAGCCGCAGCCTTCAGATGATCCCATTCGCCAGCCACTTAACTTCTAAGGCATAAAGCTTCATGGAGCAAAGACAAGCCATCTTTATTGTGCTCTGCCCATTTTTCTGACCCCAGAATCTGTGACCGTAATCAAACGGTGATTATTTAATGGCACTAAATCGCTAAGTTCTGGGATGGTTTACTCTGCAACCATAGAAAACTATGAACAGGCATGGGACAAAAAGCCAAACAAAACAAAACGCCTTAAAATCAGAGACTATTTTGGATTTAGGAGACTAAAGAAACCTGTCCACTAAATGCAGTACTTGATCTTTATTGCATCTTTGGGGGGCAAAAACAAGCTAAAGAAAACATTAAGGACAAAGAGGGACTTTTCAAAATATAAAATTATTGGGAAAAAAAGAAGCAGAGTTAAGATAAAAGCTAAAAAAGAGAGAGAAGCAATGGGATACTACTCAGCCATAGAAAAAGATCAAAATAATGCCATTTGCAGCAACATGGATAGAAAATAGAAACTCTCATACTAAGTGAAGTAAGACAGAAAGACAAACACCATATGATATCATACATCTGGAATCTAATATACGACACAAATGAAGCTTTTCACGGAAAAGAAACACATGGACTTAAGAGAACAGTCTTGTAGTGGGAGGGGATGGGACTGGGATAGACTAGGAATCTGGTGTTAACAGATGCAAACTATTGCCTTTGGAATGGATAAGCAGTGAGATCCTGCTCTATATCTAGTCACTTATGATGGAGCATGATGGAGGATAATGTGAGAAAAAGAATGTATGTATGTATGTGTGACTGGGTCACTTTGCTGTCAGTAGAAAATTGACAGAACACGGTAAACCAACTATAATGGAAATATAAAAATCATGGAAAAAAGAATTCAGGGAACATTTTGTAAGAAAAATAACAATAAAATATTTTCTCTAACTTTGAAAAAAGCAAAAAAAAAAAAAAGAGAGAGAGGGAGAGAGCAAACTTAGGCTCTGGCATCATTCAGCCTGGGTTCAAATTGTTGCTCTTCTCCCAGGGAGAAGAGACCACAGGTAGATAAAATCTCCCTCAGTTTATAGGGTTGCTACAAGTATTTAGTCTTCTTACCGTTATATGGATTAAAAGAGACAGTGTATCGTGTGTAAAGTGATTGGAATAATTGCCAGTATATAGTAAATACTCAATAAGTATTATCACTAATAGCGATTATTTCCAACAATAGGAAAACCATTTCGAACCCAGATGACTGCTCCCTGTCTCCCTCTCAGCTTCTGCCTGGGTGTATCTGCTTTAACTTGCCCCTGTCTTTTCAGAATGGTTTGTCCTCCTTTTGAATGCATGTCTTACTTTGCTGCCCTGTCTCTCTTAAGCATCTGTGTCCTCTGTTCAAGCAACCAGTCCAGATCCTTGTGTCCCTCAAGCTCACTTCTAAATACCCAGAAGAGATAGTCTGATTATAGATCTCTGGTCATTCAGATCCAATCAGCTTTAGAAACAGGGTGACCAGGATCCTGTAGTAGAAACATGGTTGCAACACCACCAGATATTTTAGGAAAGAGCTCTAAGAAAGGAGAAATGGGATCACCAGACCCTTTCTAATTAGAAGATAATTTTAACATACATTGGCAATAGAAATAAAGTTACTTTCATTTTGGGTCCATGGAGACAATTTTAACTGTGAAAATTAGAGTTGTATCTGGTGTTTCTAATCTGGGAGACTGTAGGAAATGGTCAAGCCAAATTGGTAAACCAGAACTTGAAAGTCTTACTTGCTCTTCTGATTCTGTCATTTTAAAAATCTGCAATAAAATGACTGTGAAAAAAGCATTGCTTATCTTTTCTGAAGCCAGTAGACTGGAAAGAGCAATGGAGAGTGTACTGGTGACATCATTTTATGTCTTATGAAACAAATGTTGCATTTACTGTACTTAAGTTATTTCAAAACAATAATAAACTGATTTATAATCTCTAAAAATATTTTAAGGGCATAGTATTACAAGAATATATTCTCGTAAAAACTCCAGTAAATCTTATGCCACAGATAGAATGTTGACAGTCACAAATCAGATGTGTACAACAACAACAAAAAAACTCTATTATACAACAGTACACACTTTCCTTGATCTTTAATAATCCATTTTCACTCAGAAACTTAGTATCGTCATTTCTGGTGGAATTGCTGCATTGAAGAGTATGAGGATTTAAAAATTTAATTACATAGCCAAATGAGCCTCCATCATTCGAATAGTCATTGTGAAATTGCCAATTCACCACTGGTGTGAATGAGAATATTTACTTTCCCACATCTTTGTCAAACTAGACGATTTGAATCTCTTTGTTTTTGATAATCCAAGCGCCAGTTGAGTTAAAATCAATGCTGGTGACTATCAATGAGTTTGAGAATCTTTTCTTCATTTAACTGTCTTTTTCTCTTTGTCTTCTGTGATTTGACCATATTGATTTGTAGAAGCTCTTTATATGTTCTGGATATTAATCACTTTTCTGTTATGTGTAGTGAAGTTATATTCTCCAAAAAAGTGCATTTGAGTCTAACATAAACAAACAACCTTATCCACAAGGGGTTGATATAATGGGCAGAAATTTCCAAGGGATTTCTTAGAAGAGTATTTGTCTGGCCTGCTTTCCATCCCTGCCCAACACTTGCCCTGTGTAAATGGTTCTCTCTTCTCCTCGCAACTAGTGAGCAACTCCGTTGTCCATGAGGATGCAGTTGGGGAAAGTGGACTGCTGTTTGTATTTTGCTCGAGATGTCTAGAAGATGACAGATGGATTAGTGAGAGAGTATAAAGAGTTGTATTTGGGGAGTAACTTCTTCCCACTCACAGGGGGTCCAGGAATGAGCAGGTCTTTTCCAACTGTGCCCCAAAACACCTGGAAGACCCCCAAAGAGGGGTCCACCAATTACTGGAAGCCTGGAGCAGAGAGGAACAGGTGTCATGTCTGGGGGTGAGGGGGACCATCCGGTTTCCAAAGACCACACCAGATTTCCCATGAGTCGCCTTAGAGCGCAGCCATACCCAGAGCATGGCCTATCAGCTGTGACACGGACCGTCCCCAGCCAAGCAGGGACCTTCCTGCTCTGTCCTTTTGCCTCCCCTTCCCTTTCCCTACCCTTCACTGCCAGGCAGGTTCCAAAACCACAGCCAGCTAGAGGGTGTGAGGTGAGAAGAGATAAAAGAACCAAAGGAAGCCAACCACATCCTCTTCCCTAAAAATAGGGCCCCACAAATGCAGCACAGAGCTGGGGAGGACAAGGAGGAGAAAACTGACCTTAGAAAGAAATTTGAAGTGTTGATTAAGATCTTGGACTGAAATGAGAATGTATTTTTAACAACGTGAACATAGTAGAGAAAGTCATGGTGTCTGTCGGAGCTTCTCCTACTTAAATCATCTTGAGGATGTACATGGGGAGACAGAAATAATGTTACTTTTAGTGGCATCTCATACATCGTGCTTTGGTTAACATACATTGCAGGTATTTTTTCCCCAGTCTGTCCTATGGCTATCTTTGTGTTATGTTTATAGACGGTCACAACTCTTAAGTCACCAAATTCGTCTATCATTAGAAGCGCCTCCTTATCCTAGGATTATAAATATATTGTTTTTTTTTTTTTTAAACTCACATCACATATTTTAGATTCCTACAAGTGGTATGTAGATACATCTGGAATTCATTTTGTGAATAGAGTTGTAGTGTCAACCCTCTGAGGAAAAATTGTCCTCTGCCGAGGAGAGCTGCCTTGTTAGGGGTCACACTCCCTTCCAGGGGGCAGCTCACGTGCAGTGGACTGAGCTGGGTGGAATCACAGCGTGCTGCCCGCCCCCCAAAATCCAAGGTCTGGATGCCCAGCCTCAGAGGCTCTGCTTTGGGTTGGCTGAAGCCCCTGAGACTAAATTGCAGCCCTCTGTCCACGGCTGCTCCACTCACATCCCCTCAGGTATGGTCCAGAGAGCAAATCCTCAATAGGCTTCGTGCCAACAAATCTGTCTCAGAAATTGCCTCCTTGGGGAAACTGATCTGCAGCAAAAGAAGTTAACTGAGTTTATTTGTCTTCCCAACACAGAATTCACAATCTCAGTACTTTCTTGAACTATTAATCCTTTTGATTTCTTCTTCTTTTTTTTTTTTTTTGTCCTTCTGCTTTTTCTAGGGCCTCACCTGCAACATATGGAGATTCCCAGGCTAGGGGTCTGATCAGAGCTGTAGCCTCTGGCCTACGCCACAGCCACAGCAACGCTGAGTAAAGCAAGGGATCGGAACTTGCAATCTCATGGTTCCTAGTTGGATTTGTTAACCACTGAGCCACGACGGGAACTCCTACTCCTTTTGATTTAAATGTCTTTATACACACTACTATATATGAGTTAGATAACCAACAAGGACCTATTGTATAATGCAGGGAATTATACTCAATATTTTGTAATAACCTATAAGGGGAAAGGATCTGAAAAAGAATATACACATACATATATACATATATATGTATAACTGAATCACTTTGCTGTACATCTGAAACTAACATGACAGGACTATAAATCAACCCTACGTCAATAAAAATAAAAACAAAAGATGAAGAAAAATAAATAAATAAATAAATACCATTCATTGTATATTGAATTTCCCATTGAAAAATATGTTGGTATTTAGACTATTATCTTTATTATTTTGGTTTTTTTAAATGAAAAGTATATCGGCTATAACTTTACTTGTATATTTATACTTTCTCTTCCATATGAACTTCACATATATTTTCTCAAGTTTATATAAAAATTCATATAAAAATGCCAATGTGAATGTCATTTATTATTGCATTAAATTTATGGAATAAAGTGTGGAGGAGTGAAATATTATGAATATCCCTGCTTAGGTCTCTTGAATTTCTCCACTGTATATACAGAGGGCTTGAAATGCTGAGTGGCAGGCTATGTACATGGTTAGCTTTATAAGATAATGCCAAAGAGTTTTACAAAGTGGTATTAAAAAGTTTCTGTCATAGGAGTTCCTGTCGTGGCTCAGTGTTTAACGAATCTGACTAGGAACCATGAGGTTGCGGGTTCGATCCCTGGCCTTGCTCAGTGGGTTAAGGATCCGGCGTTGCCGTGAGCTGTGGTGTAGGTGGCAGACGCGGCTCGGATCCTGCGTTGCTGTGGCTGTGGTATAGGCCGGGGCGGCTACAGCTCCGATTAGACCCCTAGTCTGAGAATCTCCATATGCCGCGGGTGCGGCCCTAGATAAGGCAAAAAAAAAAACAAAAAAAAGTTTCTGTCATAGATTTTACATAAAAGTATATAAACTAACAAGAATGCATAGTGAGGTAGGGTGCTGAGATTTCAGGTAATTTCTACTTTCCTTCATGTCATTTGCTGTATCTTCTGAATATTTTCTTAAAAAGCAGGTATTATACTTTGACATAAATCACCACAACATCTTATTTGATCCGCTTCCTAGAATAGCGACAATAAAGCCACAAATAAACAAATGGGACCTAATCAAACTCAAAAGTTTTTGCACAGCAAAGGAAACTATTTAAAAAATGAAAAGAAAACCCACAGAATGTGAGAAAATCTTTGCCAATGATACAACAGACAAAGGCCTAATCTCCAAAATATACAAAAAACAAGTATTGTTTTCGAAAGAAAACTCAAACAAAAAAAGTATCTTCAACATGAGAAAAAAGTTGAGTGTTCAAAAATACAGTAGCTATAGTAACACATACTGTACAAAGGAAAGGAACCTAGGACATCTCATTAAACAAAACAAAGCGAAATAAAACAGAGCCATCCATCCTAGCTCACTATCTGGGAAATGTTACAGAAAAACAAAAACTATCATAACAGATAAGAAATCATAATCCTTGTATCTTAATCCCAGATCATTTAACTTTTCCTCCTACAGAACTCTCTCCCAATTAATCTGGGGCTGTTCCTTGAGAAAGGCACACTGTTGAATGAGAATGAAATAGCCAAGTGGTTTCTTTCATCACTGAGAAGCAAAAAGTTACATAAAACATGTGTTGAGCTAACTTTATAGGCAATGTAATAGCCAGCATTCCTCCCCCTCCCCCCTCAAAAAAACCCAGTTTTCTTTCACTGTTTTATGGGATGGCGACGCTTCCATTTCAGGGTCAAAGTGTCTTCCCGTTTTTGAAGTCACTGAGCTGTATTTTTCCAGTCAATGTAAGTAACAGTATTTGCAGAGATGCTTTTGCTGTAGAACCAAGGTACATACTTGGCAAAGGTAGCTAGCATGTTTGCCAGATGTACCTTTGTGTTTTTTTTTTTTTTCTGTGTTGTCATAAGAAATCCCTCCTATTTTTATTTTAGCAAACAGAGCAAAGTTTTGCTAACTATTAGTTCACCTCTTATTGATTTCTGTATTGTCATAAGGAATCCCTCCTATTTTTGTTTTAGCAAACAGAGCAAAGTTTTGCTAACTATTAGTTCACCTCTTATTGACCTGGATGAGAAATTTACCCAAGATTTCAGCAGAGAAGTTTTGAAGAGCACTTCCGGCCGACCGAAGGGGTTTATCAGTCAGTGTCTACTGAAAGGACAGAAATCATGCCAGTTTTGTTGACAGTGAGAATTCAATATAGAGAATTATTAACCTAGCACTGAAGAAATAATAGCAAAGCAAACAAGGAAAGAAAAAGAGAGAGGGAAGGAAGGAAGGAAAGGAAGGAAAGGAAGGAAGAAAGGAAGGAAGAAAGAAAGAGAAAGAAAGAAAGAAAGAAGGAAAGAAAGGCAGGCAAGCATCACTCAGTTAACAATTGCAGGAAACAACTAGCACCCCAAGAGCTAAGGGAAAAAACTGAGTGTTGGACTAATCACAACTGGAAATTTAGGAGTTCCTGCTAAGGGATGGGAAGCTTCTCTGCAGTGCCAGGAGACAGGTTCGATCCTCTGGCCAGCACAGTGAGTTAAAGGATCCTGTCTTGCCATAGCTTCAGCATAGGTCCCGACTGCGGCTCGGAGACGATCCCAGGCTCAGGAACTCCATATGCCACAGGTGGCCAAAATAAATAAATAAATGATAAAGAAAGTTAAAAAAAAAAAAAGACAAGAACCTGGGAATTTAGCGATGGGATTCTGTGGACCTGAACTTCAGGTCCCTGCAGCAGCAGTACTGGCCAGTTGCACTTGGGAGAAGGGCCCCGTGGGACTGGCACCCAGGTGTCTGAGGAGGAGCTTGGCAGCTGGTGCTGGGGAGGAGGGGTCCCAGGGAGTGAGAAAAACTTGGGCGCGTGTGAAAGTTCACTCTAAAATTCAGGACTGGGAATTTGGGGCAATTGGGACTGAGACATAATGGCCTGTGCTCTGGGGAAACGAGGGCGAATGTAGGCAACACAGCCATTGACTGAAGAGTCTCTGCACATCTCTCCTATCATTAAGTGGGCCTCCTATTTTGTTATATGGTTATTGAGTGATGCTGAGTGACTTTTCCAAGTTACACAGGAAGTCACGAGAGCCAAGCAGATGTGGAATTCATTTTGGCTCTAATCACATGGTCCATGTCAGCTTTATCTGATTTTAGACACTTGAAGAAGTATAGGTTTGTTTTTTTTGTTTTTCCCCTCTGTGTGTTTGATGACTATGACAGGGAAACTTAAGTGTAGGAAAACATGACTCTTTCAGGAGAGGCGACAAAGGGTTGATTCAGTGTAGTAATTGTAAGCTGTCAAAGTCAACAGTCATTTAATTGTGATTTTAAAGAAATAAGGTATTTCTGAACTGATGATTATTAGTTTAAGCAGAATGGAGGACGAGATGAGAGCCGTAACTGCATTCATTCATTTGACAAATATTTATTAAGTTCTGTTTGACAGACTTACTAAATGGGGTAAACAAGAAATTTCTTCTTCAAGTGTGAAGGTCAGCAAGTCCTTATTTATATGAGGGTAACAAAGGAGCATATATTGCTATTTAACACCAATTTTATGTTATAGTTCATATATATATATGCATAACATATAGTATGTACAATTTATATATCAAATACACCTTATTTAAAAATATACTACTGGAGGTCCCATCGTGGCTCAATGGTTAAAGAATCCGACTAGGAACCATGAGGTTGCGGGTTCGATCCCTGGCCTTGCTCAGTGGGTTAAGGATCCGGCGTTGCCGTGAGCTGTGGTGTAGGTTGTAGACACGGCTCGGATCCTGCTTGGTTGTGGCTGCGGCGAAGGCCGGCGGCTACAGCTCCTGTTAGATTCCTAGCCTGGGAACCTCCACATGCTGCGGGTGCGGCCCTAGATAAGGCAAATTAATTAATTAATTAATTAATTAATTAAAAAAACATAAAATAAAATAAAACTATACTACTTATTGACAGATCATTGAAAATCAACTATAATAAAAAAATTTAAATATATATATTACATAAGTGAAGTATTAAACATTACACAAAGAGACAAGGCTTCTGTCCTCATAGTACCTTGCAGTTATCTGAGGAACGGCTATGTTTGAATAATAAAGAATAATCTAAAATAAATAAATGCATGAATAGTGGGCCACTGAAACGTTCCCAGGGCATCCAAGGTTTGACTGAATAGTTATAACCTCTATTGCCACCTAGTGGCAAAAATCTTAACAGCCGGCCAGAACCAATCAGCTGAACACCTGCCTGGAAGCACTTAGCTTCATTCTCAGGAACCAAATGCCTTAGAATACGATTTTCTCTCTGTGTTCTCAGCCAGTGTGCAGTGGTAGGGAGGGTTAACGTATGAGCTAACAGGTTCTTTATCCAGACTCTAAAAGAAGGGTGTGGAAGGAAATCGTATCAGTGGACTACAAAACATGTTTGTGCACCACTTCACTTTGTGAAAAAAATATCATTTTAGGACAATTTTGATTTTCCTTTTATCCCATGAAGGGTACTTGCTGCTTCAGAAATAGTGTCTACAGTATTTTCTTTTACATAAAAACATAAGAATTTGATTTTTATTTGAACTCTTTAAAGATATGACTTTTTTTTTAAGCTTTGTTTCCCCAATTTTGTTAACAGTGAGATGACCAACAGATTCCGTGAAAATCATCAACCTGAAAAGCTACACTTTTTTTTTAAGGTTATTATAGCATTATGTTAAGACCTACCAGTAAAGCTTTGGAAGACCCATAACTTGACATTGTGGGAAAGGCCATGTGTATGAGTGAATAAAGATGTTTCTAACTGTGTTTCCTAATTTATATTAAAATTGCAAGCATGTATGTCAATGACGGTAATGAAACATGATTTTAGCAATTTTATGACTATGAAAACAGGAGACACATAAGATATAAACTTATTTTGGCCTTGGACTCAATGTTTACCTACCATGTAGGCACCAGAGGAAATAAGACAGATTGCGTATCTGCAGTGGAGAAAAATACAGAAATGTTTGCTTTAGTTTAGCTGGTTGCACACTTAAAGTAATCACGTACCCAATTCTTAGGGTACTATCATTATTTCATGCAAAATCCTTGTTCTCATCTTATTTTACTTTATCCTCTTATCATCAGTATTTTGCTCTCGATCTCAGTCAGTTTCTTACTTATTTTCACCACAAAATCTTTTTAGAAATTTCCCTTTGCTGTGTCTGCTTTAGCTTTTTACACATCTAATTACTACACAGTATCCATCATTATTATTATTATTTTATCTCCATGTTTTCCCAGCAGTAGAAAATAGGATTGTGGAGTTCCCATTGTGGCTCAGTGGGTTAAGAATACCACATAGTGTCCATAAGGATGTGGGTTTGATCTCTGGCCTTGCTCAGTGGGTTAAGGATCCACAAGCTATGGTGCAGGTTGCAGATGTGGCTCCAGTTCAGTGTTGCTGTGGCTCTGGAACAGGCCTGCAGCTGCAGCTCCTTTTTGACCCCTAGCCAGGGAACTTCCATATGCTGCAGGTGTGCCCATGAAAAGAAGAGAAAAGAAAAGAGAAGGAAAGAAAAGAAAAGAAAGAAAAAAAGAAAAGAAAGAAAAGAAAGAAAAGAAAATAGGATTGCCTCTACGCTTGATAAGCATCTTTGCATATGACCTTCACGCAGGGATTTCTCTGGTTTAGGTTCTCAGATGTATTTTATAAATATATTTTCATAAAATAATGAATTCTTTCTCTTATGAATGTTCCAATGTCCGAGCTTATATCTGAAGTTCAGTAAGGTTTCTGTTTCCCTGTATCCTTGCTATCACTTAGTATAATGTCACTAGGGTTTCTTCTTCTTCTTCTTCTTTTTTTTTGCCAAAAAGAAAAGATCTTTTGTCACAGTCCATTAATGTGATTTCTGGAGTGATAAATTATCTCTTCATAGCCTTGCTTTAGACTTTTTTTTTTATTTCTACTAGAAATTACTTAGTTATATTTTTGCCTATTTTTCTTTTGGGTACCCACTGCCTTTGTCCTTGCATGTTATAGATATTACTAGCTTATAGGCTTTTGGCAGTGCATTTAACTTAGATCTTGGAAAAATCCACATTGAACAGGAACTTTTAATTATGCTTGTTAAGTCTAATCCATCCATATTTTTACCTTATGTTTTGTGCCTTTTTTAAAGAGTATTTCTTAAGTTTCTACCCACCCCAAGACTTGTTGAAGGTACAGTGTGAGGAAGAGATCCAACTTTATTTCTTCTTGTTTAGCCCGTTTTCCTGACCCTACACCTTCCAGTAAACAGGTCAGCATTTTCCTGCCGATCTGAGGTACCACGACTATATTATCCTATATAGGTGTGTTTGTTTTCTGAGTTTTCTATATGATTCCAGAACCTTGTCTTTCTTATAATGGCTTTGTAGCATTTCTTCATTTTCGGTGAAATATCATTTTGCCCAGAGCCCAGAGTCCTAATCCCTGGGAGCACTCATATAGACCAAGACCCTTTTGAAGCAGCAGTTTGATATGGCTAGTTTGGCAAATTCTTCTTTGTACCGCTTCTTTTTCAAACATCAACATAATCATTTATATGTGTCAATTCTTTCATGTAAATTTAAGAATGTTTTCCAGGAGTTCCCGTCATGGTGCAGTGGTGAACGAATCCGACTAGGAACCATGAGGTTGAGGGTTCGATCCCTGGCCTTGCTCAGCGGGTTAAGGATCCGGCATTGCCGTGAGCTGTGGTGAAGGTTGCAGACGCGCTTGGATCCCACGTTGCTGTGGCTGTGGCAGAGGCCAACAGCTACAGCTCCGATTAGACTCCTAGCCTGGGAACCTCCATATGCCTTGAGTGAGGCCCTAGAAAAGGAAAAAAGACAAAAAATAAATAAAATAAATAAAAAAAGAATGTTTTCCAATAGAGTTTTAAAATAGCCTCTGGGGATTTTGATTGGAACTTCTTTGAGATTTTAGAGTAAATTAGGGAGGATGAACATAAAAAAAAATTAACAAAGCTTCTTCTTTTAAAACAGAGATCACCTCACTCAAAATGTATAGAATTCAACTGACTGAATGCAGAAGTTCCTGGGCCCAGAATCAAACCTGTGCCGTAGCAGTGATCTGAGCCACAGCAGTGATGACCCTTAACTACTAGGCCACCAGGGAACCCTTTCTTTCCTTCTTTCTTTCTTCCTTCCTTCCTTCCTTCCTTCCTTCCTTTCTGTCTGTCTGTCTGTCTTTTTTTTGTTTGCCTTTTCTAGGGCAACACTTGCGGCATATGGAGGTTCCCAGGCTAGGGGTCTAATCAGAGCTGTGGCCACTGGCCTGCGCCGCAGCCACAGCAACGCAGGATCCGAGCCGCGTCTGCAACCTACATCACAGCTCACAGCAACACCGGATCCTTAACCCACTGAGCAAGGCCAGGGATCGAACTCGCAACTTCGTGGTTCCTAGTTGGATTCGTTAACCACTGAGCCACGACGGGAACTCCAGGGAACTTTTTCTTAATGGTTATTTTTCTAATAAAGTTTTCTATTTATCTGTGCTAATGTGAGTATTTTTTGTTTTTTCCAAAAGTGCAGGCATTTAGAGGTCTGCTGGATGATGAGAAGCATTTGGCTCAGTCATCTCACTGTTTCCACTGACAGCCAACACCAGTGGTTAGATTTGTGAGAAGCCAAGGGCAGGCCAACCCCAGCTGACCAGGAAAAGATTGCAGAAACTCCCAGTTGACCCACATACTCATGAACAGTAATAAACAGGTGTTGTTTGTTACACACCCAAAGGCAACTAATACATTTTAATTATTTCAGGGGGTTCTGAGGTTTAAGGCTAGTTTTTCAGTTCTATTGCCCTTGCTCTGTGCCATGACCGTAGTTGGACTGGGTGATGGGGCCAGCAGGCCTTGCTAGTTTTAGCCTTTTTTTTTTTTTTTTTTTGGTCTCTTTGGGGCCACACCCGAGGCATATGAAGTTCCCAGACTAAGGGTCAAATCGGAGCTGTAACTGCCAGCCTACACCACAGCTCACAGTAACGCCGGATCCTTAACCCACTGAGCGAGGCCAGGGATTGAACCTGCATCCCTGTGGATACCAGTCAGATTCGTTACTGCTGAGCTGCAATGGGAACTCCCAGTTTTAGCCTTTTTTATGTATATTTTGTCTCTGAGTAGAGAGGAGCCCATCCTCTTATGGTCCAAGTGATAGAGAAGGAAGATGAAGTGGATCTTTCCTAGAGCCCAGAGTTCCTTCCCTAGGGAGCCTAGAGCAGAGAGGCAAGAGACGCAAAACTGGGAAGAGAAGGCCAGCCACTGGCACATCAGCTCCTGGTGATGGGAATCAACCCCAGCTCTAGAACCTGGGACTAGAACTTCAAGGAGAGGACTGAAAGAAAGCTGCGGGGAGGGGAGGCTGACTAATGCTTGGCCTTGCGATTGACAGGCAAGAAAGGGCCTGTGACATCTTGTGATCATTTTATCCCATCCTTCACATTTTTTTGGAAAAAAATCAAGAATGAAAAGTAATCAAAGGATGTTCTATCTCAGAAAAGGGAGCCATCCACAGCTTTCACAAATCTTAAAACCAAAAGAACCTGAGCGATAAAATATTGGAACCTCAGATATTTTCCCAAATTTCTACTATTATATGCAAATGAAGTGTTTAATTTTAATATTATAAAGTGTCTAAATGTTATATAAAGTCACATGTGAATTACTTTTTGTTTAAAATCTTCATGGAACTTCTCTTTTTCATGACTCCCACCCCCTATTTACTGTGCTTTAGGGTCATGTAAATTTTTTAAAAAGTTTTTTTTTTCCCTACTCGCTCTGTTTCTCTTCTCAAGTTCACGTTTACTTTATGTGTCATTTGCATTCCTCTTCTGTATTTTCCTTCCTTATTTTTCTCTCAATATCTACCATCTTTTTCTTTTAGGGTAATTTATTGACTTTTGTAAATCCCAGTCCTTTTTATTAACTGCATGAAAAGTCATTTTCACTTTAAATGAAAAAAAGAGAGAAGATCTAATTTTAAAAACACAAAATGAAGATTTACTGTTGCGGTGCAGTGGATTAAGAATCTGACAGCAGGAGTTCCCGTCGTGGCGCAGTGGTTAACGAATCCGACTAGGAACCATGAGGTTGCGTGTTCGATCCCTGCCCTTGCTCAGTGGGTTAAGGATCCGGCGTTGCCATGAGCTGTGGTGTAGGTTGCAGACGCGGCTCGGATCCTGCGTTGCTGTGGCTGCGGCGCAGGCCAGTGGCCACAGCTCCGATTAGATCCCTAGCCTGGGAACCTCCACATGCCGCGGGTGCAGCCATAAACCCGCGGCCATAAAATGACAAAAGGCAAAAAAAAAAAAAAAGAATCTGACAGCAGTGGCTCAGGTCAGTGTGGGAGGCATGGGTTTGGTCCCCGGCCAGTGCATTGGGTTAAAGGATCTGGTACTGCCGCAGAGGCAGCATAAGTTGCCTAGGTTGAAACTGCCACTGGGATTCAACCCCTGGTCCAGGAATTTCTATATGCTGTGGGTGAAGCCCTTAAAAATACACACACACATACACACACTGAGCTGAGACTCTCTTGGTGCTGAAAAATAAGGAAATGCTCAAAAAAGGATATGGGTGTGTTGAGGGGAAGTGGGCTCCAACAGCAAGAGGCTCCCAACAGCAACATCAATTTGAGCAAAGAAATAAATAATGGTAGTAGCGTAAGGAAGTGGTATGTGGACGTTTCTAGGCTAGGGGTCAACCTGGAGCTGCAGCTGCTGGCCTATGCCACAGCCACAGCAACACCAGATCGGAGCCGAACCTGTGAACTACACTGCAGCTTGCAGCAACACTGGATTCTTAACCCACTGAGTGAGGCCAGGGATTGAACCCACATCCTCACGGACACTGTGTCCCACTGTGCCACAGCCTGCTGAGTCACAATGAGAACTCCCAGTGTAGAATTTTGAATTAAGATTTTGGAACAGAAAAATGGACTTCAGTGGGAAAAGTGGTGAACTTCAAGTAAGGCAACTTAGCTAATAATATTATATCCATGTTCATATCCTGGCTTTGATAATTTTAAGATGTTAACATCAGAGAAATCTGGGTAAGGGGTGAATGCGAGCTGTGTTATATTTATAATTTTTCTGTAAATCTAAAATGATTTCAAAATAAAACATATACTTGACTTTTTATACGTATGCATGTGTCTCTTATCAAACATGAATTTTCTCTTTCTTAAAGTTGTATCCTATGATGGTGTTAGCTCATGTTATGTTTACTTACCAAGAAGAAAAGGCCTTTGTAGCTCCCATCTAGTCACATATTTCTCCTCTCAGTATTTCCAGAGAGTCAGTAGTTGGACCTAGAGATTTTACAAATGTCAGGGTTGATTTTTTTTTTTTTTTCGGCAAGGCTACTTCATAGGTGGTGTATCAACAAGACTTCTAATTACATAAATGTAGTGCGTGCATGCTAATAAAGTTAGAAGCCAGAGAAGAACCAGATAAGAGGAGTTCCCACTGTGGCACAGTGTGTTAAGGATCTGGTATTGCCACAGCTGCAGTGCATATCACAGCTAGATTCAATCTCTGGCCTGAGAACTTCCATATGCCATGGGTGTGGCAGAAAAAGAAAAAAAAAGGGAACCAGATAAGAGAATCAAACAAGAAAAAAATCATTTTTCTCTATTTAAGCAAGTTTTTTTGTTTTGTTTTGCTTTGTTTCTTTTCTTTTCTTTTCCTTTTTTTTGGGGGGGGGGCACTGCCCTCATAGCATATGGAAGTTCCCAAGCTAGGGGTCAAGTCAGAGCTGCTGCTGCTTGCCTACAACACAGCCACAGCAACACCAGATCCGAGCCACATCTGAGACCTGCCTCACAGCTCATGGCTGTTACTTAATCCACTGAGCGAGGCCAGGGACGGAAACCTCATTGTCAAGGATACTAGTTGGATTTGTCACCACTGAGCCATAGGGGAGCTCCGCTCCTCTTTTGTATGTACATTAAGCTGACCACCACATTTGTACTTTAAAAACAATAGCAACAAAACACTGAGATTTTCTAAATACCTTGTATTTTATCGATAAATGTTTTCCTGCCCACACCAGAGAACTAAGAGGGAGGTTATAACTGAGAATTTTTACGGCTGTTTTGATGTTCTATTGATTTCTCAGAGACTGATAAGGAAAATAATGAAAACCATTATCCATCTCTCCCTGAGTGGGGCAAACTCCATCCTTTTCCCAGTGTGGTTTATTCTGTGGTGGTGCTACTGCTGTGCTGGTGACTATGATGGGAGGGATTTGGGACTAAGACAGTCAAACTAGAGGTGAAGAGAGGACTGAAGTCTGGGTGGCGGGGTAAGGAGGGGAGGGAGTTTTTCACCTAATCACCCTGTTTGGTGGCTACACTTGGTTACTTCAGCGTGTTCCCTGTGGTATTAGGAATTCTTCTTATCTACTGCTGCACTTGCTCTCCAGTAGTTAAGCATCTCTCAAAGCCATAGTCCAGTTTGGTGACAATTAGAACACTTTATTTATTTGTTTGTTTGTTTGTTTATTTATTTACTTATTTACTTTTGCTTTTTAGGGCTGCTGTATGCAAGTTTCCAGTCCAATCTGGTGACAATTAGAAACTTTATTTATTTATTTATTTATTTATTTATTTATTTACTTTTGCTTTTTAGGGCTGCCATATGGAAGTTCCCAGTCCAATTTGCTGACAATTAGGAACTTTATTTATTTATTTATGCATATATGTATTTTTGCTTTTTAGGGTTGCCGTATGGAAGTTTCCAGTCCAATTTGCTGATAATTAGAAAATTTTAATTAATTAATTAATATATTTGTTTTTGCTTTTTAGGGCTGCCACATGGAAGTTCCCAGACTAGGGGTCTAATTGGAGCTTCAGCTGCTGGCCTACATCTTAGCTCACTGCAAGACTGGATCCTTAACCCACTGAGCGGGGCCAGGGATCGAACCTAGTACATCATGGATTTGAGTCAGGCTCGTGATTGCTGAGCCACACAAAGAACTCCTAGAGTGCTATTTTGAATATTATTTATGTTCATTATTTATTTTATTTTATTTTGTTTTATTATTTTATTTTTGTCCTTCTGCCTTTTCACCTTTTCTAGGGCTGCACTCGTGGCATATGGAGGTTCCCAGGCTAGGAGTCTAATTGGAGCAGTAGCCGCCGGCCTACGCCACAGCCACAGCAACGCGGGATCCGAGCTGCATCTGTAACCTACACCACAGCTCAAAGCAACGCAGGATCCTTATCCCACTGAGCGAGGCCAGGGATCAAACCCGCAACCTCAAGGTTCCTAGTCGGATTTGTTAATCACTGAACCATGATGGGAACTCCTTATTTGATTAATTTAATCAAATAATAATAATAATATTGAATATTATTTATTTGAATATTATTTATCATTGATGGTTGTCAGAACTGGGGAGGTGGTATCAGCATCTAGTGGGCAGAGGCCCAGGATGCTGATAAATTTCTTACTAAGCATAAGACAATCCCTCACAAAAAGAATTTTCCGGTCCAAAATATCAATACTGTTGAACACACTAATGACAAAATTTTTTAGGAACTACTTTAGGCACCAAATCAGAGTTCTCTAGTCCGAAAACCAGCTATCATCACATACATTAAAAACAAATCATCCCACTGTAACTTCCTTCTTAACATCCTTGCACTGATGATGCAAGCTGATCCACTACTCAGCCTGACTGTATCGCAACAATAATAATGATATTAATATTTGTGTGAAACTTTGAACTCTCTCAAGATTTTCTCATGCATTACACCATCTGAACCTTGGCTCTAGGGTGCTCTCACAGTGGGGTCATCACAGGGACTGGCGCATTAATATTTGCTGGTCCTATCCAAATTCATGGACCTAAGAGTCTCAGCAATAATCTATGCCCCCACAGAGGGCACAAGGGTATCTAAATAAGTGAATTCTTGGAACCGGCCCAAAAGCCCAATATCCCTTAGAATAAATAGACAAACTATTAATGATCATGGATTATGTATCTAATCCATGTATCTAATTAAAGTTTTGGCAGTAACAGAAAGAAAATCAGATTAGCTTGTTGCTTCAAAGTAGCACAACAACTTTCACTCTTTGATTTTTCCATTTTGAGAAAAGTCCGGAAAATAATTGACTACTCTTTTTTTTAAATTTATTTTTATTTTTTTTTGCATTTTGTCATTTTAGGGCCACACTCGCGGTACGTGGAGGTTCCCAGGCTAAGGGTCTAATCGGAGCTGTAGCCGCTGGCCTATGCCATAACCACAGCAATGTGGGATCCAAGCCGCATCTGCAACCTACACCACAGCTCACGGCAACGCCAGATCGTTAACCCACCGAGCAAGGGCAGGGATCGAACCCGCACCCTCATGGTTCCTAGTCGGATTCGTTAACCACTGTGCCACGATGAGAACTCCTTATGACTACTCTTAAGAAGGAAACTGTTTTCTGTGAGTTTTTTTTTTTTCCAGTATAATGTGCCTTATTTATTAGACTAGAGGAGGAGTTTTAATTTTCCTAAAATTTTCCCGATTTAATTATCATGCTATTTTTTTCAGCTATAACTAAATGTTAATGATTTAGTGGTATTGATTTCTCCACTGTTTGTTATCCTATGACCAAGTACCCTCTAACCATCTCAAACCCAATACTGTCTAAACCTTTCATTCCTGGGAGTTCCCTGGTGGCCTAGTGGTTAATGATTCAGCATTGTCACTGCTGTGGCTCAGGTTACTGCTATGACATGGGTTTGATCCTTGGCCCCAAAGCTCAGCCAAAGCAAACAAACAAATAAAAAACCAACTCCCCCCAAAAAAACTCATTCTCAAAATCTCAACTTCATCTTCTTATGGGCTCAGTTTTGATAGAATGAATAGCTTCATAGTCCATGAAATCTCAAGGTTCTCACCAATTCTTTCCCTTCATTCACTTCGAAGAAACCAATTTAAAAAGCATCAATATTAACACTTTTTGGTTTCTGAATATTTATTTATTTATTCTTTTTGCCCTTTTTATGGCCGCACCCGTGGCATATGGAGGTTCCCAGGCTAGAGATCTAATCAGAGCTGTCGCTGCCGGCCTATACCACAGCCACAGCCATGCAGGATCCAAGCCGCATCTGCGACCTGCACCACACCTCATGGCAATGCTGGATCCTTAATGCACTGAGCAAGGCCTGGTATCAAACCCGCAACCTCATGGTTCCTAGTCGGATTTGTGTCCATTGCGCCAGGACGGTAACTCCCTGAATATTTATTTTTTAATTGTGTTAAGATACATATAATGGTTTTCCATTTTAAATATTTTATTTATTAACAAATTTTTTTTATTAAAGTTGGTTTACAATGTTCTGTCAATTTCTGCTGTTCAGCAAAGTGACCCAACCATAGATATATACACATTCTTTTCACATATTATCTTCCATCATGTTCTATCACAGGTCATTGGATAGAGTTCCCTTTGCCATACGGCAGGACCTCATTGCTTATCCATTTTAAATGTAATAGTTTGAATCTACTAAACTCAAACTCCCAGCCTATCCCACTCTCTCCCCCTCCTCCTTCGCACCTGTATATTCATAACAACACTATTCATAACAGTCAAGTCATGGAAACAACCTAAATATCCCTTGACAGATGAATGGATTAAAAAGATGCGGTGCATATACACAACGGAATACTACTTAGCCATTTTAATCATTTTAAAGTGTTCGATTCTATACCATTAATTACACCCACAATGTTGTACAACCATCATCATTATCTATTTCCAAAACTTCTCCATGGCTCCAAACCGAAACTCTACCCATTAAAAACGAACTCCCATTGCTGCCTCCGCAGCGGCCCCAGGTAAATTCTAATCTAGTTTCTGTCCTTATGAATTTGCCTATCATAGGTACTTCATAAAAGTGAAATCCCACAATATTTGTCCTTCTGTGTCTGGGTTATTTCATTCAGCCTAATGCTTTTAAGGTCCATCTATTTCATTCCATTGTATGTATATACCACGTTTTGCTCATCTACTCATCTATTGAAGGACAGTTGGGTTATTTCCATCTTTTGACAGCCTGAATAATGTTTTCGTGAGCATTTGCATCCAGGCCCATCCAGAGTTCTGAATCCTCCAGGCACTCAAGGCTATAGATAAATATTACACCACTGGCTTGGGTTACAGCATCTTGAGAGGCAGCCAAAATGGTGTCATTTGGCAGTATAGGATGTTGAATTCCATTTGATGCGAAATTTGACCAGTGGGAAAGAGGAGATGTGTGAAGCCTAGCCAATATATACCTTCTTTTCCTTCCCTCTGATGGACTGGTCTGATGCATGAATTCTCTTTACCGTAATCTAGGATACCCTGTGTCAAGTGAATATATCTGCTGATGACCATGACTCTGTACCCCTTTGTACCTCATTTCCCTTCCTTCCCTCACTCTTACAGCTCTAGATTTTCACACAACCCACACATTAAGTACTGTTGTTTTTCAACCTGGCCTCAGGCTTGGGAATGTGAGTTTTCTAGGGAATCTGGGCTGAAACAGCTGGCATTGATAGACCCCATTTCAGAGACGGGGAGAATATTAGTGAAACTCAGAGAAATTGAGTAACTTTGAAGTCACATAACTAACAAGTGGTAGGCCAAATTCAGCCCAAATTCTAGGTCTGTAACCTACTAAATCTGCACCTAAGACAAAAACAAAAAAAAAAACAAAAAAAAGCCAAGGCTTGCTTAAGGCAATGAAGTGACAAAGACATAGCTAGAATAGTGTCCTGAGGCCTGGCCATTACTTCGGAAAGCACAATAAAATACAATGGTCAAACCTAAAAATGGAAAGGTCATTAATCCATTCAGAAAGCCCATAAAATCCATTAATATATTTCAGGAGGAAAAAAAAATAAGTTGTTATTAGGCAGAACTCCAAAACCAAACACAAGGATCTGTGCTGTTCTTAGCCAGAGGATTTTAATCTTATTACACTTTCTTCCTCACTCTCAGTTTTCCCTCTGCCAAATACTCCATTACCTAAATTAAACTGGCAATGTTTAAATACAGTATAGAAGCATTTTCCACGAATGTCGACAAAATAACTATCCAGAAATATCAGGTGTTACTAATTATAAACTGCCTGCTTCTAGTTTACTAATCTTGCTACTTATTATTTCAATAGGTAATAAATTCACATGAACCAAAAGGATATTCAGGGTTTTTATTTTGTATGTATGTATTTATTTATTTATTTTTAGGCCCGCAGCTGTGGCATACGGTGGTTCCCAGGCTGGCGGAGGGGAAGGAATCAGAGCTGTAGCCGCTGGCCTTCACCACAACCACAGCAACGCCAGATCCGACCCATGTCTGTGACCTATACTACAACTCATGGCAATGCCCGATCCACTGAGCAAGGCCATGGATCTAAACCTGTGTCCTCAAGGATTCTCACCAGATTCGTTTCCGCTGCGCCACGATAGGAACTCTGTGTGATCCTTTCTTTCTTTTTTTTTTGTCTTTTTCTAGGGCCACACTCGCAGCATATGGATGTTCCCAGGCTAGGGGTCTAACAGGAGCTGTAGCCGCCGGCCGACACCACAGCCATGCTAGATCCGAGCCACATCTGCAACCTACACTACAGCTCATGGCAATGCTGGATACTTAACCCACTGAACGAGGCCAGGGATCGAACCTATGACCTCATGGTTCCTAGTCAGATTCGTTAACCATGACAGGAGCTCCTAGGAACTCTGATATTCAGTTTAAGATCTCTGTCTTACCCCATTCCCACCTAGCCAACTTCCTTAAGACAATGTAGTGTATTCCTTCCGGGAGAAAGGAATTTAATCATCTGCCTGAGATTACTCGTGGGTTTACAGAGGATATGCCCCCAGGGAAATGCATGTGGACATCTGTGTAAATGGATTTACTGATGTGGGTTAGGAGATAGAGGCACTGTCTCTAAAAGACCCTTAGCTGGTGGACCTGGCTCAGGATCACGTATAGTAAATAGGACCCAGTACCACTGAGCTGGTATAGAACTCATCTGACACCATGCCAAAATTCCCAGGCCAGGGACTGCACCTGTTATCACAGCAGTAACCCAAAGACACAGCAGTGACAATGCCACATCCTTTAACTGCTAGGCCACCAGGGAAATCCAATCTTGGAATGGTTTTAAGGGACAGTATTTTTTATTTGTATTTTTTATTTATTTTTAAGGCAGCACCTGTGGCATATGGAAGTTCCCGGGCTAGGGGTCGAATTGGAGCCACAACTGCTGGCCTATGCCACAGCCGTAGCAACACCAGATCTGAGCCACATCTGCAAATTGTACCGCAGTTTGTGGCAATGCTGGATCCTTAAGCCACTCAGTGAGGCCAGGGATTGAGCCCACATCCTCATGGACAATATGTTGGGTACTTAACCCACTAAGCCACGAGGGGAACTCTGACAGTAGTTTTTAGGAAAGGACTTTCTAAATTGCCTTTGATGATGTGATGGAAATTCTCTCTTTTGTATGGCATTGAATGAGGCCAGTGGAGAAAGTGTTTATTATTTAAAATTAAACATCTGAAAATACAACTAAGCTAATATTTCTAGCCCTTTGGCATGAGGAAATTAAGAACTGTTAAACGTTTCTTTAGATTTATTTTCATTTTTATCAGTTAATAAGGTAGAAGCTGAAAACTTGACAACACAGACTGTTTTATATTACAGATGTTTTAAAATATGTATTGTCTTTTATATAAGTGCATTTTGAGGAGAAGAAAATAATGTTGTAATTCATCAGGGTTTAGGCAGTGTCGTAAATCTGTCATGGAGCGTAAGAAAAGCGTCATTTAGTTATGTTGGAAACAGAGTTGTTGCCACGCCCCAGCCACCTGTACTAAATTGAAGTCATGTAAAAATTCAGTGATGTGTGTGTGTGTGTGTGTATGTGTTGGCTCAGCCAACTGTACTAAATGGAGTCATTTAAAAATTCAGTGATGTGTGGGAGCTCGCATAGTAGCACAGTGTAAACAAATCCGACTAGGAACCACGAGGTTGGGGGTTCAATCACTGGCCTTGTGTAGGTCACAGATGAGGCTCGGATCTGGTGTTGCTGTGGCTGTGGCATAAGCCAGCAGCTGTAGCTCCAATTAGATCCCTAGCTTGGGAACTTCCATATGCCGCCAGTGCGGCCCTGCAAAGACAAAAACAACAAAAATTCAGTGATGTGTGTGTGTGTGTGTGTGTGTTTGTGTGTGTGTGTGCAACAGATGTGAACAGTAACTCCATACCAGTTACATTTTTACGTAAAAATTCACTTAAAAACACGTGTTCTTTGGTTATGTTAAAATAAATTAGAAGAAAGAAATTTAGTGCCCCAAAGCACATAATTGAATCAAGTGTAGCAGTTTAAGTTCACTAATTTGCAGCCTGCACATACACCTATATTCACATATTTTTAAGGTATTTAAAAATTTTTTTTGGATGTTTATTTTTTTATTTTTTTTCATAACAATGAGTTTTATTTCAATTATAGGTGTACAAAGATTATCACAGGTCGATGTGATACATTTTGTGTCCCAAATCCACAGTGCATCCCCCCACCCCCAGACTGTCTTATTTGAAAAACCACGGTTTTCCAAAATCTGTGAGTCACTGTCTATTCTTCAAAGAAGTTCATTGCGTCACTTTAGTTGTTACATGTCAGCGGTAGCATTGGGTGTTGCTGTCTAATTGTCTGACTGGTTTCACTTTGCATGATAATTTCTAGGTCCATCCATGTTGCTATAAATGTTGTTAGTTCGTTCCTTTTAATGGCTGAGTAATAATCCATTGTGTGTATGTACCATATCTTCCCTATCCACTCCTCTGTCGATGGGCATTTAGGTTGTTTCCATGACCTGGCTTCTTCCCTCTCTAGCTGCTTTAGATGTAAGATTAGGTTGTTTATGTGAGCTTTTTCTTGTTTCCTGAGGTAGGCTTGTATTGCTATATACTTTCCTCTTAGAACTGCTTTTGCTGCATCCCAGAGGTTTTGGGGTGTCGTGTCTTTGTTGTCATTTGCTTCTAGGTATTTTTTAATTTCCTCTTTGATTTCTTCAGTGATCTATTTATTGTTTAGTAGCGTGTTGTTTAGTCTTCACGTGTTTGTATTTTTTGCCATTTTTTTCTTGTTGTTGATTTCCAGTCATATAGCATTGTGGTCAGAGAAGATGCTTGATATGATTTCAGTTTTCTTAGAGTACTGAGGCTTTATTTGTAGCCCAGGATGTGATCAGTCTTAGAGAATGTTCCATGTACACTTGAGAAGAGTGTGTATTCTATTGCTTTTGGATGGAATGTCCTATAAATATCTATTAAGTCTATCTGATCTAATGCTTCATTCAGGACCTGTGTTTCCTTATTGATTTTCTGTCTGGATGACCTGTCCATTGCTGTAAGTGGAGCGTTAAAGTCCCCCATTATGATGGTGTTATTGTTGATTTCTCCTTTTAAGGTTGTTACCAGTTGCCTTATATATTGTGGTGATCCTATGTTGGGTGCATAGATATTTTAAATTATTACGTCTTCTTCTTGGATTGATCCTTCGATCATTATGTAGTGCCCTTCCTTGTCTCTTAAAATGTTCTTCATTTTAAAGTCTGTTTTGTCTGATAGGAGTATTGCTACTCCGGCTTTCTTTTGATGCCCGTTTGCATGGAATCTTTTCTTCCATCCTCTCACTTTCAATTTGTATGTGTCTCTAGAAGTGAAGTGGGTCTCTTGAAGACAGCATATATATGGGTCTTGTTTTGTATCCATGTGGCTAGTCTATGTCTTTTGGTTGGGGCATTCAGTCCATTAACATTTAAGGTAATTGCTGATATATATGTTCTTATTGCCATTGTATTAACTGTTTGGGGTTTTTGTTGCTCTTTTTTTACCCTGAAGTTTTGATATAGGAGTCTATATACAAATGAGATTGTTTTAAGCTGTTGGTTTCTTAATTGCACGTGCGTCTCCAGTGACCTGCATTTGTGCTCTCTTCTCACGATTTCTGATTTTGGTAGCATAATTGTGCATGGATGATTTAGTATCTTTACTGTATATATGCCTTTACTGGTGGACGTTGTCATTTGTGATGTTTTTGTTTCTGGCTGTGGCCTTTTCTTTTCTGACTAGAGAAGTTCCTTTAAGATTTGTTGTAAAGCTGGTTTAGTGTTGCAGAAATCTCTTAGCTTTTGCTTATCTGTAAAGGTTTTGATCTCTCCTTCAAATCTGAAAGACAGCCTTGCAGGGTAAAGCAATCTTGGTTGGAAGCTTTTCCCTTTTATCACATTAAGTATATCATGCCACTCCCTTCTGGCCTGTAGAGTTTCAGATGAGAAATCTGCTGATAACCTTATTGGGGTTCCCTTGTATGTCATTTGTTTCTTTTCCCTAGCTGCTTTCAAAATTTTCTCTTTTTCTTTAATTTTGGTCATTTTGATTAATATGTGTCTCGGGGTGTTCCTCCTTGGTACTCATTGCGCTTCCTGGATTTGAGTGAGTGGTTCCTTTCCCATATTAGGAAAGTTTTTGGCTATAATCTCCTTGAATATTTTTTCTGTCCCCTTCTCTCTCTCTTCTCCCTCTGGCACCCCTATAATATGGATGTTGGTGCGTTTAACATTATCCCAGAGTTCTCTGAGACTCTGCTCATTTCCTTTCAATCTTTTATCTCTTTTCTCTTCCGCATTAGTGATTTCCACTAATCTGTCCTCCACCTCACTGATTCATTCTTCTGCTTCCTATATTCTACTGTTGGTTGCTTCTAATGAATTTTTTATTTCAGTTATTGTATTTTGCATCTCTTCTTGTTTAATTTTTACATCTTGTATTACTTTGCTCAATGTTTCCTGTAAATTATCAATCTTTGCCTCCAGTCTATTTCCGATGCCTTGCATCATCTTCAGCATCAACAGTCTAAAGTCTCTTTCTGGGAGGCTGATAATCTCCTCATCACTGAGCTGTTTTTCTGGGCTTTTCTCTTTCTCCCTTATCTGAGTTAAAGTTTTCTGTCTTTTCATTTTTACAGGTTTTTGGTGTGATGACCTTTTTGCCAACAACAGAGTTGTAGCCTCTCTTAGTTCTGGCGTTTGCCTCCCCTGTGGCTAAAGTTGGTATGGAGGGGGCTTGCTGTAGGCTTCCCGATGGGAGGGAGTGACACCTGCCCACTGGTAGGTAGGGTTGATTCTTATCCCTCTGATGGATGGGGCTTTGTCTCTGGATGAGATTAGAGGCTGGCTGTGTGCCTGAGGGGTCTTTAGGCAGCCTGTTCAGTGATGGGTGGGGCTGAGATCCCACCTGGATTATTGTTTGGCCTGGGGCTTCTCAGCCCTGATGGGAGGGACCAGATTTTCCCAGAAATGTCCCCCTCCAGAGAAATGCAGGCTGATGAATGTTCCCGAGAGCTTCACCTCCAATGCCCTTCCCGCACAACAAGCCACAGTCACCCCTGATTTCCCAGGAGATCCTCCAAGAATCGCAGTCAGGTTCCAACTGGATTCCTATGGAGACTGCTTTGCCCTGGGACCCAGTGCACATCAAAGTCTGTGTGTGCCTTTCAAGAATGGGATCTCTGTTTTCCCCAGTTCTGTGGAGCTCCTGCACACAAGCCCCTCTGGCCTTCAATGCCAGATGCTCTGGGGGCTCTTTCTCCCTGTGCCCGATCCCCAGGTGTGGGGTTTTGACGTGGGGCTCAGAACTCTCAGTCCTGTAGCTGAGTCTCTGTGATGCAGTTACTTTCCAGTCTGTGGGGCTTCCCACCCGGGAGGTATGGGGTTGCTTCTATCGCGTAATCGCCCCTCCTACCTCTTGATGTGGTCTCCTCTTTGTCTTCTGGAGTAGAATATCTTTTTTGGAAGTTTACAGTCCATT
>PVHT021183543.1:39072854-39165439 GCA_004024745.2 Catagonus wagneri
ACTGTGCCACCACTGGAAACTTCTCTAGGGAAAAAAGCTCATTCTCCCATTGCTCTGTACTCATTTCCTTTAAACTGTGACCCATGCTTTAAACATGAACAGGATTGAGCCCTGACCTAGGTATCTAGGCATTATAATTATATCAGTTAATCTTTATAGCCACTCAGAGTTCCTGTTGTGGCTCCACAGGTTAAGAACCTGATATAGTGTCCATAAGGATGCAGGTTTGACCCCTGGCCTGGTTCCATGGGTTAAGGATCCAGGGGCTACTACAAACTGTAACACAGGTTGCAGATAAGGCTTGGATCTAGTGTAGCTATGGCTGTGGTGTAGGCTGGCAGCTGCAGCTCCAGTTCAACCCTTAGCCCGGTAACTTCCATATGATGTGGGTGCGGCCATAAAAAGAAAAGAAAAAAGAAAAAAAATGAACTTCATTAAAAATATATCTTTACAGCCACCTTATGCAGTAGATTCTATTATTACCTGTATATAAAAATTGGTGTTAACTTGTTTTAACCCCAAATCACAAAGGTAGGGTTTTAGGCCAAGATGCTGTACTCTAATCTGTACCACCCCACTGCACAGTTGATCCCACACATTCTTGTTTTATTCCTTCCTACTGCTCCTAGTCTGATGGCCAAGAAATGCAACCCTTGAACAAACATTTTGTGTTAGAAATAAGGAAGAGCTTCAGCACTGATACTCTCTCTTTCTAACTTTTCATTTTGCAAATTTTCCAGCCTACACAAAAGTAGAGAGAATGCAAAGATGAACTTAGCTTCAACATTGATTGATGTTGTGCCACTTTTGTTTAATCCATCCTCCTTCCACCCTCCAAAATTTTATTTCTGGTGTATTTTAAAGTGAATTCAAGACCTCATATCATTTCACCCATAAATATTTCACTATCTGTCACCAACAAAGGCTTTTAAAAATATAATAATAACATAACCACTATCACAGCCAATGAAATAGTAATTCCTTAATATCAGATCCTATTTCCAAAAAGGTTTTTTACCAGTCACATATCATATACAAAAACTGCACTGAAAAGAATGATAGAATTTGTGTATATTATTTCTTTTTAAAAGCAAAATAAAATGTTTCTCACCGAGTTTATAGAATTGATCTGTATAAAATAACAGTGACCTTTAATAACATTTACTTCAAGGACATTTTCCAAATTTATAGTGATTTGTAAATTTGAGTATTATATTTGGATGATAAGGGCTGGCTCCACGTGGAACTGAGCAACTACTAATTAACACATATTTCGGGTATGATCTCTGCAGGCAAAATTCATCTTTCTCTCCTGTATGTGCTGACTGAAGATTGATTTCACATAAGCTGCAATACTCCTAGTTGTACAGTTGTCTTTGTTTGAATCCCAGGACTGAAATCACACATTTTCACAGAGATATTGCTTTGCACATCTAATAAATTCTCATAAAACACATTTTGAATAAACTCACCCTCTAAGTGTAGTTCAGTCATACATACTAAGGTTGTGGTGATCTCAAGGTACAAATGCTTGGAATGCACATCTGTAAAGAGATCTGGAAATCCTTTAAGGCTACTCTCATTTTAGATCTGATAAAACTGTTGTCAAGAGAAGCAAGAGGTCCATTTTAGTGCAACTGGCAATATTCTTACCGACTCATTTTTTCTGTTAGTGTTCCTGTTTTAGACGTCGTTTTAATGAATTTAAAATAATTTTGTAAGACAATGCAATCACGTGGTCTAGTTTCATTATCTCCAATAGGCAGTACTACTTCAATATACATATGCAAAGAGTACTTAAAATTTTCACTTCCTTTCAGTTAGGGCTGCCCAATACGTCCTTTGTTTTTCCATTAAATTGTTTACTTTGCAGTCCATTGTTGTTTTCGCTACCATTGAATAGGAGATGCATTTTTAAATTACAGACAATGTTTCTGTTTCGAAAAACCAACGCACACCAACCTCCCTTACGGGAACCTCGGCACACTCTGGGCAGGTTCTAACTTAAGAAACATCAGGTCATCTGTTTATTTTCAACACCACGGTGGAGAAGAGCGGGCGGTCGTTGCCAAGGCAACCAACGCCCGGGGCAACGGAGAGTCGACAGGGGGCGTGGCTTCGGCGGGCCCAGGCCCATAAGAGGCGGCGCCCGCCGCCCACGCCCAAAGCTGGGCTGGTCGGTGAGGGCGGGAGGAGGCTGGGTAGCCTGGCCTCTCCTCGCGCTGCCTGGGAAGGCCGGGTTGGCGCGTCCGCCGCGCCTTTTCCCAGAGCTACGGTCCGGGAGCCTCTCCTCGCGCTCGGACATGGTGGGCGGGCGCCGCGGCACGCTGCTCGCGGCGCTCCTGGCCGTTTGGATCGCGGCGGCGGCGGCAGAGGCGGAGGACGGCCCGGAGCAGGCCGCGCTGCCGGAGGAGCGGAGCCTGGTGCGGCCCATGACCGCCTCCAACTGGACGCTGGTGTTGGAGGGCGAGTGGATGCTGAAATTGTGAGTGTGCCCGCCCACCCGGCTCGCCACACTGTCCTCGCGGGCGCCAGCCTTCCAGAACCGCGCGGGCAGCTCCCCCACCGCCGGGAGCTGCAGGCTCGATCTCGGGGCCCCCTACCCGCCGGGCAGAAGACCTGCGGCCCCGGGCCCGGCTGCCCGCGCTGCGCATGCGCCTCAGGCCCTCCGCGGTAAGGGCTGCGGTGTAGGGCATCCCCGCCCTTGCAGGGGTAGTCCCCGACTTTGGGAGGAAGTGTTTTAGGGTTGGGGTGAGTGAGCAGTTTACCAAGGGGAGGAAGGGGAACAGAAAGTCTGCAAGAATATTGCGTGCTTTCTAGAAAAGTGGACGTAGAGGAGAAAGGGCTGTCATTCAGTGACACGTGTACTGAACAAAAACGTAGCACTGACTCGGCAAGGTACTTGTTGAATGAATAATTGCAGCACGGTGAAGGGCAGACCCAGTCTGTACAAAGTCGCCCAGTCTTCGTTTTAAAGACCCTGAGATGTGATTGTGAAAAATAAAACAGAAAAATGGATGCCTTGGAAGTTTTAAAACAAGATTTCAAATCAATGTTGATATTACAGTTTTTAGAGGTGGGGCCTTCTGTATAGATATCATAACTTAATTGCGGTAATGTCAAAGAAAAGGACATCAATAAACTGCCTCTTTTGAACAATAGAAGGTAAATCTCGGGTAGTGCCTTTGCTTGAAGTAGGTGGGAAAGTGTAGTTTTCAGTTAGGAGCAGGGGAGGATTTGTTCATCTTAGCTAAAAAATAACTTCTGCTAGGAAGAACCACTTGAAAGACGGCTTGAAGTAGACAGCGGGCAGATGTCTGAATTGGTCAGAGAGACCGTCATGGGGGACTTGGAGAATGAGAGATGGCTGGAGAAATGACCACTGTGACTGCATCTCCTTAGCCTGTGGTTTTCAGAAGATGGACATAGTTGATTCCTACTATTTGTTAATTAATTTTACCTTGAGGACACAGACTCTCATGGAATTGAATTTTTCCTTGATTTGTCTAAGCCTAAATTTGACTCTTTGAATTTAGATTGCAAGCAGATTATTCTGTAGAATGAAAAAACCTCAGTTTCACTCAGGGCGGAAAGTCACTTGGTAGATCATTATGTTCAAAGAACATAATGCCCATTACCCCTTCAAACAAGGATTTACCTTTTGGTCACAAAGAAGGGGGTATTTTATTTTATTTTTAAAAGATTTTTATTTTTTCTGTTACAGTTGATTTACAGTCTGTCAATTTCTGCTGTACAGCAAAGTGACCCAGTCATACATATATATACATTCTTTTTCTCAAATTATTCTCCATCATGTTCCATCACAGATGACTAGGTATAGTTCCCTGTGCCATACAGCAGGACCTCATTGCTTATCCACTCCAAATGCAATAGTTTGCATCCACCAACCCCAGACTCCCAGTCCATCCCACTCCCTCCCCCTCCGCCTTGGCAACTTTGAGACCTCAAAGTAAAGTGCCTTTGGTGTCATTATAAATCAATGAAATTGCTAAAGAGATCTGTAGACATATAGCCCTTATTAAAATAAACTGCTTAACTACTTTGAACTCTATTTTTTTTTTTTTTTTTTTTTGTCTTTTGTCACTTTAGGTCTGCACCCACGGCATGTGAAGGTTCCCAGGCTAGGGGTCCAATCAGAGCTGTAGCCGCCGGCCTGCACCACAGCCACAGCAATGCGGGATCTGAGCCGTGTCTGCAACCTACACCACAGCTCATGGCAACGCCGGACCCTTAACCTACTGAGCGAGGCCAGTGATTAAACCCGCAACCTCATGGTTCCTAGTGGGTTTCGTTTCTACTGAGCCATGACAGGAACTCTGAACTCTTTCTATTTAAGAGAGAAAATTTTAAAGTAAGCGTGGCTGTACTGTCATGTTTGTAATAATTATGAGTTCTAGAGAGACTGCATTTTGTCAGCTAGTACTGCAGAAATTTTTTTTTCAGTAGGTACTCAAATGGAGTTTTTTCCTAGATGTCAGTTTTCAGATTAAAACTGAGTTTGTATATATTCATGACAAAGGTCAAAGCAGAAGACTCATTAGTAGTTTAATGGCCTCAGCTTCTTTATAGCTCCTAATACTATGATTTTTTTTTTTTTTAAGTAAAAACCAACACTAAAGATCAGGTAAGTGTAAATCAAGATTATAAATGAGCAACAATCAACAACTCTTATGTTTGGCTATGCTGATGGTTCAAATTTTACTGCTTCATACATGTACAAGCCTAGGCCCAGCAATCAATTGCTCCAGGCTTGTTCTGTGACCATCCTATGGAGTATGTTTGGCCTCTGAGGCCAGGTGACCCATGAAACCGACAAGTGTACAAACACTTGAGATCTTTCTAGAGAAGTTCCCTTTTCATTGAGTACCCTTCAGAATAGGTAGATGAGAAGCGAGGCCAGGAAGGAAAAGGATTTAAACATGATTTCCAAATTCCAGAACCTCAGTGCTTGTCCTGCAGAAATGCTGTGGCTGTTTATTGGTGATACTCCTCTTCCCTTTGACAAGAACCCACACTTAAAAAAAATAAATTTTATTTTCAGTACCATTATAGGCCTACTGTGAATTTCTAGAAATTCATTCAAACATCCAATAAGTTATCAGATTTTTTTTCGGGTGTGTATAACAGAAAAAATGTCCTAATACCAGCTCCCTTGTTAACACTTTGAACTTGTTAGGGATCCACATGTGATATATTTAATTTCTCTATTAAGAAGCAATTTAGGAGGCTTTCTGATAATATTAAAATTTTAACATTAACTGAGTGACAGTTCTTTGTTTGTTCATTGGCTTATATGCTCCTTTCCCCCAGAGATTTTCTTTTCTATCACCCTTCATAAAAACTCCTATAATTGCTAGTTAGGTTGCTACCAGTAATTTATTTTTAAAGACCTACTAGTGTTTGTCTGCTCTAAAACATAAAAAGCAAAATTTAATTTGTTATATTGTCTTTGTTTTTCAGATTTTTTGTGTCCTTGTAATTGAATTTTCAATTTTTAAAAAAGTGTTTCTCTGTTAAGGAGAATATCAGTTAAAACTATATTTGCAGTAATTTACCATTTCTATTCTGTAACCCTTTTTAAAACCTGAAAAAATTTTCCATTACTGTTAACATTTTCTTTAATAATGTGGACTTTTTGTACATTCAGTTTTCCTTATTTGCTTTCATATATTATTTTATTCTTCTGCCACGTCTCTGTAATTGGCTTGCTGTGCTTTTTTTCCCCTCTTAACCTCTGTTGAAATGTTTGTCCTTCTTGGTTTAGGAAAGATTATCTAATCTTTAAAATGCTTTCTGCTGTTTTCTCTTTCCTTTGTTCCACACTATTCTTCATTCAGTTACTTTATAACTTTCTGCTATTTTAAACACTTGGCTCCCATCATATCAGTCTGTGAGAAGACTATTTCTGTTCTTTTGGAACATGAAAGTATATCATACATTCTGTATACTGTTCTGGTGGCTTTTTTCGCCAAAGGAAAGAAATAGATATCCACAAAGCTTAATTTTGACCCATGTACTTTAACTGATATCCAGAACAAAAATATGTCTTTGTGTTAAATTAGTTTCTCTCTAAGGCATAGATATCTTTATAAAAGCACTGCTTTCTTCTGACTTTGTACTTGGGGCGATCATGTTTCAGAATTGAAATTAGTCATCCGGTGATGGAGGAAAGCCTCAATTATTTCCCTAGGATTTCTTGGTTTTCGTATTGTTTTTCCAATATCATCTTATACTTGGAGCGAACATCTTCGGCACCATTGCTTTGATGTGTTCATGTCAAGCAGTTATAATTTTTTGCAGTTTCATCAATTATTGTGATTTTTTTGATATCTTTGTTATTAAACGCATATGTGTCAGGTTCAGGGTTGGGCACTTGGGGAGATGAAGATCAGTGAGCTGCATTTCTTGGTTTCAAAGCACTGGCAGTCTGCTGGGCTGTGAGGAAATAAGTAACAGGTAACATTTGTCTATTTAGCAAATGTTTAATGATTGCTTCCTCTCTCTCAGTATTCGTCAGTGGTTCTCACCGGGGTGCTGTTGGCATTCTGAGTCGGACCATTCTTTGATATGTGGGGATGGCTCACTCATTGCAGAACCTTTGGCACCCCTGGGCCCCTGCCCATTTCATTCTAGTAATCTTCACATCAAAAAAATTTAAACCCCCTTCCCTTCCCTAAGTACACTTCCAGATGCCTCTGTTTGGAAACCACTACCTAGGTACTATTATTGGTATTTAAAAACATGCAAAAAAGGAGCTCATAGGCTAACATAAAAGCATTTGATCTCAAATTGTTTCCATAAAAGGTAATTGTCCACATCATCTTCATCATCCTCATGATCACATCAGTCACAGTCAAATGTTACATTGCTCTATCTAAAAGTTTATCCTCTAGCGGAGGAGTAAGACAAAAACTTAGTACAAAAACATATCAATTCGTTATTCTCATTCTCATTCACTGGAGGAGATAAAAACTCAGAAGGTTGAAGCTTTGGCCAGGGTGAGATCCTCAGTAAGTAGTGGGCAAGGCCAGAACTAGAATGCTGGCCTGGGCTTTGCAGTCCCCAGTGTAAGCTGGGGAGAGTAACTGTGCAGGGGCAGCCGAGAGGAAGGCACAGAGCCTGGATGCCTCGTGCTTTTGCTCTCAGCTGGCCAGCACTCCGATCCGCATGAGGCCTTTCTCCTGTGGGATTCACAGGCCCACCCATGGTTTCACCGTCTCTTTGATCTCTGCAAATGAAGAACGCCCTTGTGAGTGCTTTCCTGACACTCTTACCATTGAGAAGGTGCCCTGCCTTCCCTACAGCCCCACCCAGTAAGATTCTTTTTCACTGTGCCTTGTTTGTACCTGGCGTGGCCTTGTCACAACTCCTAAACGAACTGATATGTTTTTGTACTAAGTTTTTGTCTTACTCCTCCGCTAGAGGATAAACTTTTAGATAGAGGAACATTTTTCTTCTTCTTGTGCAGTTATAGAACCGTAATAACTGTCAAGTCTCAGGTGTTCAATAAATACTTTTTTGAAGCAGTGTGTGAATGAATAGGGGTTCCTTTAATCAAGAGTTTCTCCAGCGTATCACTTAAGAAAACAACTGTATATATTTTCTTAGGTATCAAGGATAATCACTGGTCATCTCCCATTTGGTCATTAATATAATAAATATTAACTGTGGCCTGGGATGTGCCAGGCTCTGTTCTAGGTACAAGCATTGCACCAGTCATTGCCTTTGTGGAGTGTTTGTTCTAGTGAAGTTAGTGAATTCCATTTTCTCTGGCAGGTGTCAGGGTTCTCCTAGAGCTGTCAGTTTTTATTTTTCTTCTACATTTTATGATAATATGTGTTAGAAATGATTGTCTAGGAAAGAGACTTGAGCATAAGGTTTTCAACTCTTGGCTCATTAAGAGTTTATCCCGATTTATCAGAAAGAAGAATAATACTTGTAGTTAAGGCCTTATTTGTTGACAGTTTGATTTGGTTTTATCTGTTAAGTCATAGAAACGTGAACCTGGTACACCTCTTTTGTCTTCGTTGTTATAGGTTCTTCTGAGCGTTTTGGTCAAAGTAAGATCTCAGTGAAAATAAACTGTATTTGTCATTGTCCATTTCATTTCTGTAAGCATAAGAAAAGAGAATGTACTGGGAAACACTGGTGAAAGCCAAGACAGAAGAAGAAAAATTGCCCATTATTGGGAATAAAGATACATTTTTAGTGAAATTTTATGTCTAGTAGTTATATTTAACCCCTTCCCTTCAAGTGTTTAGGACACAATGAAAGTAACATTTAATCTCATGCAAAGTTCAATGAGTTCCTTCAATCAAAGAATCACACCCACCTCACATATAGCAGAACCTAAGTGTAGTTTGTATGTGGCTACCAACATGGAGAGCAAAAGCATGCTGTTGAATTTAGTTTCCAAGAAATGGCTAAAAACATTAGACTGATACCCTAAGCTGATGAATTTAACAGTATTTGGCTATCTGGAATATAGTTCAAATGTCTTTATGAAGCTCATTGACTTTATATGCCACAGATGTAGTGGAAATGTGGCCTCTTCACCGGCACCAGTGAAGTCTTGGAGGCAGAGTTTTTGAGAAAGAGAAAGAACAACTTTATAACTTTGCCAGACAGAGGAGGACACAGCAGGCTAAATGCCTCAAAACTCTGTCTGGTTTTGAGAGGGACTAGCAAGAGGCTTTTATAGGTTTAGCTTAAAAGATAGGGTTATTGATTAAGGTGTCTATATTATTCTCATCCATAGATCATTTCAGAGTCCTCAGATCTGTATCAGTCTGTCTGGTGGTGGTTTCTGGTTGTCTTCGGGTTATCCTTCCTTGAGATTTTCTCTGGAAAGAAGATTGCTTATAGGGTCTGAGTGTTAGGGAGTGTTTCAGTTACAAAAGGAAACACTAGGTGCAATATAACTCTAACTGGAATGTAACCATTAGTAAAAGAAAGCAGTTAAGCAAGGAAGAGATCATTTGTGGAAAGCCAGACACTAGATGTAATGTAACTCTAACTAGAAGGTAAACATTAGTAATAAGTTAGTGGGCCAAGGAAGGTCATAACATAATGGAGACTGTTTTAACTAGCTTTTAGCTGTAACAGTATTTCCTATTCATTAACTCTTGAGTCAGCCTTTTGAGACCGCAGGGGGAGGCCTGAGAGTCTAAAGGAAAGGCCTTTTACTTCAAAACACAAAGATTTAGGGTCTGGTACAAGGTTTCACTGACACCTTCAAAAACTGACACTCTTTTACCGTGGCCATGACTATAAAGTTACTAATTACTCTTGGAGGCTTTTAAATCAAAAAAGGATTAGTTTATATGTAAAAGACAAAGTTATGATAGGTTATCTCTTTCCTAGTGTTAGGAGAAGACTGCCACTATGAACTGGTTTTAAATAATATAAATGTGGGAGTTCTCATTGTGGCAAAGTGGAAATGAATCTAATATCGGTAAGAATGCAGGTTCGATCCCTGGCCTCGCTCGGTGGGTCAAGGATCTGGTGTTGCCGTGAGCTGTGGTGTAGGTCACAGACATGGCTTGTATCTGGTGTTGCCGTGGCTGTGGCGTAGACTGGCAGCTATAGCTCCGATTCAATCCCTAGCCTGGGAACTTCCATATGCCGCACATGCGGACCTTAAAATAAATAAATAAATAAATAAATAAATAGTTTCCAGTCCTTTCTGATTAGTTTTACATATATATGTATATAAAAATTATATATGCACAGGCATATATGGAGAGAGGAATATAGAGGCAGAGATTGGGAGAGAGAAAGAAAGAGAAACAGTATTAGGGTCACATGATGTTCCTTCTTTGTATTCATTTCGGCCTACTTATAGCAGATTCTAAATTACTATCTTTTAGATAAAAAAAGAATACTAATAATTTAAAAAGCTGCAACAATGGACCATTTCTGCTTCCAAGACTCATCTGGTTTATCTTCATCATGAAAAGAACACACTAGGTTAATGGGTGACCTTGGTGCAGCCTAACACAATAAAGTGATTAAATCTTAGAAATAGTGGCATTAACAGTGCCATGGACCAGAAAATGGAATATCTAAAATCACCTCAGGGACATTTATATATTTGAGGGTCAATTTCATGTAAATCCCAATTTGTATAATAATCTCTAGAGTTTAGGGACTAGAATTTTTTAAATAAAATTTACATGATTTAATATTTACTGATGTAGTAAACGTATCTGTGAGTTGTATGCAAAAAAAGATCTAAGGAAACAGAGGATCTAGAGTTCTTTAAATTGTACTTAAAATTTTCTTCCTTATTTTTGGTAATGTCTTTTTTGTTCCTTCTGTCTCTCTCTCTGTTGGATCTTATTTTCCTTAGACATTTCTGTTGTTGTTTACGGCCATACCTCTAGCATTTAGAAGTTCCGGGCCAGAGACTGAATCTGGATGCGGCAGTGCCGGATCCTTTACCCCGGGGATTGAGCCCTGAGCCTCCACAGTAACCCAAGCTGCTGCATTCAGATTCTTAACCCACTGTGCCACAGCGGGAATGCCTCCTTAAGACAATTTATCACACAAATACCTCCATCTGGAGTCTGCTTTGGGTGATCTTAGGTGACATTTAGTAAGTCTCTCTGACACTGCCTTGTTTGACTGCCTTGACATTCGAAGGTTCAGATGAGCAAATGCATCATGAAAATGTCTAAAACCAAGCAGTGTATTATAGATATAATTTACATTAATGATTATTCTTTAAAAATTTTTTTTTATTTTTTATTATAGTTGATTTACAGTGTACTGTCAATTTCTGCTTATTGTACAGCAAAGTGTCCTGGTCATTTTATATATACACACACACACACACACACACATATATATATATATATATGTATATATGTATATATGTATATATGTGTGTGTATATATATATGTGTGTGTGTGTGTGTGTATGTGTGTCTGTATACATTCTTTTCTGCTTTGCATGTGTCGTCTAATCGCCCAGCAACCTTCTAAGGTAGCTCCCGTTATTATTCCCGTTTTGCAGTTGAGAAAGATGAGGGGATGGAGCGATTATCAACTTGCCCGAAATCACATGGTAAATTTGTAGTTGATCTTTCTGATTCCTCTGGCAGAAATATACCGAAATGCATATTGAAATGTACTTCATAATAAAATATTCCCTTTCTCCCTAGAGTTTACCGACCACTTACCCCAGTCTCATCTTGCACTTGAATATTTGGAAAATATGTAGAAAATAACCGTTTCCTCAGATGAAGAATATAATTTCTTTGAAGTTTATTCTGTAAATGTTTATTGAGCACTTACTGGTATACGAGGATATACCTTTGCCTTGGAAATGTAGGATATATATATAAAAAAATCTACCTTCAAAGATGTCAGTGGATTGTTCTTGGGCTGTTCGCAGGTCCATATCTCCCAGCCCTCTGGGGTTGGACAAGGAGCTGTAATGGGAAGATTAATGACCTTATAGTGTGATTTTGGGGTTGGCAGTACTAGTCTTTTTTAGAGATGAGCTAGAGAGGGCTAGCCTTCCAGCTCTTGCCTTTGCATCCACCTTTTCTTTCCTGTTCCATTATCCACAGAACTGCCAGCTGGTTTTTAGCAAAATGCAAATCTGATCATAATTCTCTTACCTCTTCAGGGCTAGCCATTGAACTTCAGAGCGCTGACTCCTTAGTCCTTACTCCGAGCCTTTATACACATTGTTCTCTTTGCTTAGCTCAGAACATTCCTTGACCCTCTCTGGGTGTTACTCCTGCTTTAGATCTTAGCACAGATACTTCTTTCTCTTTGAACCCTTCTGAGATCACTCAGCTTCCAGGTGTCTCTCTAGCATCTCTCCCATGCGTGTGTCATGGCACTTGCCACCTGTACGGTAATTACCTCTCTGACTGTGTAATCCATAAGGAGAGAAGGCACATCTGTCTTGTTCACAGTTGTAGCCTCAGCTTCTAGGACGGTGCTCAGTTCATGTTTATGGAATGAAAAATAAAATGTAAGAAGCAGGGTTTTGATTGAAGACACAGGTTTTTCTAAGTCTTCAGTGTTGAGAGTTGGCTTAAACTGTAGCTTCTGCTTTCTTTCTCAAAGTGGTTCAGAATTGCCAGAGATCTTTGGAAATGACTCACGTTCTTGGGGGCCCATGACCAAAAGATCTTCTGGTCTTTGCTAATCAAATTGTCATTTTGATGGATTTGAAACTGGCTTGGCTATTTTAGGGACACTTTGTGAAAACTGTCCTTCTGTAGCACTCTCAAAACAGCTCACCCTCAAATATCAAAAACTATCTGGAAACTGATAAAATTTGCGTTGATTGTAGCACTAACATTTAAATAAAATATTTTAAGTATTATAATAATTTGTGAAAAATATTAAACTTTGGCTGATTTCCCCCATCCCGGGAAGTGATATTCACATTAAATTCTAGGCATTAAATTCTGTATTAGATGACTGAAAAAGCGTGGCTTTTGTTCCTCCCTTTAGCTAAATATTTATTTTTTCAATTTAAATACTCTCTTTTGTTCCAGGCTTACTTTGTGTGTGTGTATTGACTAGCTATTGTTCTTTCGTAGTTATGCCCCTTGGTGTCCATCCTGTCAGCAGACTGATTCAGAATGGGAGACGTTTGCAAAGAATGGTGAAATACTTCAGATCAGTGTGGGGAAGGTAGATGTCATTCAAGAACCAGGTACTGTGGTTGAGCATCAAATGCAAAAGTATGTTGTTTTTAATTTGAATTCTTTTCAAGCATTCTGAAAAGTTGAATGACTAGAATATTGATTACTCATGAACTGACCCCCTAAAATCAACAGGTAGTATTTTAGCATATCTATGTCTGGCTGTGTATGTTTGTGTTACACACGCATATGTGCATGTATGTTTATATTTTTATTTTTTGCTAGGTCATTTGAAGATAAGTTGCAGATACCATGAGACATTATCCTTCATTACTTCAGTGTATGAACATCTCCCGAATTTCCCACATGTCTTTTTATAGTTTTTTAAACCAGGATCCCATTAAGGTTCACCAGTTACGTTTGGTTGTTATGTTTTTATTTTTATTTACTTATTTTTTTTAATGCTGCATTCTTGATTTTATTTGAAACTGCATATTTTTAGCATTTTTATGGTAGGATCTACACTTGTCATTTACACAAATTACAAGGTTCTGCTTCAAGTCTTTAAAAAAATTTTAGAAATTCAGCCCATGTGCAGCACAAGAATATGCAAAACCACTTTACTTCATACACACTTTTTATCAAAGGAGATACAAAATTCTGGCTTGTAGTTTTAGACAAATACGAGAAGCTTCAAACTAGACACAAAGGGTTAACATTAATTCTCAAATATAAGTCTGCGCTTTGTGTTATATTTCTCTGAGATGTGAATATCAAATTCTTAAGGGATTTTACTTTTCCTTTTTCAAAGGAAAAAAAGACAAATTTCCCTTAAACCAGCTGCTCTCCATCAGCTCAATCTTTCTGTCATCCTATTCTCCCCTTCCCTTAGTACCAGACACTTGCTTCATATTAAAAACTCAGGAGTGGGCCATTTACATATGTATGTGGACCAGATCCTTTTAGCTTACTCTTGTGCAAAAATCTAAGCGGCCCTAACTGCTGGGAATGGTCTGTACATTAATATGTCTTCACCAGACTAGCTCATCTAGTCAGCTGTGATGCTGAGCACTTCGTCAAAAGGAGATAGAGAGATAGGAGGTCCCTACCAGTGTGCTTTTTATTGGTGGCAAATTAGTGGCCTTACAAACCAAGTTGTCTGATGCTAAGAGAACTTCAAAATCTAAATATAGAACATGCTCATTGACTGATTGAGGGACTTCTCTGATGTTTATGCATAGATATTCTTTTTCAGCATGTTGGAAGCAATATTTTATACTTTTCTTCAAAAGGGTTATGAAGAGACAGTAAGGAAAAAGGGGCTTTTGCTGCCCTTTTAAAAGATATTGTTCTCTGTCACTGGTATCCACTGTTCCCTAACCATCATCCAATACCCATGTGTGTGTGTATGCATATTTAAAAGAATTACCCATCTTTCACTCACTCAGTATACAGCCAACTCTTGATTATCTATGAGAACATAAGTAACATTCACTACCAGCTAATTTCACATTTAACATCATTCGCCCTTTTTGACACAGCTCACATGCACTTTGTTTTACATCCCATGTCGACTACAGCCTGTCAGGACCAAGTTATCACACAAACGTCTATGTCCTCAAACCCACGCTAGTGTGTGCGAGGGCACCGAGCACATTCAGAGAGACAGGGCTTTGGGGAAGGGTTTGGAGTGGAGAACGGGGCAGGGGATGACTCCGGGTGTGAGAAAGGACCAATCTCAAGTTCCTCCTGAATTAGCTCTTATGGTATGCCTTCATTATTTTATGATTACTGCAAAATTTAAAACCTGTGACAGTGTTATGTCTTTTTTAGTCTTTCTCAATCTAGTGTGGTCCTCCATTTTTTCCATGCCGGTGATATCCCGAAAAGAACAGGCCAAGAATTTGTCTAGATGTTTCCTTACAGTGACATTTAACTTGTTTTTGTATTTTTTGCATTTTCTGTAAACTTGAACTTCCAGTCTAAAGGCATGATTTGGGTTAGGCATGTATGGGAAGGTGATACTATGACTTTCTTTATATTGTATCCCATCAGAGGACACGTATGTCACCGTTAGTGATGTTGAGTTTGAGCGCTTGGTTAAGGTGATGACTTTACACAGCTCAGTTATTAAGAAAAGACCCCACTTTGTAGCTAGCAGGTAATCTGTGGGGTGATACTTTGGGGTTGTAAGATCTGTGGTGATCTTACATGAATCAAATAACTTTATTAAGAGTTTCAGAATGGTGAATTCCTAATTCTGTCACCATTTACATTTGTTAGCTGTTAATGGCACAGTGTTTCAAAAGAGAGAGATAGATATGACTTTAATTCTGAAAAGATGCACACAATAAATTTGTATTTATAGTTTAAAAAGGACTGTGTATTATATATAAATTAAGGAAAGTTGAATTTTTTTATGATTTAAATCTCAAATTTGACTATTTTCAGCCTTTATTAGTAAATGTTTCCCTATCCACATTCAACTTCTACCTATTGCATCTTTTCACTAGGAGGAAAAAGACAAGACAGTAGGTATGGAATGTAGCTATTCCTTCTCCATAATAACTCTGAGTTCAGCAAACACTTGAATTACCAATTACTTGGACAACAAAATGAATGGTGTCTGTGAAGAGCTATGTGTTGACAAACCCCTGGAAAGAGATTTCTATTACACGCCTTCACCTTTTTAAGGATTTGAATCAAAACCACTTCTGCTATCTGCTATTTAGAGATGGACAATTATAGTTATTTGTTCATGGTTTTGACTATTATAATGAGTTTTTCTGTTTGGAGGTCAAGTCATTGCAGCTACATATCTGCTGTAAACTTGTTTCTGTGTTTTAGTAGTTTGAGTCCAGTGAAATCAGGTGTAAGCCTTGTTAATTAGTGGGCACCAGACACATTTTATGATGAGTTTCTTAGAAATGTATCTGGCCTATTCACATTTCAGCCTTTTGGCATACCTGTCGTGAATTCACAGCATGATTTGGATTAAAAGAATTAAACAGCTTTGTGATGGATTCATAGATCCAAGATCTAATTGAATATAGTCTTTCCATCTAAAATGTAGACGTATAGCTATTTTTTTCCATTGTGAATGGGTCTAATGCTTTTTTTGATAATGAAGTACAAGAGATCGATTATGACAAAATATTTTAAAAATGCATTTCTCATTGACTCATAGTATTATGTAAATATAAACCATACACACACACACACACACACACACACACACATATATACACACGTATATATATACTTGAAATGTTTATCAAAGCTGAAGAAAAAAAAGTCTTTGTTCTGGCGTTCTATGAAAATAGTGAAGAAACAAAGCCACCAAACCAAAAGGTTTGATTGTTTTGTGTCTTGGAACAGTTTTTAAAAGTAGAGGCTCTAGAATTCTTTCAAATGATAACAACTGAAAAACTGTAACTGATAAAGAAAAATAGACAAAATTTTATATACATGACCAAGTGGTCTAGAGAATATTTCACCTTAAATTATACTATTTTATGTTTATAATTTTACTTAAAATATAAACCTGATACTTTCCAACAATCTTTTAATAGCGTTTAGAAATAAAGTGTTTGTTCGACAAAGTTTTGAGTCCATACCATGTACCAGGCCCTGTTCTGGATACCAGTGATACAGATGAATGATGCAGGTGAATAAGGAAGAAAAGACCTGGCTCCTCATTGAGCTTCTAGTGAAGTAGATAAACAGTTACAAAAGTAAAATGGGAAATAATATCTAGTGGCTATGATGAAAAAGGAAGCAGGATAAAACTGTAGAAAACGGTGGAAGCCACTATTATTTTAGTAGGATGTTCAGGGAAGAGCCATTTGGCTGTAGGTCTTGACAAATTCAGAAAACGAATTCCAGCAGGCTTTAGGGGAAGAGCATTCCAGCAGCTGTGCAGGTAGAGTGTACTTGGCTTATTTGAGAAACAGTATGACAGCTCGTGTGGTACCTGAGACAGGTGGGGCTAGAGAGGTACCTCAGAGCCAGACAGTGTAGGCTCTTGTTGGCCACGGCGAGGAGTATAGATTTTATAGCAGGTGTGCTAGAAAGGAAGCTACTAGGAGGTCAGAGCAGGGGAGCGACATGGTTCGATTCATGTTTTAAAAGTATTCTTTTGGCTGCTCTGTGAAGAATTGTTTCTAAGAGGTCAGACGTAGAAGCAAGGAGCGAAGTTCAAAGGTTAACACAGTTTTCCTGGGTGGAGAGGATAGGTGCTTGGACTAGCAGCAGCTGTGATAAGTGGTTGGACTTGAGATATGGTGTTTGGCTGACGTATCCAAAAGTTTTTCCTGATAGATGGATTGTAGCACTTGGTGTAAAGTGAGAAGATGGAGGAGACTGAAGGAGGAGCAGGTTTGAGACAGGGTTTGTTTGAGATCTTAGTAGAAATGCAAATAGAGATGAGCTAAGAGGTAGGTGTTTGAAGGTCATGAGTGCAGAGGGTATGTGAGGCAAAGAGAAGAACTGGGCTTACCTAGGGCGTGTGGACACAGCAGTGTTTTGAGGATTGAGAAGTGGACACTCCACCACTTAGAACTTCTTCTTAAGTTCTAGCAGTAGAAAAGGAGAAACTAGTCGCCTCAAGATGAAGGAGAAGTAGGGGTCCTGGAAGCCAAGTGAAGAGAGGCTGTCTTATGTGGCACTTACCAGCACACCTCTGGGGCAGCTTGTCTCTATACTTAGAAGCTATTTAAATATTTAGTTCATTTTTTAAAAATCCTACATCCTGAATGAGCAGTGGGAAACCATTGAAATGAAATTATTTCCCCTACAGTTGAGCTCTTTACTAGATATTTCTGTGTGTAGATTTCTATTTGGACACAGATCCCCATTACTATATCTTTCATCAGTGCGGCTGCACACAGGATGTTGGCAAGGGATGATCTCATTTCTTTTTGCCTACAGGTAAAAGTTAAAAAGAATCTCTTTTTAGCAAGAATTTTTGCAGTATACCTGCATATTCTTTAGTTATCCCTGTAACTGTTGCCTTGGTATATCTAAGAAGAGTTTTTTTCAGGTATTTTAAATAGAAAATAAGATTTCAGGTTTATAAAGACAGGATTATAGACACATTGCATTTTTATAGCCAAGATATCGGTGTCACGGAGAGGACAGGCCTTCGATTAGATTGCATTATATTGCCTGTTTAATACTGCATAGACCACATGATGTTTCAGTTGAGCTGACTCCGGAAAATTAAATTTAATGAGTATGTACTTGAACCTTCTGTTCCATGCAGACGAGCTTAGTTGTTCAGGATGGGAAGACAGCAGCTGCTCAGAGAGCACTCGTGGCTGTTTCCCTAGATGAAAGGGAAACAGATCTGACCCTGGCCAGGAGTAAGGAGTGTCTTTAAAGCCACTAATTTGCTATAGAAGCCAATTTAGTTTACTGTCTTTAGTTACTGATGATATTTTAGTTTTATAATTGTAAAATGCAGTCTTTTGTATTCCATTATATTGACAACTTTATTTCAATTTCTTTCTTTTTTTTTTTTAATTGCTTTTTAGGGCCGCACCCTCGGCATATGGAGGTTCCCAGGCTAGGGTTCAAATTGGAGCTACAGCTGCTGGCCCACAGCTCAGGATCTGAGCTGCATCTGAGGCGTACACCACAGCTCACGGCAACGCTGGATCCCTGACCCACTGAGTGAGGCCAGGGATCAAACCCGCATCCTCATGGATACTAGTCGGAATCCTTTCCACTGCGCCACAATGGGAACTCCCTTATTTCTACTTTGAAAGTAAGATTAGGTTCTACTTTTAAAAATTGTTTTCCTTTTGAGTCTCTCTTTGGTGATAATAACTAACATTTAGGAAGCACGTAACTTCAGCCTGTAATTGTGTTTAGCATTTGCATACATACTAGCTTCATTATAATCATGTGAAGAACAAACTGTTTATAAATTGTTCAGAGTGGTTAAGTAATGTGCCTAAAGTAACACAGCTAGTAAGTGGTAGAACAAAAGCTAGTAGCTGTCTCTATTTTCTTAATATTGAATTTACATAATTTTTGTTGTGTTTTTTTACCTATGAAAATTAGTTCCTTGGAGTTCCCGTCGTGGCTCAATGGTTAACGAATCTGACTGGGAATCATGAGGTTGCGGGTTCAATCCCTGGCCTTGCTCAGTGGGCTAAAGATCCAACGTTGCCATGAGCTGTGGTGTAGGTAGCAGATGCGACTCAGATCCCGCGTTGTTGTGGCTGTGGCATAGGCCATTGGCTACAGCTCCGATTAGACCCCTAGCCTGGGAACCTCCATATGCCATGGGTGTGGCCCTAGAAAAAGGCAAAAAAGACAAAAAAAAATTAGTTCCTTGCCATAATTTTTATTTCTCTAGTCTTTAATTCGTTTTCTTTTGTTGTATGTGTTTAAGATAAGCTTCCTAATGAGAAATTTTTTTCTACATTTTTGATTAATGCCCTTTTATGTTACAGTTCAGTCTTCATTTTAAAGTGGAAGTTGCCCTTAAAGTATAAAAGATAAGCAGAAGTTTGGGGAGAGCTTGTGGTCAAACTTCATCTCTTTAAGTATTTGAAAAGTACGCTTGTTTCTTCCAGTACTTCCTGAAGTTTGTTGCAGTGAATCATTATGCAAACCTTAAAATGAGCTACTGCTCTGTTATAATTCTCTAAGATCCGTATTTGTTTTAAACCCTGAAGCCACAACCTCACATGGTGCTTCTCTCTTCCAAGGTGGTCATGGCTTTTCAGTTTACAAAAGTCTCCCTTGACGTTTCATAGCATCGGTGTTAAAGGCTAGAAGACATTCATATCAAAGGCTATAAATTTTTTATATCCTTTAATCTAGCCATTTGGGGAATAAATGTACTGTTTTACCTTCTAGTATGAATAAGGAAGATGCAGAAAAATCTCAGAGAACAACTTCCACTTTTTTCTTCCCTATATTCATTGATTTTCATGGGTGCGTTTATTTATAGTTTTAAGTTATGTTATCCAATATAATGTACAATTTCTAAGACACTTAAAACTAAATTAGGGTTTGTTACATCCTCTTATTTTATTGTAACTTTGAATCAGAGACTTACAGAAAATAATAGCATTTAGTTAGTACTTACTATATGTCAGACACTGTTTTCTGTGTGCTTTATAAATATAAAATCAGTAAATACACTGTTAGATGTAAATTGTGATACCCATTTATGATAAGAGAATTAAAGCCCAGAGAATTTAAATTAACTGTCTCACATTAAAAACTAGTAAGAGGCAGAAGGGGAATTTAACCCCAGGCAAGCTGGCTCATGAATGTGGAAATTCATATTGTATAATTTAATGTGTTTATGAACTACTTTCAAGATGTGTAATTTGTCCATTGACAGATGATTGGATTAGGAAGATGTGGTATATATACAGGGTGGATTACTATTCAGCTATAAAAAAGAATAAAATAATGTCATTTGCAGCAACATGGATGAAATTAGAGAACCTCATACTGAGTGAAATAAGTCAGAAGGAGAAAGACAGATACCATATGATAGCACTTACATCTGGAATCTAATATATTGCACAAATGAACCTTTCTACAGAAAAGAAAATCATGGACTTGGAGAACAGAATTGTGGTTGCCAAGGGGGTGGGGGAGGGAGTGGGAGGGTATGGGAGTCTGGGGTTATTGCCTCAGGGATGTAAAAGGAAGAAGATCCAGCTGTATAGCACTGAGAACTATGTCTAATCACATGTGACGAATCCATATATGTATGTGTAACCGGGTCACCACGTGGTGCAGCTGGAAAATTTGGCAGAAATCTGTTAACCAGCTATAATGGAAAAAAAAATAAAAAAGAAGTTAATATAAAATTAGAAAAGAGATGTGTAATTTAATGTGCTTTATGAACTACTTTTAAGATTTATTTGATTTTTGCCACGGCCAATGATGACATGTGAAGGATTTTAAAAAACCAGCTAAAGTATTGTTTTCAGTGATACCTAACATTTATCAGAAATCCTGTTTATCCTGATAAAAGTAAAATCTAAATACTAGCTTGAAATAGTGGTGGGATGCTATTTGTTTATTCGGTTTTAAAAGGCCATATAAACAAAGCATAATTCTCTTAATACTGTAACTCAGATAAAATATTCGAGTGGGTCGTAAGAATCCAGCTATGAGAAAGATAAGATATGAAACTGTTTGCAATCATTATTTTAAGCTAAAAGCCTATAATAATTTAGATTACCAATGCCTTTTCTCCTGGTAATTTAGAGTTGGAAATATATTAAAAGATACCCTTGTTTCTGCTAGGCCGGAATTCCAAGCGGTGTTAGAGGAGAATGTGCTTGTTAGGGTTGTCAGTTGACAGTACAGCCTCCCCCCTGCCCCTAGTGGTACAATGATAAATGTATGTAGTGAATGTTTCATGTTTCCTTTTTTAACAACTTACTTTTATTACCTTCAGGTTACTTTTATTACAGTTTTCTTTCAAGTGCTATAGGGATGTTTTAGAGTGCTTGGTTTGATATCAGACAGAATAGAGAATCCTTTTTTTTGGGAGACTCATCATTAATTAGTAAATTATTATACTGAATATAGATTTAACTTATAGGTATAAGCAAATTTCTCATGTTATTAAAAGTAAGGCTTCAGTGTTTCACATTGAGAGTAACTGTAGATATATAAAATTTGAGTCCTTTTATTTAAATACATATTTTGACCAGATTGTTCTTCAAAGAGAAAAGCAAATGTGCTGAGAGATGTGACAATAATGTCTCATTTTTATATGCTGGCCAAAGGAGATCCTTCAGCTTTGCTTCTCTTTGTCACAACTAGGCTTATTCACTTTTGGTGCACACATAAATATTACTGATTTGTAAACATTGAAAGAGCATTAGGTTCATAACTCTTAGTCTCACTCAGGTTTTTGTTGCGTGTCTCTTTTCTTGATATATCATCTATCTGTTTTTAGTCCTGGCTGTGATTATGTGATTAAGCGTTTTCCTCTGCTGCTAGACTGTACCCTCTGAGAACAAAGACTAGACTATGCGTGTTTTTGCTTATGTATGTATCTTGAGTAGTTATCACGGTCCCTGGAACAAAGAAGATGCTTAGTAAATTGTCTTCACATATGCCTGGCATAACAATTGATGTGTAGTTTAGTGTTCAGTAAAGGTCTGCTGAGACAAAGTGAAAAAAAAAATCTGTTTAATGTGTATAGAATCCCCTGACAGTACTTGCAGATTTTATAAATGTGCAAAGCTTATACATGATCTTATTATTTCATATTTCTTATTCTTTTTAAATGTATGACTGATGTAATAGTAGCTATAATTTATTGAATCCTTTACTATGTGCTAAGCACTTAATACAGTGTTTTAGCATAACTTTCAAATAATTCAGTTAGGCTTTTATAGTCTCAGTTTATAGATGAGGTGACTGAGACTCAGAAAGATTAAGTAATTTATCTAAGATCACAAAAACCAAACTAAGCTAACAACTAAGAGTTTAGTTATTTAACCCAGATTGTATGACTCTAAAACATATGCTTTCAGCCATCATTCCAAATAATATAAAAGCCAGAAAACTGTAGTTTAACACATCAGAGACAAGCAAGTTATATGTCGGTTACTGGAAGGTGTTAGGCACTTGAAAATTGCTAAAATTTTACTTTAAAACATAGTAAATGTGATTCAGTAGTTGGAAAGATTTTACCAGTGTGGTTATGGAAAGCAAGCTCAAGGCCACTTGTTTTTACAGCTTAAGTTAGATGCTTGGGTTCGTCTGAGTTTGACTTGTAACTTTTTTGTTTTTGCTTCTTGTAGGTTTGAGTGGCCGCTTCTTTGTCACCACCCTCCCAGCGTTTTTTCAGTAAGTTTAAATAATTTTCTGGTCTTGCAAAGATTAGAAATCAGTAGATGTGTACCAGGAGTTCCAAGTTGTTTTCCATAAGCATCACTCATTCAGCTTAGCATTTGAAGAGAGAAGGACTGCACACTGACTGTTTATATTAGAGGAGGATTCCCAGGGCACTGCAGGGAAAGGAACCTAATTTCAAGCAGCAAATAGACAGGCAGGTCAACATTTACCTGATAGCATAAAGAATGGAATGGTTCTTAATAGCTAAATAGGAGTAGGTTAAGCAGGCAAGGTAGAGAGAAGTCCTTTCCAGATAGAGGGTATGCCATGGAAAAACCCAGAGGAAAAAGAGATACCTTCTGAGAACTGTAACTAGGTGTCTCTATGGCTGGTGCATGGGGTACAGTTGGACCATCCTCCTTGATGAGGCTGGAGAAGCTAGGGTAGCCAGGTGGGGGAGAGAAAGGAAGAAGGGATGGATCCCACAGATACAAGGGGGTGGGATCATTGGAACTGGTGACTCTTTTAGCCGTAGGGAAGGAAGAGCTTGCAATGACCACTGACAGGCCATGTTTAACTAGTAAAAGCTCTTGAGGAGCCATTCAAATAAGGTGAAGTTTGGAAGTCAGAGGTCCAAATGGAGGAGATAGTGTGAGGTGTTTATGCTTATTTCAAATAGAGATGTTTAAGGGATAGTTTGATTTCAGGATCTAAAGCTCAGAGGAAAGATTTGGACTAGAGATAACATTGTGGGAATTCAAGGTAGGTAACTGGTAAAATGTATACAATGAGAGAGCAGATAAACTGGGAAGAGACTCAGGTCAAGGATAGCGCCTGAGCTGACTACCATTAGTAGTCAGCTCTGCACAGGAAAACAGGGAGTGTGGAACTGAGAAGGGATGTGGGAAGAGGTCCAGCGAGCTCCTGTCATAGAAGCCAAGGGAAAGGAGGAAGGCGGGGGTGGGTGAGCAGTGAGCAGTGCCATGTCACACACAGGAGAGGTGGCAGGCAGGTGCTGCGTGGAGTCATCAGAGGCCCCCAGTGTGGGCAGTCCCCATGGAGTCATGGAAACAGGACCCCTGCCTGCAGGAACAGTGAATGAGTAATGTCAGAGGAGAAGATGGCAACTGTAGGGTCTTCCCTTAGGAAGTGTGACTGGTGAGAAAGTGAGAGGGAGGGAAGACCGAGAGCCTGCAACAAACTAAGACGTGTTTTGTTAGTTTTCAGGGGAGGGACTTGAATGACATAAATTTAGAAATGTGGATACAGGTGTTTTAAAACTTGATAACTATTGCTGTTTTGCTATTGTAAAAGTTGAAATAATTGGTAGGAAAAATAATAAAATGTAATTTGGCAGATTAGACACTGCCGCCAAGGACTTTGCTTATAGTCCACAAATTGTGCAGTGATGAAATCGAATTTTTAATATTCTCTTGATTGGAAGTTCTCCTTTGTAATAAGTAAGTATTTATGGATGCTTTCTCATTTATGCCAGACTGTAATATTTCTTTTTCTTTATTTGAGCCAAGTTAAAATTCAAGGTGGAGTTTACATGTAAAAAAAAACCAATAGATATTTTCATTTTTATTGTCTGTAACACTTGTTATTTACAAGTTATTTTTCTATTTGTTTTTATAATTTATAGTGCAAAGGATGGGATATTCCGCCGTTACCGTGGCCCAGGAATCTATGAAGACTTGCAGAACTATATCTTGGAAAAGAAGTGGCAATCAGTTGAGCCTCTGACTGGCTGGAAATCTCCCGCTTCTCTAACGTAACTGTTTTTTTTGTGGTCTTTTTTTAGGCCGCACCTATGGCATGTTGAGGTTCGTTCCCAGGCTAGGGGTCCAATCAGAACTGTAGCTGCTGGCCTATGCCAGAGCCACAGCAATGCAGGATCCGAGCCGCATCTGTGACCTACCTCACAGCTCACGGCAATGCCGGATCCTTAACCCACTGAGCAAGGCCAGGGATCGAACCCTTGTCCTCATGGATGCTAGTTTGGTTCGCTAACCCCTGAGCCACGACGGGAACTCCTCCCCTAACGTAACTTAATTTTTAATGACAAAGTGTTACTAATAAAATGGGAGGTCTCAAGCTAATAACCCATAGACCTTGAAAGTCTATGTTTTTTCATATTCACCCTGATGACACATGCTCATGCTTGGTTCATCTTGTGTTTGTGGTTTTATGACCTACATATGTTTCAGCTGGTTGTTAGGATACTGAGAATTAGGTGTGCAGACTGAGGTAGTTTACACAAAACCTCTCTGGCTTTTGCACTAAGCCACACCACCTTTTTTCTCTTTCCTAGATGGGTGTCGAACACCATTCATGGTTCTTTCTTCCTTTTAAATTATTGGCGAGGTAGAGGAGTCTTTCTCTCTTGAATTATAGTTCATGAAGGCATTGCTGTTGTATCTGTGGTATCCTTGGCTGCCTAGAGAGTACTGCTTGGGTAACTTTTGGCCATGATGGCAAACTGTGTAATGCTTGGTGAGGGAGATAAGGCCAAACCATAATGACTTTTTTGCAGTCAGTTTTAATTTTGAATGAATTGTCATACTTAATAATTTTACATTAATATGTATAAGTGTAAGGAACATCCCTGCTGAAATAGGATCGGATCTTGTCATATTTCAGGAAGAAATAACCTGGTCACACTTATTGGAAATATTTGCTTATTCTAAAAGTAGCTTTATTCTAAAATAGTTTTATTCTACAAGTATGTGAGCACCGATTTTATGCCAGGTACGGTTCTAGGTGCTACATGTTCAACAGTGAGCAAAACAGATGTGACTCTTCTGTTCTCCTAGGGTGGCTTAAAGTAAGACAGATTAAGAAAAAAAATAAGGATATAAAGAACCATAATCTGTTGGGGGAGGGATAAATTAGGAATTTGGAATTAACATATATACACTACTGTATCTAAAATAGATAATCAGCAAGTACCTACTGTATGACACGGGGAACTCTACTTAATATTCTGTAATAACCTATATGGGAAAAGGATCTGAAAAAGAATGGATATATGTGTATGTATAACTGAGTCACTTTGCTGTACCCCTGAAACCAACATAGCATTATAAATCAACTATACTCCAATATAAAATAAAAATATAATAAAATAAAAATTTAATGTTAAAAAAGGAATCACAGTCCGGATAAAGGCTGTTAAGAAAACAAAAAGAAAAACCAAACCTTTACGGAGTCAGGAATAACTGGGAGCAGGACCTCCATTAGGTGAGGGGTGAGGGAGGTGGCTGTGAGGGGAGGGGAGGGCAGCGAGTGAGAGCTGAAGGATAGCCAGCCTCTCCAGGGATGAGCTGGGGAGGAGTGATCCCCGGGGTGAGTATAGCATCCGCGCGGGGGGCCAGGGTCAGGCACAGTGGAAGAGAGGGAGGGGATTGTAAATCAGGAAATACAGGTGGGCAGGAGCCAGATCAGACAAGCTGTGGCCACGGTGAGGAACTGAGACGTCAGCAGTCAAGCAGTGAGAAGGTGCGCCTAGGCAGAGGCTGGAGAGGGCGGGAGTGGAGATGAGAGTCGGGTAGAGGGCTGTTGCAGGTCTAGCCCAGGGATGGTGATATGCGTATCAGGGTGGTGGCAGTGGGGATGGAGAGAGTGGGTGGGCTTAAAATATGTTTTAAAGGTAGATTTGGCTAAGATGAAGGCGAGGGAAGATTCACACGTATAAGCGCATGTGCACATGTGCACGCGCGCGCTCTCCCCCCCCCCCCAGGTTCCTGGTTTGAGAAATTGGTGGTATTGGTACCAGTTGCTGATTTGAGCAAGATAAAATCAGGGGTGTGTGTTGGATGTGTTAAGATTGAAATGCAGCCTTTGTAGAGCTGTCAGTCTGAATGCATGGAGATGGGTCTCCATGGATAATTCAGGAACACAAATACAGGACGTAGAAATAGAGGAGTCAGCAAAAGGAAATTGAAAATGAGTACCAGGGAGACAGGAGGACAAGCCAGGGTCTGCAGTTTCCTAGAAGCCAAGTAAAAGGTGCTCAAGAAGCAGGGACTTAGTCACTTGTGTCCCATGTTACCACAGGGTGAAGGGAGATCAATCTGGGACCTTGGCATTGATTGAAACATTGCAGTATCATTGTGGCATTGCAGGATGGAAGCCAGATATGAATGGGTTAAAAATAGAGCAAGGAAGAAGCAGCAGCAAGCTTAGGCTACTCTTTGGAGAACTTGTGATGCTCTTTTCAGAAGATGAGAGAGAATAGAACGTGTTTCTATGCAGATGTTAAGTGACCCAGTAGAGAGGTGGAAATTTGCTGATGCAGAAGAAAGGGTGACAGAAAGAACCAAGCTGTTAATAAGAGAGAAGAGATGGGATCCAAGGCACGACTGGAGGGTTTGGACTGTGGTTGGGTGGGTAGACTTTCTCTGTTGCAGCTCTGTGTTGGGTGCCAGTGTATGCCAGGTTCATATTTGGTGCTGGGAATATAAGACAGATCACGTGATGGCTTCTGATTTCACGTGACAGACAAGGAGTGTCTGTTAGCTGAGAGAGCATGGGGAGGGGAGGGTTGGAAGAGAGTGAAAAGGATATGAGCTTTATCTCAGGTAGAGCCTGAAAAATTACCACGGGCCTGGACCGTATTGCGTGCTCGCTGAGGTTTGTGACTGTGAAGAGGGATCATGTGATTTTTTTTTTTTTTCCCTCAAGAGACATTCAGCTGCTCAGGGCTGGGCTTTTTGCCAGGCATGTACCATGGGGGGAAGAAGGATCGGGGTATATGATTGTATTTACAGCAGAGTAATTCAGATGGTGGTGGTGGGGTCTAAGCTCTGTAAGGATGGAAGTGAATCTGGGAGAAAGGACAGTGTCTTGTGAGAAGTGGGGAGGTGGTCCTTGTCACTTGAGTTTTGTTCTGTTTTGTTTTGGTTTTTTATACTGTACATCACCAGTGGTTCTCCTTCTGTTTTTCAGGATGTCTGGAATGGCTGGTCTTTTTAGCATCTCTGGCAAGATATGGGTAAGTCAATTCACCTTTTTGCATATATTGGCAGAGAGGTTTTTTTTTTTTTTTTTTTTAAGAGTGAGAATATATTTTCTAAATAATAGGAAAATAAACATTTATAAATGGTTATATAATTTCACTTTTTGAAAAAAATTTATGGTCACACTGTGGCATATAGAAGTTCCTGGGCCAGGGATTGAATCTAAGCTGCAGGAGCGACCTATGCCATAGTTGTGGCAATGCTGGATCCTTTAACCAACTGTCCTGGCCTGGGATTGAACCTGCAACCTCTGCCGTGCCTCAAGCCGCTGGAGTTGGGTTCTTAAGCCACTGCACCTCCGGGGGAACTCCTCGCTTTGCTACTTAAGCCACACAACTCCTCTTACATGGGGTCATAGTGGAAATGTGTCTGTGTGTAGAAGGACATAATTATTGTCGAAGTCAGATGAATGATGAATCCCTTTTTCAAAGCTGAAAGGGCTTATGGGGTTTCACTTCATCTATATTTTCCCTTTGTTGTAATCTCCCTTCAGATCAAAAATTGTCCAATTGTCAGGGATCAGCAAGCTTCAGCTTGTAGATGGGCTGCCTGTTGTGGTAAAGTTTTAAGTTTTTCACTTATTACCTATTTCGTGGGTCTGCTTTCACTCTATGATGGTAGAGACGAGTAGTTGTGTTGGAGATTATATGGCCCACAAGCCTAAGATAGCTACGATAGGACCCTAAAAGAAAAGTTTGCGAATCCCCATTATGTGTGATCGAATCATTTCAGTGAATCCTACAGTGAATTAGAACTGTTATTTAGGTGAAAATGTTGAACTGTTCTGTAGTTTTGAATATGTCGCGTAACCTTTTCCTCCTCTACATGGAGGGTGAAGTAAATCCTGCCAGATTTGACAAAATTGCTGTGGAATTAAATACATATCCTTAAAGTATTTCAAAAAAATCTTTAGAAGTGAATCCCTCTCTATATTTGTCTTTTCTAAGCAGTTGTTATAGGTCAGGCATCGTATTTAGAACTTAATATTCAGGGAGTTCATGAAGACTGTTTTTCATGCGTATTCATATGTGTGTAGGGATATTTAAGAACAACTTTTTGTGTCCTAGTTTCTCAGTCGTATTATATTTTCTGCCTTGTGAGATAGAATATATACTTTAGGTTTTTGTTTTGTTTTACGGCGGAGACTAAATTGGTGACTTGGATTCAGTCTTTTCTGGTTAAATTTTTTTAACTGTCTTTTTTTTTTTTTTGACATTTGTGTGTCATATTAGACAATAACTAGCATTTTCCCTCTTTTCAGATAGCATGAGTTTCGTATGGTTGCCATCTGCTATTTTCTTAACATTGGTGAGAAGTTTGTTCAAAGGTTGAGAATTAGGAATTGCAAACCAGGAACTCAGTGTAAGGGATTCTGCCTTGTGCAGCATGTTAACACTAAAGATTGTTGGAGTCATGTATTCTGATAGCCCGTCTGAAAACTTTATAGCCATGTAATGTTTAATCCAACAGAATAATTGTAGTAGGTATCAGGAATCATCATCAAGACCCTAGCACAGAACCCATCGTAACTGCAGATCAAGAGGTGAGTTTGTTCTGAGGGCTAAGAAAAGCTTAGAAGGAAGTTGATCGTGACCGTCACACATTGTTAAGGAGTAGTTCTATTTTCAAAGACAGTACCAAGGGAAAGAAATAATTGTTCAAATGTCTTATAGCTTGGCTGATAAACAAGGAGTTGCAGTTTTTTCATTTTTTTATTTTATTTGCTTTTTTAGGGTCACACCTGCAACATATGGAGGTTCCCAGGCTAGGGATAGAATTGGAGTTACAGTTGCCAGCCCATACCACAGCCACAGGAACGCAGGATCCAATCCACATCTGCCACCCACACCGCAGCTCATGGCAACGCCAGATCCTAAAGCCACTGAGTGAGACCAGGGATCAAACCTGCAGCCTCATGGTTACTAGCTGGATTCGTTTCTGCTGCGCCACAGCGCCAACTCCCTCCCAGTTTTTCATTATTTCATGCAAATGCTTATATCTTTTGTCATTTGGAGCACATCAAAGCTAGGAGTTGATGTTTTTAATCTTTTTAGGCACAGTGCACAGTCTGGGGCAGTATGAGTGGATTCTCTGTGGATGCATTGGACTGTAGAGAAAAGGCCATTTGGAGAATAGTATGATCCATTTCTGAGTAACCAAGATATTCTTATTAATGGCTGAGAAGTATAAATAATATTTATATGTTTTATGTATGTGTATGTATATATTTATACTCTCCATATATTTTAAAAAAGAACAGGAGTTCCCATCGTGGCTCAGTGGTTAACGAATCCGACTAAGAACCGTGAGGTTACGGGTTTGATCCCTGGCCTTGCTCAGTGGGTTAAGGATCTGGCGTTGCTGTGAGTTGTGGTGTAGGTTGCAGACGCGGCTTGGATCCCGCGTTGCTGTGGCTGTGGTGAAGGCCGGCGGCTACAGCTCCTGTTAGACCCCTAGCCTGGGAACCTTCATATGCCGTGGGTGTGGCTCTAGATAAAGGCAAAAAGACAAAAAGACAAAAAAAAAAAAGAACAAAAAATGTATTTTTATAAGGTACACTGTAGAATTTGATACACAGTCAATTACACTTTATAGTCTGTAAGGTCATTTTGTCTAGTATTAATACTATATTTTTTTCTTTTTGGTTAGTGCATACCTGGAATATTTTTTTCTGCTTTCAGGCTTTTTGTTACTATGCTTTAAGTGATTATAAAAGTAATTATAAGAAGTAATTCTTTTAACCGATACATTTAGTCCATTTATATTTATTGGGATTACTAATACGTTTGCCCTGATGATAGATTGTGTGTGGATGTGTGGGACCCAGTCCTTGGCCACCCCTCAGAATATGTGTGGGGGCTTGGGTGGGGATATACGTGACTAAAAGAATATAGATGGCAGGTTTGTGGGTTTTTTAATCCCCTCATCTGTGTATACATTACCTTTAAAATCTATAGTAGAAATACAGTGTTACAGTTATTAGCATCTGGCTTCCCCCCAGCCTCTTGACAACTTTGTAGTTACTTTTATTCCTAGAAACAAACGTCCAGCCTTTCATCAAGTCTCTGGAAAGGGCTCTTTCCATGTGTTTTCAGGCTTCAGCCCTTATGCTCCTGTCAGAGGGTATTACCTCTGGCCTGGTGGGACCCAGTCCTTAGCTACCCATCAGGTCCCCGATTCCCCCTGTAAGCGCTAGGTGTAGTTTGCCTGGTTGTCCCGTGGAGCTCCTTGCAGAGCCAGTCCTGCTTGCTGACTGCCTGGCCACTCAGCTGGTGTGTTCAGCTGGTTCTTCTCCCTTTGCCCAAGATCCTCACATGGGTGTTGAGTGTATGACTGTGGGGGAACGTCATCTGTTTTTAACTCAGGTGTAGATAATTTAAAACTGTAGTACAACCATGTTAACAATGAACAGAAGAAACACAGTGTGGTGTAAGAAAGAGAGCGAGAGAGAGAGAGAGAGAGAGGGAGAGAGGGAGAGAATATGGCTTTAACTAAAAAGAATGTAGATGCTGAGAAAAAAAGATAGTAACAGGGAAGGAGGAAAGACATACAGGGCCAAATGCCAGTGAGGCAAGGTTATTGATGTCCATCCACAGTCTCTTGTATCAGGCCAGGATTTTGTGGATGCTAGTTGGATAGGAGTCAGTCTTTTGTCAGCAACAATGTCCCATGGAGGGGTTGCTGGTTAGGTGTAAATCCTTCCATAGGGAAATTATGTAACTAAGTGGGAGAAAAGATAAGAACAGTTTGTGTGTTTTGTTTATATGGAGCTTTTTTGTGTGTACCTAGGAAAATGCCTGGGAATTCCCGTTGCGGTGCAGGGGAAGTGAATCTGACTAGTATCCGTGAGGATGTGGGTTCGATCCCTGGCCTCGCTTAGTGGGTCAGGGATCTGGTATTGCCGTGAGCTGTGGTGTAGGTTGCAGACGCGGCTCGGATCCCCCGTTGCTGTGGCTGTGGCGAAGGCTGGCAGCTGTAGCTGCAATTCTAACCTTAGCCTGGGAACTTCCATGTGCTATGGGTGAGGCCCTAAAAAAAGAAAAAAAGGAAAATGCCTGGAGAGAGATCAATCAGTTATCAAAAATGGTTACCTCTGATATTAAAATTATGGTTGATTTTTTAAAATCTCTTTTTCTGTATTTGATTTTTCTCTAATGAAAAAGAAGAAAACAAAAGTAAGAGCCATGTCTGGAAGATCAGGGCCTACTGAACCATTAATTCCTTAAGGTCTTTGAGTTTCTTTGTTGGGAGTTCAGCCAGCTTGCTGGGTCTGGCATCCTGGGGATAAAGGCTGGGCCTCAGGATGCCAGGATCACCCACTGGTTACCCGCATACAGCTGAGTTCCGACAAACTCAGGGATTTTGCTGGGTCTGAATTTGGCTTTCTTAACTCTACATTGATCTCCATATGTTCCTGCTTGAATAAACCCTTGAGGTGAGGAGGAATCCCTTGAATAGAAGGGAATAAGCCAGATCCTGTGAGTTTCCTGCTTGAATCCTAGAATCCTTGCGATCCTTGATGGGTAACTTGTACCACAGTGCGGGGGCGAGTGTAGAAAATTTGGAGTGTTCTATCACCAAAATTCTAATTGTCTTTCAAATTCATGCTGATATCCACTTACCTATTTTATTGTATTTATTTTTGAATGGCTTCGCCAGCAGCATATGGAAGTTCCCCAGCCAGGGGTTGAATTGAAGCTACAGCTGCCAGCCTGCGTATGCCACAGCCACAGCAATTCCAGATCTGAGCTGTGTCTGCAACCTACACCACAGCTCATGGCAACAGAGGATCCTTAACCCACTGAGCAAGGCCAGGTATCGAACCCATGTCCTTTGGATATGGGTTTGTTTCTGCTGAGCCTCAACAGGAACCGCTCTGCTTAGGTATTTTGATTTGTAAATAAACTCGTAGAAGTCACTGCCACTTTAGCTATAATTCCTATCCTGATGTTCTGCTCACCTGAAAGAGTCACTAAAGCCCGCAAGATGTTCAACAAGAGAAGTTTCTCAAAGAGTAGACATCTTCTAGGTACAGAATTGATATTGATATTCTCTCTATGGTAATGGTATAAAATTTCTTTAAAGTTTTATTCAACTTTAAAAAAGTGACTCAACTTAATAATGTTAATAACCTAAAGGATCGTGCAGGTGGCATCTTCTAATGCTATGAAGATGGTGTGCAGAAGATTGAGTACTGGAGGCACTGCTGCTGAGGCTGGAGCCAAAGTCAGGGTTAGGAATCCTGTGTCTGGCCCATGTGTGCAGAGACCACCTAGTCCTTGTGTCTCCTCCTGCCTTCTCACAGGTGTCTCCAGGGACACAGGAGGCATTGTCTTTCTCTCTTCCAGGGAGACAGGTCACTGTTCTCCAGCTGGTGTGTGTTTCTGAACCCATTTCTTTTTCTTCGCATGGACACTGTTACTAGAACACTTTGAATGCTTAGCTTAAACCTGGTACCTATTATGTACTTGTTAGATTCATTAATCATTGTTGTCATCATTGTTTTTCTTCTCCCCCCCCATTAGGCAACAAGGAATACTTTATCTTTCTTCATTTATTTTTTTAACCATGGCTGATAGCAGGGTTGAAATAGAGTCCTATGGCCGTTGTATAGTGTGTACTTTTGCTGACTCGTATTTAATGTTGTATTTAAACATTATTTTATTTGATTTGGTGAATTTGTGCTACTACTGACCTCATACAGGATATAATGTAATACCTCTCCTCAGTGTTACTGCTGGTATGAAAGGATGCGGGCATTTGGCAAATTTTAGCTACAATTAGGTGTGCTATATCCTGGGGAGGGCTTTTGGTATGATGGGGAAGATTTAATGCTTTATAAATATCTCATGATGAGAAGTAAAGGCCAAGAGTGCTTAGACTGGAGAATAATTAGAATAAATTTTAAAAACTCCAAAACATTCCCCTGCATTTTATATAGTGGTTTCTCTTCTCTTACTGTTTTGGGATTTGTTTTTCCTTGTAAAAATATCTAGAACACCGTTACAGCATGATGCTGCACATACACAAGTGACCTCTGCTAGAGCCTACGAGGGGCTGCAGGCTTGTGTCTTGTAGCAGGTGTTGAGAGGGTAAAACATGGAAGGGGACTTGAACATTGGGCCATGACTGGAGAAGTCTTTCTGAACTGCTCCCACACAGGGGAGATATTTTGAGGATTCTGATCCATGCCTGAAAGGTATATAAGGATTGCCCCCAAACTTCTCAGGGTATATCCTGTGACACAGGTGGGATCTGAATTCTGAAGACTCTCTGAAGTCTCCCAGTGAGACTGCAGCACTGGGCGGATTGGGTGGTACCCTTGGGCGGCATTTGATTTGAGCTATGGGAGTTTTCATCCCAAAAGGAGCGCTGGCCTCCCTGGGGAGGGGAGGCTCCATCTCTCACCCCTGGATGCCTTGGTCTGGCTCTCTTCCTTAAATCCATCTGATGGCTGGTTCTCATTTATTCTATTGTAATGGTGTTTTCTGTTAATTATTCTATTGTAATGGTGTCTTCAGTTAATTATTCTATTGTAATGGTGTCTTCAGTTAATTATTCTATTGTAATGGTGTCTTCAGTTAGTCCTCATTCAAATCTTTATGTATCCAAAACAGCTCTAATTCACTCATCTATTGCAAAAGTATAATAAGGATAATAGTATAAGGTATGGGGCCCAGCAGATGACATTTTCTTGCATTTTAGGGAAACAATAGGATGCTTCCTTGTGATGAACACTTATAATATTGAACTAGGATCGGTATTTTCCACAAGCGAAACCTGTTACTTTGCCTGGCAAATAAAGATACAGAAACACAGAAATCTAAAACTGAAATCTAAAATCAGTTTTATTAATCAGTTATTACTTGGGAAGGTAAACATACAGCAAAACTTCTAGTACCTAGTACCAGGAACACCAGCACTCTTAAAAGTATTCTTAAACCATTGTGGACTCAGACAAAGTAAACAGATACAGAATTTGTGGCTACATTTGTGAAAACTCAATTTGATTAATGAGAATTTAGTAATAGTCACCTAAAAAGACCACAAGATGGCAGAGTTTCTCTAAGAAGCTGGAATAAATCCTTTAAAGAGTAAGTTGATACAAGAATGTTGAAGTGGAGCCTGTAATAATAAGAGGATGTGTCTGAATGCCCTGAGAAGTATGAGACCCAGACTGCAGTGATTCAAAGGCAAATACTTTACTGAATTCTAGAAAATAACTTAGAAAATGTATTGACTTTCTTTAATCATTTATTTTGTAGAAAGGGCATAAGATACTGTCCAGAAGGATTATAACTCATTGTTATTCATTCCAGCCATGTGGGCAGGTATTACCTATAAGGCGGGGTCCAGAGTTCATACACCTATGGGGCAGCTCAAAGGCATACTGGCTTTCCAGGTCTTCTGATTTCTTTGGTACATTTCACCTTCATGATGACATTGAGTCATAAAGAAAAGCATAAATAAACTATGTTCAATGCACGTAATTTCCTAAAATAGAGAATACACAATGCAGTTTTAAAATTCCATTGAACAGAGTTTGAATGAAACAAGCTTTTATATCTCAGACACCTTTTTCGCCTAGTAGGCTGTAGAATACTGGACTTTTTTTTTTTTTTTTTGAGTATTCTACATTCCTTGCTATGTTTCTTTTCTTAATTTAATTTAATTTTATTGTCTTTTTAGGGCCGCATCTGAGGCATATGGAAATTCCCAAACTAAGGATCGAACTGGAGTTGTAGCTGCCAGCCTACACCACAGCCACAGCAACACAGGATCTGAGCTGTGTCTGACCTACACCACAGCTCACAGCAACACTGGATCCTTAGCTCAGTCAAACCCGCATCCTCATGGATCCCAGTGGCTTTGTTACAGCTGAACCACGATGAAACTCCTACTGAACTATTCTCAATAAATAATAGCCCCGGCTGAAGATAGAGTGATGACCAGTGCCATCAACAGGGGACTTATGACAGTTTTACAATTCAAGAATTGTGTGCATTTCTTATGAATACTTTAATGAATTGCTACTATCTTTTCTCTATTCAATAAATGTTTAATGAACAATTTGATTACGTGTCAGTATTGAAAAATGTGATGAGTCCTTAGATAATATCTCTACTGCTGACTTAAAAATTGGAGAGAAGAGATCTCAGATTATTCTAGATCAGTTAAAAAGATTTTTTGTTGGAGTTCCCGTCATGGCGCAGCAGAAACAAATCCAACTAGGAACTATGAGGTTGTGGGTTCCATCCCTGGCCTTGCTCAGTGGGTTAAGGATCCTGCGTTGCTGTGGCTGTGGTATAGGCTGGTGGCTACAGCTCCGATTCAGCCCCTAGTCTGGGAATCTTCATATGCCGTGGGTGTGGCCCTAAAAAGACAAAAAGACAAAAAAAGGAAGATATTTTTATCATTCTGAATTAAATGTATCATTTAATTGTAGTAATACTTATACACTGAGAAACTTGGGTAACTTAAGTTGTGAGAAATATTAAAGTGGTATCTTGGACTCATTTTCATCCACCTCGTCAGTTCTTGGTCAATCATTCAATCCTTAGCTCTGCCTGCTGGTGGCAAGCCCATATCTAAATGGGCTTTGATTCCAAACTAGCAGGTTCATATCTATAATTCCTGTATGATTTATCATGTAAATAATTTCTAGCTAAAATTATTATCTCCTCATTCATTTTTTTTTTAGTGTTTAGCATAACATAGAGACCCAGGGAACAGTGAACATGTGGGGATGTGCACTCTCTTCAAAGACTGATGAAATTTTATTTGCGCATAATGAATTGTCTGGATAATTTCTTTTGCCAATATTACATTTAGGTTTTCTTGTGAGTAGGGAAGTTGTTAAGGATGGATGAGGGTAGAACAGTAAGAGTATGATTAGAAAAAGAAAGTATGGAGACATTTTAAATGGTTGATGTTCCATAAGTAGTAATGTCTACATAAAAATTGGTAAAGGACCAAAAAGTTTAATTTTTATAGACTTCATATTATGGGTAAAAATTGAAATGTATAAATTATTAGGAGAGAGTGACCAAAACTCTCATGGTGGAAGAAGGGAGTAGATAAAGAATTCTACCAGAGCTGTGCTTGATCATGAACTTCGGGGAAACATAGCTCTTCCTGGTATGACCTTGATTATTACTCTCAGATTTTCAGTGTTGTGAAATTTGACATGTTCTTGAAGAATTATGTAGATGCATAAACCACTGGATGACCTTTGAGAAAGCCCATATAAGGTAAAACAATCTGTGAGCTTGTGTTGCAGCTAGAGAGAAAGATTCAAACATTTTTGGTCCTCATTCTAAATAAATATTTTATTTTCCTTTTTTCTTCTGATTACAGCATCTTCACAACTATTTCACGGTGACCCTTGGAGTTCCTGCTTGGTGCTCTTATGTCTTTTTCATCATAGCCACCTTGATTTTTGGCCTTTTCATGGGTCTGGTAAGAGATAATGCCAGCCTTTTTTTCTTGTCTTTAAAACTGGTTGGTTTCATGTAAAACTAGAAAGCAGCCAAGAAAGAAAAAGCACATAAACATCATTTTGTATCTAATCTAAGCATTTGGATGATATTTGCTTGTTTTGTACTCCTTTCAGTGGTAATTAGAAATAATGGAAAATTCATTAAGTTATTATTTTATTGTCACCTAATCCTGTCCCTTAAATTTCCTAAAGATAGGAGTTCCCATCGTGGTTCAGTGGTTAACAAATCTGACTAGGAACCATGAGGTTGTGGGTTTGATCCCTGGCCTTGCTCAGTGGGTTAAGGATCTGGCGTTGCCGTGAGCTGTGGTGTAGGTTGCAGATGTGGCTTGGATCCCACGTTGCTGTGGTTATGGCGTAGGCCAGCGGCTACAGCTCCAATTAGACCCCTAGCCTGGGAACCTCCATATGCCACGAGTGCAGCCCTAGAAAATGCAAAAAGACAAAAAAAAATTTTTTTCAAAAGATAGATGCTACCCCAAGTATAGGCAGTGATGAAAAAAGAAATAGAGACTCACTTGAATTGATAGTCAGTTTCCACGGCAACGGAGTCAGCTGTGAATTCCCACATTGCCTACCTGACTAGAGTGCTGTGGTGATCAGGCCAAAGCCGTGACTTTGTTCTTTGGGTGAATGAGATGGTTTTTTCTGTTGTATCCTCACATTGAGCCTCTAACTCTGGCTGCTTACACATATACTATGGTTTTCCTAAGGTGGATTTTGTGAGATTATGTGGATAAAAAACACAGTTGTTATTAGATAAGATAAGATGCAAAGCACATCACGATGTCTTCTTTGGGTATGAAAAGCACTATCCATTAGGTATCTGTGCATTTTCTCCCTATGGATTTCAGGTAGTGATTGGAATAATACATTTATTTTCTTAACTATGTAGGCAGCCAAAAATGTTTGGGCATGTTTTACTTGTTGTTATATACATATTTAAAATCTTGCTCTTACTTACACTTCATCAATTTGAGCTTTAAACTCTTTTAAGTTTATAAAAGTAATTATTTTATATATATATTAATCACATAATCCTTAAATGTATATGATAAGAATAATTGATAATTACTAAAAATTTCTATAAAAAGGAAAACATCTTAGGTAAGGTTGTCTTTAAAGTCTGTCCTTAAACATTTTGTAATGTACTTCAGCTCTTTAGCGAGGTCTTTTTAAAAATAATCTTAAAGTGTTAGCATTCACCTTGATAGCAGGTCATAACCTGGAACTACAAAGTCATATTCCAAGTAGCCAAGGAGGCTTAGTTTTATTTTGCCGTGGACACGTTTGCTTCATGTTTTGGTTCGTTTGTATCTGAGATTGGACTGCTGATGTTGACTTCATGGGTGGGGGTAGAACTCAGACATGTCATTCCTTATGTCCCAGGTACTTTGCCTTCTGCTGCATTAATCTTTTTGCTAATTAACATGCCCCTAATGCTCTGGCCTAAAATGATTTGACTTTGGGTATAAGTTTGACTCTGGATATGATTGTACTGCTCCCATATCGCATCTAGTGCTAGATTTTTCTAACAGTGTTCTCTAGAGCTCCATGACGTGAAGCTCCTGTAGGGGGATAGTATGAGATCCTGGGCGATTCTGAGATGGATTATGGAGAATGTAATTTGAGTGTGGGTCCATTGGAAGACCATGGAAAACTCTTCTCAGCATAAAAGGTTTTAGAATTTTGTCTTTGAGGTTGACTTTAAGTCCATGAAGTCAGGCCTGCCAAGGCCTTCATCAAACGATGAGTATAGGAAAGTTATTCGAGGCTTGACTTGAAGAAAGAAGAGAGTTGATTCTAGACTGTTCAATGACTAAGTGATACAGATTATTGTTCCTTTATAAGAAGTTGGGAAGACAGTATTGTTTAAGGAAATAGTAATTTCAAGGCAGTAATAGACCCATACATTTTTCTGTGAACACATTTCCATAAATAGCAAACATGTGTCTCTGCTCAAAATGCCTTCTCTACAACTGTAATATGTGCTAAAAGAAAACAACCACTAGAACTTTTGCCTTCAGTGAGGTCTTTTGGGAGCAGTCACCTTTATGAACGAGGGGCTGAGTGCAAGGCCCAGCATGTAGTCACGTGACACTTGGTCCAGGTGACCTTGGAGGGTCTCCTTCCCTCCGTGAGCCTTACGGAGTTTAACTTACACAGTGGCAGGAGGGGCAGGATGTTTCCACGGAGAAGTGATTTCCTGATCAAGTCTGTTGTTTTCCATAAGTCTGACTATCATGTTTCTTACTTTTCCTTAGTTTTTAAAAGACGGAAAGTCAAAACAAGGCTACTAGCTTCATTTTTGTTTGCTGTTTTAATTGAGCCGAGGCTCGTAATGGTTGAAATATTTTACTAAATGTGATTTTTCACATGTAAGCAAAGAGCTCAGTTTTGGAAATCAAGTATTCATTTTGTATTTTAAACCAATGTGGGGAACATCCTTAAGTGCTTAGGAACCGAGAAACCCTTCTCGCCAGGCAGCTTCTTCCCGCGCTGGCCTGCCTGTGTTTGGTGGTGCTAAAGGGGAGGGCACTGAGGGCAGCTTCTGCTCACTCCAGCTCCAGCTAACTTTGCCCCGTCTGACACATCATCGTCCCATAAGTTTCATCACCACAACCCATGCCGTCTGAGCATGGAACACGGACTGGAGTGAACCCGCCTGTAAGGAGCTTGTAGTTTATCAGGGGAAATGGCATGTTTATAGTGAGTAGAAAGTGACGCAACACTGCAGTCAGGGCTGGAGGGGAAACCAGTCAGTCACTGTCTGAAATACCATAGAGTTCATATTGTTGATATGTCTTCTCGCCGTTTGTCCCTGTAGAAATTTCTTGTGGCAGTACATCCTGAAATACTGTTCCACACACTCAGGGTTTACCCACTAAGGAGGGATAACCCATATGCAGACTAGTTTTACTTGTCAGAATAGTCTTTTCTAAAAGATCATGTCAGACGTGGCTGATTGTGTCTGTTTTTTTTTATACCTGCTGGATTCATATGTTTTTAGTGGGCTGTGTGTATCATTTGTCTTTGTGAGCCCTGTTTAAAATAGTGTTTTCCTACATTATATCACATTTGAAAAATAGGAAATTCTTGATCATACCCTTGTCTATTTTGAGGACTTTAGATCATGTGCTATGTATTTGTCTATGAATATCTGGTTATGGATGCAGGAGCTACTTCGAGGTTGTTTGGTAATAAACGTCTCATGCACTCACTGTAAAATCACTTTTTTTTTTTCCCCCTCCAGGTCTTGGTGGTAATATCAGAATGTTTCTCTATGCCACTTCCAAGGCATTTATCTGAACGTTCTGGTACGTATGACAAATTCATGCCATAGAGCACTTTTGAAATTTCATGGTGTGGATTTTCCCCCTGATTTTCTGGGTGAGCAAACCAACACCATTACCACATCCCTTCAAGTATGTTCTCTAGATACATTTGAACAAAAATTCTTCCCCCCCCCTTTTAAATTAGGAAATATTTCATTTTGGTAATTGCTCTTTGCCTGGAATTATATGCCTTTTGTTGATCAACTGATACCTTTTTCTTCATTCAAACTGGAATGACAAGGGAGGGAGGGGTGCTCACAGTTGGTGGGCTTCTCCTGTGTGCCTGTAACTGTCCTCAGTCCTTTAAAAGCAGTCTCCCCAAGTCCTTTAGCTACCTCACACCGTTTCTGGGACAAAACAGCCCTGGATTTCCATGCTTTTATTCCTTTTTTTTTTTTTTTTCAGGAAGACTGCATGAAGACTTATATGTGTCTTTGTAATTGTTGAGTTTTATATGGAAGTTAACTAAGTCAACTGATACTTTTTTTTTTTTAGTTCTTAAAGTTTTTAAGGCTTGGAGACTTCCATGTATAATTATAAAATATATTATTTTCCTTAGAATTCTTAAAAGTAACAGAAACCCAGTTTCAAGCAACTTGGGGAGAAAAAAGGGAAATTTATTAGCTCGCATAACTGAAAAATCCAGGGATGTTCAGGCTTCAAGTACAGCCCAAGGGATATTAGGATTCTGTAGGTAGGAAGCTGGTTCAGTGGCTGTCAACAGCTCCAACTCACTTTTTATCAGTTTAGCAATCCCTGTAGAAAGAGACAGCTTTTCCTTCTGAATCTGGTCAAAAAACCTCTGGGAAATGACTTTTTAAAATGGAAGTATAGTTGATGTTCAATGTTATGTTAGTTTCAGGTGTATAACATTTGATAATTGTATAGCTTATACCCCATTTAAAATCATCATGAAATAATGGTTATATTCCCTGTGCTGTGACATCATCCTTGTATCCGATTTGTTTTATGCCTGCTAGTTCATACCTCTTATTCTTTTCTACTGTCTTGCCTCTCCCTGCTGATAACCACTAGTTTGTTTTCTGTAGCTGTGAGTCTGTTTCTGTTTGGTTATCTTCGCATATTTTTTAGATTCCACATATAAATGAAAACAGCGCGTTTGTCAAAGCCATTATTTATCCAGAGAATGTCCCTGTCTTCCTTCTGCAGAGCAGAGTCTCCGGTCAGAGGAGGCCCACACAGCTGAGCAGTTACAGGATGTAGAGGAGGAAAAGGATGATTCAAATGAAGAAGAAAACAAGGACAGCCTCGTAGATGACGAAGAAGAGAAGGAAGACCTCGGTGATGAGGACGAAGCAGAGGAGGACGAGGAGGACAGCCCGGTCCCTGGCAGGGACGAGGAGAGGAGTGAGGCCCTGGACCAGAGAGCCCCAGGGGAGGCCCCAGAGGACGAGGCACCTGGTGGTGAGACTGCAGACGACACCCCCAAGCAGCCCAGTCTGGCTGGCGCGGAGGTGGCGGCAGAAGACACGCTGAGGCAGCGCAGGAGTCAGCATCCCGACAAGGGAGACGAGGGAGACAAGGGAGACGAGGGGCCATCAGCCTGAGGACGGTGTTTCCCAGAGCACAGAACACAGGAGAGCCAGCTTCGCTCTGCTCTGCCGTTTAAACCAAATCCTTACTTTTCCCTGAATGCGCAAGCCTCTCCTAAAAAAAACCATCTCTAGTTGCATATTCTCTTGGCATCAAGCTTCATGTGTGTTAAGGAGACTCTTTCAGGCTTGACAATCAGGATACAGAAAAGCAGACACAGTGTTAGGGTCAGTTTGGGACCTGGGGTGAGCACAGGTTCATTGACTTGGGGCTGCGGGCTTTGACCAGAGGAAGCAGTCTCCTGTCCATGGACCACAGACGTGGCTGCAGGCCCTGCGGTGAAAGCGGGGGAAACTGCATCCTGAGTGGAGTCGCGGTCTTGCTTTCTCTGCTTGTGCTGAGTATTTATTTTCGTCAAGCCGTAGGAAACATCAGGCCCCACAGTACAGGGGCACTTTTTTAGAGCTAGAAATTGAGAGGGCGCTGGATATTATTGTAGAAAAGACCTTGGAAGTCTTCAACTCTCTAAATCTCCCTTGTTGTGTTTTTACTTCTTGCCTTTAACATTTCCAACTTTCCCACCATGGGCCTGTGGCCTCTCCACACTCTTCACAACACTTCCTTAGTGAGAGGACTCGGCCAGCAGTCAGCCTGACACCCGCTGCCTTTATTCTGACTTAAGGGTTTAGATAATCAGGAAGCATAGCCCCTGAAGTCATGACTGCCAAGCGTCTCAAATGAAATGCTGTGACCTTTGGAGATTCGAAAGGAAGTAGGGGTTTTACAGGAGAGATTTTTGTTGGTGTTGTTGTTCGCCAATATGTAGTCACTTTTTTTCCCCAGAAAGTTCTTTTAAACAGTATTCTTTTTGAAGCCAGAAGTCTCCTAGGTTTTGCCAGTACAAGGTAGTCTTATGAAGAAAATTTGAATGCTGTATTGTTTCCATCTCAAGAGGTCCCCTGGTTCTTGAACCACTTTAATAATAACTGAAAAACCATTTCTGGTTTTCCTTCAGTGATGTGCTTTTGGTGAAAGAATTAATGGAAGTGTATATCTGGAAATGAAAGATTTGGTTTCGTTTCCTTCTTCCTTAATCTTGTAAAGAATGTTATCCCTGTAAATCTCTCAATACTCAATCTGCTAAAAGTACCCAGGGGGCCCAATGTCTTTTAAAAAATCCATCCGTCTACCTGATTTGTGTCTTAGAATAAATTCATAAAATTAGATTCCAAGCTTATGAAAGATGTCTAAAGTTGATCCTGCACCCCTTGGGTCCAGACAGAATAGTAAGTAGTACAGGTTTATGAAATTCAAAAAGCTTCTGTCATCTTTAAAAAGAAATATGCAGTAGACTCCTATCTGGATATTTAGATAACCCTTACCTTGTATTAACTTGAACATGGGCTCACTGGAAGAGGGGAGATTCTGAAACTCTACCCTGGTGTGGCTGGAGGAGCCTGTTGCAAGCCTCACACAAAGGGAGTTTTTATTCTGACAGAATGCAGTTTTTACAGTTGGTTATTTTTCATATTTCCAAGTCAGTTACTTGACAGTCTCAGCCCCCGGTACGGTGAAGCTCATTAGGAGCTGCCAATAGTTTTTCTCTTCATACAGCAGCGACCTCAAGTTTGAGGCCATCGCAGAACTGACAGACTGGGAAGACCTTGACTTTTGCTCGTTTCTTGCCTCTCCGACCATCTGGGTCTCTGACAGAGCCTCACCAAAAGCACCGTGGTTCTGTGGGAGGCAGCCCTGTCTCCTGGTACCGGAAACCCTTTCTGGATCAGAGCTGAGCTGGGTCTGTCCTTCTGTCACATGGATTTCTCTTCGAATCAGCTGAAACAAAGTTTTCCAAGATTATTAAGTTCAAGTTCAGGGGTATGGAATAAGAAAGTTTTCATAGTTTGGCTTTTCTGTATAATACCTCCCCCAACCCCCATACTGAAATCATTTTTTTTTTTTTTAAGTGGAGTATTTGACTAAAGGGGAAGGAATGAAGAAATAAAATCTACTTTGGCTTTTTATAAATGTAGGGCCAATTTCAAATTGGACTCCAAATAGTATCTAATTATATAATGAGAAAAATGTATTTTCTTTCTCAGCAATACTTTAAAAAAAATGGGGGAAGAGGAGAAAACAGTTTGGAGAAGCGGATCCATTAAAAGTTGAAGTATCTGGCCATGGGGACTGTTTTTCCTGTGTGTGTGTGTGTGTGTGTGTGTTTAAATACTCTGGGGAAAGATGTATACATCTAATTTAATTTTTTTCCACTTGCAGCCTTTAGGTTTATTTTCAGTACTTACTGAATATAAAACTAAAGGAAAAAAAGTCAACCCAAAATAATTTAAAATTAGTTTAACATTTCAATAGGATTTGACAGATTTTTCCTGTAGATAATATATTTAACCCAGAAGTCAAGTGCATGGACACATGATTTCAATTCAAAAAATTAAAAAATCATGCTTCCCTGTGTTACAATGTCAGTTATTTAATTATAGAATAGTATTTTATATATATCAAAATTAGGTAAATTAAATAAAACTAGATTGTGGAACAGGGGTGCAAGTGTTTTATGCGTGAGTAGTTGGAGTGAAATACCCATTCATTGGAGGGAAAATTCGAAATTTCTAGCTACCTTTTCCTTACTTTCTTTTATTATTCATTTCTTGCCAAACCACCTCAACTTGCTTAAAATCACATGTTGAAGCAAATACAGGCAGTCCCACTTCTTTCTCTCCCGTGGAAGTTAAGCATAAACGGGACCAGAGGCCCAATTTACCCAGTTCCCTGGGCCTCGCACCATATGGGCACGCTCCCACAGCTCCATCTCAGGCACACGATCCCTGGGAGCCACAAGCCTCTCTAACTACAAAAAGAAACCCCAAATTACTGTTGTGACAAAAAGTAAACGAGCTTTGGCCAAGCTGATTTTTGACAGTGGTGGAGAAAGCCAAAGTTTGACTCTCTTATGACCAAAATCCTTGTTGATAGCTATGGTGTTGGTCCATGATTTGGGTATATGTAATTTGTATAGATGATAAAAATGTCTTTTATGGCAAGTACTTAACATGTGACTTTATCACCAAGTCCTTTAAGAGTGAAGCCTGACTTATAGAATGGAAAATATTAAACATTTCAAAAAAGGGTAGAAATGACAGGATGTAATTGAGATTTTAGCATAAAACCTTAAATTGGTATGAAGTGAGGGAAACATGGGAGAGAGTGGTGCTTTTTCTAATGTGTATCAAGTTTCTCTATTCCATCATCTCTGTGTTAAAGTGTTATTTCTGCCAGTGTTACAGCTGTGTGGTTGACCTGGCCTTTCAAATATAACATTTTGGAAAGTATTGCTATAAAGCTTTTGTGCCAATAGAAAGATTCCTTCTTGTTTATTATCTGTTCACCTCAGTCCTATGTTTTGATACCTTTTGGAAGATCACAGCTTGTCTGGGAGACGAAGCATTGGTGAGGCAGCTTTTTGAGCATCTTTTCTGAATCAGGAGGTTTGGTTGGAAGGCCTTTGATAGTTTTCAGACCAGGACATGGTGGCCTTCAGATGGCTGATTCTCAGTGAAGTTTTGTGTAAACCGTGACACCATTTGTATGTGACTCATACAACTTTATTTCTGATATTTGTTACTAAACAGCTTCGTGCAAATGCAGTTTTTATGCTACGAATGTTTATTTGTATTGCAATACATTATAAACTTATTTATATTACTCGTAATAGTCTTAATTTTTTAGCCTAATAATTATTTTTCACTTCATCCCTTTTTTTGCTTCCTCAAATAGCATCTGCAGCAGATCAAGATATGAGTCTCAGGCAGTAACTTGCCTGAATTACAAATCATCTTATCACAGACTTGTACATAACCCTTGATGTTATTGGTTTTCATTTTATTGTAAATTCCCATGTGCATCAAAACCTAATGATAGTGATGACTAAGTAAAAACAAAACAGTGTATTGCTTTTCACATAAGACTTTTGCAAACATCATTTGCCTAGGCAATGAAAAATATTACTCTGTTGAAAAATAATGTTTGTGTGTTCATCCTCTATCCAGCCTGTTTGTTTTCCCTCTTTCTCCTCCCTCCTTGACTTGGTGAAACCCAAACCGTTGCCTTTTTAGCTGCTCCAGAAAGTGCACAAAACCAAAAACAGGTGCAAAGACCTAGGGCTTCCTTCTTGTCATAGTCATTATGTTGCCTGGAGACCTGTGGTCAGGGGGTGACCAGGGCTGGAACGACGGGAAGGGATGCAGCTAGTCCCTCCCCACACTGAGCCTGCCTGGCCTCTTAGGACCTTCTGAAGACTGGTCTACACCTGAGCCTTCCTGTCACTCTCCCAGCAGAAGAGCACAAAGGAGCCGAGCCGCCTATTGTATTCAACACCCTCAGGGACTGAAATAACGATAAAAGATGTTAAGAGGATAAGAGGATAGGACACTTCCACTTCCCGTGCCACCAAGTCCTTCCCTCAGAGAAACTGACTCTCAGCTTTTGAAGCTGACAACACTGTGTCACAAAATGCAGCTCTCTGCTTTGCTCCAATCTCGGAGGCTCTTTGGAACATATTCCGCTATAACAGGAATTTTTTCTTACGACGCGCTCCTCTTGAGCCTGAGAATTGAATTAGGCTAGTCTAGGTTGTGTTAAGACTCCCACATTCAAGGGCTTGAAGAGGGAGGATTTTTAATCACCGTTTCACTGAATTCAGATCTCCCGGACAGCAGAGGCTCTGCTTCGTGCAGGTCTCCCCGGGATTCAGGTTTCGGGAGGCTCTGCTCTCCAGCGTGTGATTCTGAGGCGGCCAGAAGCTGAGGGATCGTGGAGCAGCATTCTTGGCCGATGGCGGAACGAGGCTGAACCACTTCCGGTTCACAGGTCACCCCTGACCAAAAGGGATTCTGGGATGTGTGTGTTGCTGTGGGCTTCAGAGAAAGAGGGAATAAAGAGCTAGCATCTCTGCCACGATGCCTTCATCTTATCCGCCTTTGAAACCCCAGTGCCCATGAAGAGTGAGCCCGTCTGAGGTGATGGTAGGAGTGCACGTGGGGTAGCAGGGGAAGAGTAGTTATGGGCCCACTGCTGGTCTCTTCCTCCTGGACTTGACTCCTGTTGTTTTTCAAGATACCCGGGTTTTCAGACTGTGAGGGGTGTGTCCTCATACGTAGTTCATGTTTTGTTTGGAAAAGTGGACATCAATCAGTGGGATAAGAATTGCAAATAGGAAAGAGATGCTACAAGAGTTTGGAAAGAAACCTTTTGGAGCCTGAGGGTTTAGATGATGCTTGTGACCAAGAAGGCAGGATTAGGGGTTGCTGAGGCGGAGATGGACTTTGAACCCCCAGGATACACGCAAGCAGACTCTAAGCTGCACGTAGGGAAAAACAGGATTAGTCCCATCACAGTGGGAGGTTCTTTATTGAACCATCAGGGTGGATGCTGGAACATCATTTTCCTTGTTTCAGGAGTAGGAGAAGAAGTGTTTCTCCCCCCCCCCCCGCTTTTTTTTGCTTGTTTTTTAGGGTTGAACCCACAGTATATGGAGGTTCCCAGGCTAGGGGTTGAAGCAAATTTAGAGCTGCAACTGCTGGCCTATGCCACAGCCACAGCAATGTGGGATCCAAGCCGCCTCTGCAATCTACACCGCAGCTCACAGCAGTCCCAGATCCTTAACCCCGAGTGGGGCAGGGAGTGAACCTGCATTCTCATGGATACTAGTTGGGTTCATTTCTGCCTAGCCACAATGGGAACTCTGGAACAGTTTCTTACTAATCTTGGCATGAGCTTTCTCTCCCATTTCAATATCTTTGCTATCTAATCAGTGATTTATAAATTTCATAGATCTCCCTATATGGGTTTCTAGTTGATAGACATCTGATTAATCATGTTAACCTTAAAAATAATACTTTGGCAATATTTGTGCCATCTGAATTCTTTGTTTCTGTTGTCACTGGTGGGGCATATAATTCCTAAAATTCTAATTGGTTGCTTTGGTGGAGACCATTGGATAGACCCTGTCTCAAAAGTGACAACGTGCTAGGTATACAGAATTGCAAAGCTGTCACTGTGGGACTGTCTTTCAAGGTTTATTCCTCTGTGCAGTGAATTCTGAGCATGAGTCTTGATTAACAAATAGCATTCAAAACCAGAGTTAGGGGTTGACCATTGACTTTTAACTATTTTCACTGTTTTTTTTTTTTGTCTTTTTTGCCTTATCTAGAGCCGCACCCGCAGCATATGGAGGTTCCCAGGCTAGGGGTCTAACAGGAGCTGTAGCCGCCGGCCTTCGCCACAGCCACAGCAATGCGGGACCCGAGCCGGGTCTGCAACCTACACCACAGCTCACGGCAACGCCGGATCCTTAACCCACTGAACAAGGCCAAGGATCGAACCTGCAACCTCATGGTTCCTAGTGGATTCGTTAACCACTGAGCCACGACGGGAACACCTATTTTCACTTTTAATAATATTGTAGAGAGTATTCTCAGACTTCTCACATCCTTGGCGGGGACCGTAGACGGGGACCAGCTATAAGCAAAGCCGTATGATTATACTGTGGCATCCAGTCCGTAGCCTCCTTTATTCTGGAAAAGTAAGAATTACCTCCCAACAGAGAAAACTGTCTTATTTTCTGGCCACGCCAATGGCATTCGGAAATCCCCTGGCCAAGGAGGGAATCCCAGCCATAGCAGTGACAACACTGGCTCCTTAACTGCTAGGCCACCAGGGAACTCCATTCTGTTAGCATAAAAGAGGGTGATTTTTTTCTTCTGTGCTTTTTAACACGTAGGAAGAGTGTTGGTATTTGCTTTAAAAGTGCATGCCTGCTCTCGTGCTGTAGCAGAAAGAGCCCTTCGACCCCTCCATCCTGTGAGTGCAGCACAGTACCAATGACCAGTTAAAGAGACACAGAAACCATGACTCTTCTTGAGCAAGGAGAACTGTTTCATTCACAGCATGCCGACAAAATAATGATTTAGGGGCAAACCCAAGTCGGGAGAGATTTTAGTGTACATTGTTCCAAAAGGAGTTATATTTAAATTGTTGGCCTTTAACAGGCCAATGATGTGAATCTCTAAGGAGGAGTTGAGTTTAGCATTTCTAAAACTTACCCGACAAGCAATATCGAGGGAACAGAAAATTTGAAAATGCTCCCATTACAAGAACTAGAAATGTCGGCTAAGATACATCTGGGTTTTTTTTGTTTGTTTTTGTTTTGCTTTTTAGGGCTGCACCTGAGGCATATGGAAGTTCCCAGGCTAGGGGAAATATCGGAGCTGTAGCTGCTGACCTGCACCACAGCCACAGCCACAGCAATGCAGGATCCGAGCTGTGTCTGCAACCTACACCACAGCTCACGGCAACGCTGGATCCTTATAACCCACTGAGCAAGGCCAGGGATCGAACCTGTGTCTTCATGGATGCTCGTCAGATTTGTTAACCACTGAGTCATGATGGGAACTCCTAGCATTTTTTTTCTTTTTTAAGGCACAGCTACCCACAAAGAAAGAAAAATTCACAGGGGTCAAAAATCATGAAGTAAATAAACATGACCTGGTACTGGGGCTGCCCTGGTGGGAGTGATGGGATGCTGGTGGTGACAGTGGTGGTGGAAACTGCTGCCCTAGGTAACTGGAGGGTGTGTGTCTTTTTGAGCACACAGTTATAAGATAGGAGGTCTTGACTATAGCAACTTGGGAAGTTGGAGTGGAAAGTACATAAAATTCCCAGCCACATCCTCAGTGAAACAAGAAACTTGCTAACTAGAACACAGGGGAAGCTTATCTGTCTTGTCCCAGTCTGTGTGTTGAAAATGGTAACAGTCTGCCCTGGGAAATCAGAGTCAGGGACTTGACTTTTACAGATCGAAGTTTGAATTTACACAAGCTTCATTGTCTCAAAAGACTCCAAGAAATTCTTATAGAAAGGTGAAAGGGGCAAGTGGGTACACTAGCAAAAGCAAGCACAAAACTCAAAACTCAGTATTCTTTTTTTTGCTTTTTTTTTTTTTTTTTTTTTTGCTTTTTAGGGCCACACCCACGGCATATGGAATTTCCAGGCTGGGGTCCAATTGGAGCTGTAGCCACAGGTCTGTACCACAGCCACAGCAACACAGGATCTAAGCTGCATCTGTGACTTACATCAGAGTTTATGGCAATGCAGGATCCTTGACCCACTGAGCAAGGCCAGTGATTGAACCTGTGTCCTCATGGATACTAGTCAGGTGCGTTTCCTCTGCGTCACAATGGAAGCTCCCTCCATACCTTGAAAACACTTCTGACATGTATATTCCCATAGATGAAACCCACTAAAGATGAACTCACAATTCAAAATTACAAAATATACACGGAAACTGTTCATCAGATAGAAGTCGATTTGCCTTAATCCTTGAGATAAATCAGACAAAACTTTTAAACTTTAAAAATTATTAAAAACGTTAAAGAAGGAACATAAAGCAGAAAAGAAGAGGGCACTTTTCCTCCTTAGAATAATGTGTTCTAAGTTCATCCATGCTGTACGTATCAACATTTCCATCCTTTTTATTGGTGTGTAGTACTTCCTTGTATGAATATACAACACATTGTTCAGTCTTCTGTTAACAGACATGCAGAGTAGTCCTTGGCTCATCCATGTTGTCTTCTGGTTATGATGCAATCCCAAAATACTTTACTGATCATCTTTGGTAGAAATATTGGAATGAATGTTAGAAACACATACCTCTGGATTTCCCAAGATTTGTTCTTCTCTCACCAAAAAGCAATGTGCATCACCCTTTCAAGGAGCAGATACCTGAGAAAAATAGATACCGGAGCAGGTCTTCCTGAGGGTGAATCTCAGGTCCACCGTTTGCCGGTGGTGTGAACTTGAGCAAGTTACTTAACTTTTCTGTGCCTCATCTTTACAGTGCGGGTAGTAAGGGACTTCCACATCCATTAATGAGGTTGTAGACAATTCTCATCAACCCTCCTCACGAGGACAATTAGAAAAGCTACCATATATATATACACACACACATATATAAAGATAATATACCTATGTATATCATTATATGTATATACATATTATATTATTATATGTGCATATTATTATATATGCAGATGTATATTATATATGTATATTATTATTTGTGTACATATAATGTACATATGTATATTATATATGTATACATATGTATATAAAAATAATATATTATAAATTTTACACAGACACATATTGCTTGAAAGGCATCAGAGTTTATAATATGATGAAGGATTACCAGGTCAGGACCTAGGAGAGGTGGAAAGGTCAGGCACATGATCCTGGCATTAGGGGCAGCTTTTCTACTGAGGGCATTTGTTATTTCTAAAAGTGGGGGCGGTGAGTGTGTTGAGAGGCTGAGTGATGTTTTTGAGAGTTTTGTCTTATTGAGGAGACAGGGCTTGGCTAAGGATGGGACAGCCTGTGAAACCCTCTTGTTTGGGTTGGATCTATGGGAAGGACCCACAGGAGGAATAAGCATGAACCAGAAGCAGGCCCAACCTTGATCTATTCAGCTCCTGAAAACAGGATGAGGCAACCCTGGAAGAAAATATAAATGCTGGGAGGAAGTAAATTGGTAATGACTGAGTTCTTAAGTGATGGTTTCTTTTACATTTTTTACTTTGGGGGAGGTAGGATCCCATGGTCTAAATAAATCCAGGGGCTCCTAGAGCCTTGTCTTTGTGGATTATTGCATTCGAAGGACCATAATCTAGCAATCAAAAGTAAACATTGATTTTCTCATATCCCTTTTCTTCTCTGCCTCTTTCAGTGCCCCCCAGTGATCAGCCCGCCCCCCCCCAGGCAGCACTGTTCCCTCCTTTCCTTCTCTAGTCTGTCCCTGAAAGATTCCCTCTGGTGTCTGTGGAGTGTGACTGCTAATTAGTCTGTCTCCACCTCCACTTTCCTCTCAGTTACTACTTCCTTGTTTTTACCTTTTTTGGAGGACGACCCTCTCTCCACAGATCGTTTCTGATATAGATACCCCATCTCAGCTCCTCAATCTCTTTCAGTAGTTCCAGAAAAGCAGTAAATATCAAAATGACGTTGTCAGAATTCTTGATTGGAGGGGCGGCGAGGGGGAGGCCGTCAATGCCCATGCGTCAAAGGAAATCATACCTGTTACGCTTTCCATCTGCTGCCCTCCAACATCTCTAGTTTTTTCCAAGAAGATCGAGGTGTCTGTCAGGAGGAACTGTCAGTCTTAGCAGCTTCTGACAAAAGTCATCATTGCGCTTTCCACAAACCCTGGGGGCAGAGGATGGGGAAACTCCCTGATGAAGTTTCTAGAAACATATCAGATGTAGCAAATAATCCCCCGCCCACCCCTGCCTCTCCAGAGGACATCAGCTCCTCTGCTCCAGGCTCCATTCCTCAAATAAGAAGGTGATTCATCTGACAAACACCGTGGAGGTGGAGCTGCCCCCGGCTGCCCATCAGACAGGAACAGTGGCCACGCAGTCCCCCAAGTCTGACCATGTGGGCCGAGGGTGAGCTCTGCTTTCAAAGCTCTGCTCATCCTAGGAAAAGTACTGGTACTGGAAGCAAATTTGTGCCCACCTGCTGGAAGAGCTATCTTTCAGGATCCCTGATGGGGATTTGTATCTGTTGACGCTCCCCGGAGACTTCATTAATGGAGTATCCTTGCTCTAATTTCCAGTTCCCTCAACCTGCGCCAGCCTCTGGCATGAGCCTCACCAGGTGATGATCCTGAAGGCCATTAATATCGTTCCTTAGCTTCCTCAGCCTAGGTCCACTTTACCAATAGAATTCGTGAGGCCCTTGCCCTGGGATTAAAATCCAGCAAATGGCGGCTCCCTCACCTAATTGCTCCAACCAGGAGGTTTGCGAAGCCTCATTGCATCACCCCGGCCCCACAGAATGTCACCTTAGGAGTTCTTCGTGCCACTTACTTCTTTGGGAACATCCTCTCGAAACCAACCATTAATGGCGGCTTTTCCAGTTTTGACTTCGTAAGTCACCCTGGGTGTGTAGGCTGTGAGATGCTTGCATGTGGTTATTTCTGTGTCTGTGCATCTTTGTATCATTTTGGTGGAATGTTCAAATCACAACTCAAGGTTTTTTATTTGGCCTTACCTCAGCCTGGAATTTCCCACAAATTTCTCAAGTTTCTGGGAGCTATTATTTCGTTCCAGTGGTTCCAAAGTCTGCTTGAACTCGACTTCTATAGCAGCAGCCAGATGCCCCTGGAATAAATCTGTTCACCACCAGTGGAGCAGGGCAGTAGCTTTTGTGCATTCCAAGCAGGACTGACATAGGCCTTCTATCTCTGATGAGGAAGGCAGACAGTTTCTTAAGAAGTTAAACTTGATGGCCATTGACACTGTATTAGTACTAACGTCCAGTTTGCAATCTCACAAGAGAAGCTTTCCTTTTGAAGAAAATCTCAATTTAATTCATTATATTTGCTTCATAAATCTGATTTCCATATTGGAACTCTTTTTCCTTCTTCCCCTCGCAATCACAGTTTCCATTTCAGTAAGGCCTCAACCACATTGCTCTGGCTTTCTGGAGTTATTTTGAGAATGCACTCCTCAGTTCCCACTTCTTTATTCCATTGTTCCAAGAGTCTGGCCTTCAGAGAAAAATGCACTGTTGACTCAGGTGATAATTTAATTCAAAGCACAGTTGGATGTCACATCACAAATCCAAAGACTTGAGATTCATTCCCAAAGTGTAACCCATCTAAATTCAGTGAGTCTATGTGGTTCAGTCTTTCCAGCCAACACAGCTCGAACTTAGGAACTGGCTCAATTCAGGAACCAGAAACATAATTAATTTTGTCTCCAGAAAAGTGCTAAGCAGAGTGCAATTCATTATCTAGGGTAACATTTTTCAAAAGTTCTACCTCATTTCTTTTATTCTTCCACCATCTCATATGTGGGTAGGTGGGCTACCCTTCAACCTCCACCTCTTTCTCATTTTTCATTCTCTTCTCCCAGACATTCCCCTGGACTCTTTGCATACACTCTTGCTTTTCCCTTCCTCCTTCCATGTCTCTTGTTTTCCTGCTTTCACAAGTAAACCTCACCCTTTTCTGCGAAAAATCTTTTTGTCTTTTATTTCTTATCTCCCCTCTCTATCAATGGCTCTGTACTTGTATAATAAGGTCTAGGGGGTAGAGGGAGGACAGGGAAGAAATAGGAGACGTTTATGCTCTTCCCTTCTGGAGGGAATCATTAAATACAAATCAACACAGTGTTCCTGTCACATTACAATGAAACACATTACAGCTGATGTAATTTGTTGCTTCTCTGGACCATATTTTTGCCCATTACCTCCCTCACCACTCCAAGCTTTTTTTCTCTCTTGGACACTTTAAGTTGTCAACCTAAGACTAGAAATAAAACAACTGATTTTTCCTTCCCCAACATTTACTTATAGCACATTCCCATGTGAGTGAAAGAAGTTACAATGAGTTCCCAAGTTAGTGGTATCAATTCCACTCAGTGTTTATGTTTTCTGGGAAGTAAATTAGCCTAAGGGTGTAGGAAAAGAAAATCTCACACTTGCTGCTTTGGCATAGGAAGAATTTTCTGCCTCTCTTTCCTTCCATATCACCATCATAAATTTCCAACAAAGAGTATGCAATGGCTAATGTTTGTTTGTCTGCTTTTCTGTATAGAATTTAATTTTATATGTAAAACTTTCTCCAGAGGGTTATACTCCTCTCAGCATTACAGCATTGGCAACTCAAAGAAACAGTCTCCCCATCAGAGAATGCAACATTAATTAATCCTTTTTTAGAAAAATGGCTAATGCCAACAGACAGACAATTAGAATTTACTGTGAAACCTTGCTAAAATATGGGCTGATTTTTCAGGAAAACAACTTAATTTATATAAAATTCAGTAAAAACTTCTGTTTTTTTTCTTTTCTTTCTTTTTTTTTTGGCTACACCCGCGGCATATGGAAGTTCTCAGGCCAGGGCTCGAATCCAAACTAGGGTTGTGACCTATGCCACACGTGCATCGATACTGGATCCCTAACCCACTGCACTGGGCCAGGGATTGAACCGGTGCCTCCACAGAGACAAGTGTGATCGTTAACCCACTGTTCCCCCATGGGAACTCCAAGACTTCTATTCTTGGTTTAACTCAGTGAACCCAGAAAGATGGGGATTTCTTACAAAAATTTCTTAAACATACATTGACGTGTCATTTGAAGAAGGAAATCACTTGGACTGATAGACTAAGATATATTTCAATTTACAGTAATAGCCATGAAATAAAAATTTGCAAAGGCTTCTCAAAGCTGATTCCCAAGCCAACTCAAGTATTTTCTGATACAGACTTAAGTATAAGATTTAACCTATATATTAGATGTGGCATAACAATTTTAATATCCTCAAAACGGTCCTCATAATTTACTTTTAGACTGGAAACTATTATCTTTTTAATGATTAAAAATTAATACTTTGAGCCTTTCTGTCATAAAACTCAATATATTCTACAATTTTTTAGAAGCTGCATACCTCTGATAGATATTGTTCTTGAAAAAGTTTTGTGAGAGTTTTGAGGGTAACCTGAAATATTTTAATAAGGTGGCTGTATATCTCTTGGTTCTGTAGAGGCAGCCTGTTAGGTGGTATAAGTACTCCCTGGAGAGTCTGAAACTTTAGATTCTAGTCTGACTCACCATTACTTGTGTGACACGATGCAAGTCGCTTAACAGTTCTAGGTGAGAATCCAGACTGGCTATACAGTTTATTGTCTATATTAACATTATTGTAGTATTTATTTATTTATTTACTTTTTCAGGCCACACCTGCAGCATATGGAAATTTGCAGATCAGGGTTTGAATCAGAGCTACAGCTGCCAGCATACACCGCAGCCACAGCAATGCAGGATCTGAGCCATGTTTTGCGAAGTACACCACAGTTCACAGTAATGCCCATTCCCTGACCCACTGAACAAGGCCAGCGATTGAACCCGCATCCCCGTGGATACTAGTTGGATTTGTTTCCACTGTGCCGCAAGGGGAACACCCTGTCTTCATCAATTTAAATTTCTATTCCTGGAAACACTTGCACAGGACATTGAAAGTTACACGTAACTTTATAAAAGGTTATTTCCAGAAAATTTTTAAAATGACTCATCAAACCCTTCGATAGAAAGCATCAAATTAGTTCACAAGTCTTATTTGCTTGTCTTCACTGATTCTAAACTATTGTTTCCTGATTCTTACTCAGTCCTAACCAAGCCTACCCTTACTAATGGAAAACAAACAGAACGAACACAATAACTTTAAGGGAGACTTCCAAATTTCAATTCATCTGACAATTTTGCCTGTCCCTCTCTGAGATGTTCCTAGGACTGCTAAGGTAGGGCTTGATTCCGTCTCACCCTTGTAAGCAATAAACTCAACTTTGTCTGAACAACGGGCTGTTTTAGTGATATGCTGAAGAGCTAGCTTTGGACATGGGTCTCAGCATTTTTGGTTCAGTAAATGATATTGCTGAACTTTATCAGTGGTTCTTGGCTGTGTCTTTATATTAGAATAACTTGATTTTTAAATATTACAGATACCAGAACATTACCCTAGATATATTTTCAAAACCTTTGCACGAGGTATGTTCCATGGGGATGCAACTTGTGCAATATACAGGGCCCCATACTTAGAAGCTTGGTTTAAAGGCTATATTGTTACATTTTGAAATCCTTAATAATTTGTGATTGAGGGACCCTGAAAATTATGTAGCTGGCCCTGTCTTTGGAAGATAAAGCATGAACATTTTAGAACTCTTCAAATAATTTTAATGCACAATCACTGGTTAAGGAACACAAACCCAGGATTCCTCTTTGAACTGAAACCATAAAAATAATAATACAACTGGCGTTCACTGAGTGAATTTTCATGTAGCTATAAGGCTGACATTGGCAGTTTTGGTATGAAAAAAACCCAAGAACTTAGTAAAAACATACCTTATATATGTGTAACCAGAGAGGATCTGTGTTCCAAGTACAGAAAGAAATTTTACTAATCAACAACAAATCTAATATAAAAAAATCGTCAAAGACATGAGCAAGCATTTCACAAACTGGAAAACACAAAAGGCCAATAAACAAACATATAAAAGATTATCAAACTCATCAACAATCAGGGAAATGCAAAATAAAACTGTAGGCAGGTAGGGTCGGGGGTTCCTGGAGGAAAAAAAACAGAATGTGGCTTCTCCTTTTTGACATAAAAGAAGCCATTTTGTCCTGAGCCATTGAGAGATTTAAGCTTGGCTGCAACGCTTGCCCTTGAACAGGTCTCAGCAGTTGATGATCTTAGGGGAACAAAGGAATGCAAGAACAAAGAAAAGCAGTCAAACAGTAGTGCAGTGATAAAGCAGAGTCCTAGTTCCTCCTCAAGAGATATACATACTAATATACACCCCAATCCAGGTGGGGGATAGAATGACCTCCTGACTGCAGTCAACTAAGACTTGGACTCTGTTGACCTTTCCATGTTGAATTCTCTTCTGTTCAAACCTCTTCACGAGTATGCCTGCACCCTTCACTTAAAGCTTCCCCAGTTTTGTTCTGGGAGACACTGCTTTGGGAAAGCCAAAGTTCACCCTGCAAACGTGGAGAGCCCCCATGTTCTCCATATTTGTTGCAAGTAATAGGAAATCCTTCCTGCTCCTGATCTTTGGCTTGGTTGTGTCCATTGGCTTGACACCCACCAAGAGGCAAATCCAGTTTTCAGGTAACACAGCCACAGTGGAATCCTTTTTACCCTTGTAAGAGGCTCTCTCTCTCTCTCTCTCTCTCTCTCGCTCTCGCTCTCGCTCTCGCTCTCTCGCTGTCTCTCACTGTCCTGGATACTCTGGTGTTTCTGAAATAGGAGGGAAGGGGGAAGGGCACGATCTTTAAGAAAAGGACAGAGCCATCGAAAACATGACAAGAATTGGTTAGAACTGATGAGGCCCAAGGTGGCAGAAAGCTTGGCTTCCAGTGGACCTGCCATCACTCACTGCTGTCTTTCCAATGTTAGACCTTGAGCCTCATTGTATGCTCACTATAATACATTAGCATCTAAGTGACACACCCACAGATGCCACAACAGTTCCCAAGTTGATCATAAAAGGCCAAAAAGGGCAGTGGCCCAGTTTCTAGACAACCCCCTCTGCTTCTCCTGAAATCGGTGGAATAATCTTTCCACTTCTTGCCTATGAAATTGCCCAGCTTCTAAAAACCCATCAGCCCATATTTTGTGGCTGTTCTCTCACCTTCTGAGATGGACAGCATTCTGTCTATGTAGTGTACATCTCTTTGCATAAATCTACTTCCTTATTTTTTTTTTTTCTTTTTAGGGCTATACCTGCGGCGTACGGAAGTTCCCAGGCTAGTGGTGGAATCGGAGCCACAGCTCCCAGCCTACACCACAGCCTGAGCAATGCGGGATTTGAGCCACATCTGAGACCTACATCGCAGCTCACAGCAACACAGGATTCTTAACCCACTGAGTGAGGCCAGGAATTGAATCTGTATCCTCATGGATACTAGTCGGGTTCTTAACTCTCTGAACCAGGACAGGAACTCCCATAAATCCACTTCTTACCCATCACTTTGCCTCTCACTGTACTGAGACATTAAAGAACCTAGACTTTAGTTAAGTCCTGGGACTAAGTATGTGACTTTTAAATAAAAGACGACGGTGCGTTCAAGGGCCAGTATGAGTCTTGACTGGGTTCGAGTCCCAGACCGTGGGTTCAGACCGTGTGGTTCTCCTGAGCCACATCTGGAACTCCTGCTGAACACTGATTTTGCTGGGATGTTAGGAAGGGTTAGGAAGTGAATAAAACTTTTAAGTCCAGGATGAACAAAAAAATCCTATTGTTTTGGCCACTGAGGAGGAGAGTGCTCTAAGCCAGCCACAGAGGTCACCTCCTGGCCATTTCTCATCCTCAGCGCCCCAGATGGACCGGCCAGGGTGAGCGGGTGGGGAGAATGTAGCCTTCAGCAGCTTGAACAAGGCCTGAACGTGTCCTGTTTTGCCCTCAGAGTCTCGCTTTGCAGAGTCCTGGAGAAGTTTATAGAGTGTATTGTCTCAGAAAGAATGTGAAATGTTTAAACAACGTAATTACCACAAATTAACAAAAGCTGTTCCAAACTCAATCACTTCTTTTTGTTCTCGCCACCAAGAGATTAATTAAGCAATGCCAGGACTATATTTAGCTTCTCCACTAAACTGGTTCCATACTCCAAATCATATGTTGGGCTGTAGTTGTACAGAATAAGAGTGGATTTTTAAAAAAATTATTATTATTATTATTATTATTTTATTTGCTTTTTAGGGCCTTGCCTATAGCATATGCAAGATCCCAGGGTAGGGGTTGAATCGGAGCTGCAGCTGCCTGCCTATACCATAGCTACAGCAACACAGGATCGAGCTGTGTTTGCAATCTACACCATAGCTCATGGCAACACTGGATCCTTAACCCACTGAGCGAGGCTAGGACTCGAACCCACATCCTCATGGATCCTAGTTGGGTTCATTTACCGCTGAGCCATGAAGGGAACTCCAGATTTAGTTTTTTAATTCAAATCTCTTTAAAACTTTTCATTGGTGTTCTCCTGTGGTACAGCGGATTAAGGATCTGGTGTTGGCACTGCAGTAACTTAGGTCACTTTGGCGGCATGGGTTTGATCCCTGGCCTGGGAACTTCTGTATGCCAAGGTACAGCCAAAAAAAAAAAAAAAATCTGCCTTTATTCTCCATCTGGCTTTGGCTAGCAGTGGTTCTCAAATAATATCATGCATCAGAATCACTTGGAAGGCTAGTTATAGCACAAAAGGCTGTAGAGTTTCTGATTCAGCACGACTGGGGTGGGGCCTGAGAATCTCATTTCTAACAAAAGTTCCCAGGTGAGGCTGATGTTGCTGGTCCAGGGCCACACTCTGGGAAGCACTGGCCCTTGTCTTCCTTAGTTACAGCAGCACTTGACCTGCTCAAGCTTCATTCTAGTGTGTTAAATTGTCTCTGCATCAAAATTGAGTTGCAAGTGCTAAACAGTTTTAGTATCTGTTGAGGGTGCAAATAAATGAATAGGTTGCTAAAAGGTGATGCTTTAATCTGCAACTTTTGATCCGTTCTCACAGGAAGTAAACTCTCAGACCAGTTTTTACAATGATTTTCTTAGCTGTGCAACTGAGTTATTTCTTTTAGAACTCCCTAAACGTATTAATGGATTTTCACTCTCCAATAGTATTTCCAAGGTCAATTTAGCTATCACCGAACTGAAGCAAAAAGCAGGCATCTGTGAACTTTGGGAATAAACCAATGTGGAATTCAACGCTAATCCTAACAGCTGAAAGCTCTTTGATTCAATTAAGGGGCAGTGCGATCGGAAAGGCAGCCAATACAGGGTGACTTACCAAACAGTTAACATTTGTGGGCAACTAAAGCCTCCACTGTAGGACACACATCTAGGAGTTAACTGCCAGAAGAGTGACAGGTTTGGTATTTATGTACCAATTCCCTTGGTACATGGAACATTGATTCCGCAGCACTTTAGCCTGCCATGTAGGTAGAGAAGCAGGCTCCAAGTTCAAGAGAACATTCTCATACAGGGGCAGGCAGCTGAATAGCTGGTTAACGACTTTAAGTGGTGGCTCCCAGATGGAAATCCAGGACTGACTGATGTCAAAGCCCTTGCTTTCTTCCTTCCTTCTTCCCTTCCTCCCTCCCCCCGCTTCCTTCCTCTCTTCCTTCCCATCCGTTTCATAAGCTCTTTTTCATATAGGTGCACGATCCAAATTTGGGGGGAAAATGGGTGGGCGGCACATTCTGGTTACCAATTAAATAGCAAAGTCACACACCACAGGGATGAAGCAGCCTTAGGCACAACTGAGCCAAGAAGGGTTTCATGCAAGTACTTCTCTAGGTCTTTAATTTTTGACTCATTCTTCTGCCTTTTAACATGACAGACACCTAATCCCCTCCTGCTGCCTCTCCGACCCTGTTTTTTGTGGCTTAGGTGTACCTGCTCTTTGGCAGACAGCTGCAAAAGAAATTTCAAAGTCTAAGCATGTGTTTGCTCACTTAATGTAAGCAACAGAGAAGTAGGTCTGAACTTTGGAAAAAATCTATTAATAATTGACCAATATCAGAATGGTCAGAATGTAGAAATTGTCAGGCAAAAAAAAAAAAAGCATCCTGGCATCTGCAATAACCCAGGAAAATGTTCACCCGGCTTGTTTGTATCAGTGATTATGAACAACATGCTAAATCCATACTTCAAAAGTCTATATATGACTATTACAAGTCTGGGGCAAACGATCAAGAAACCTTGGCTGATAATATTGCAGCATTTTCCAGGTAAGAACATTTTTTGAAATCACACTTTAAAATTACACACAGACATCCTACTGGAACAAGATCATTTTCTGGGTTGATAGCGTGGAATTATTTGTCGAGATAATATGCTTATTAGAGAGGGGGAAATTCATGGGGTTGCGAGACATATTGGGCTTTAAACTTGTTTTAAAATGTTCCAAGCCTGGCAATCTTGGACAGCTGACAGAAAAAAAAAAAAAAAAAAACTATCCCTAAGTGTCCTCACTTGAAATGACAAATGATTCATTTATCTGTGTATAAAAATGGTGATAGATTCTGACTCTGTTTTCCTTTTCTTTGAGGCTGACAGGGAGAGTCTATGTTTGTGGTGTAGAAAACCATTTGCATTAAATGCAAGATAGACATCTTATCTGGGGGGACCAGATCGGATTGTTCCCTCAAATGTTCTCGTCCTTCTGGCTTGCTGTCATCATTCATTATGCTTACCATTGTCTAAACTTTCCCTTTAGATTACAGCTGGCCTATAGAACATTAATCGTTTAGCTTTGCTGTTTCATTTCTACTCTAAAGTGCTTCATATCTCTTCCCAAATTAGTTTTCCCTTGACTTTCATATTTCAAAACCCAACATGGTGGATGTCATGGTTTATGGTTTCTATTTGTAATAAAAACAAGAAACACAATAACTCTAAAGGAGGGCTTTTCTCTCGACAGTTAGGAAATGGTTTATTTGCCAGAGTATGGGAAGAGAGCCTTCAATATACTGTGGTCTTTGAAGCTCATTGATCTTTTCTTCTAGCCATTAGTAAAGCCAATGAATGTCGTGAGTACTCATTGATGGTGATAAATTAAAGAAAAAAAAAAAAAAGGCAGAAAGTATCCAAAGGAAAGAATGTACCTTCCTCCTTGATTTCTTCTTTAGCCCCTGGAGCAAAATCACTCAGAATCACTTTCCTACATGTCAATTGGGAGAAATGAAATCATTCTAAATAAGGTGGTCCCTGGCAAGCAGACTGATTCACCCGCAAATCAGTGTAGGAGCTTGAGAGTGGGTTGAAGGGGGGGAGCTCCCCTAAACTCCTTCAAGCCTCGACTTTCTCTCGGATTTTCTCTGAAACAAAAATGTCATTTTAAAAAAGGTAGGGAGGATTTCCTGTCGTGGCGCAGTGGTTAACGAATCCGACTAGGAACCACGAGGTTGCGGGTTCGATCCCTGCCCTTGCTCAGTGGGTTAACGATCCGGCATTGCCGTGAGCTGTGGTGTAGGTTGCAGACGCGGTTCGGATCCTGTGTTGCTGTGGCTGTGGCGCAGGCCAGTGGCTGCAGCTCCAATTAGACCCCTAGCCTGGGAACCTCCGCATGCCGCGGGTGCGGCCATAAAATGACAAAAAGGCAAAAAAAAAAAAAAAAGCTAGGGGGAGCCATGGGAAGAGAAAAGTTGGCTGAGAGTGGAGGGGTTTAAGATTCTGCATGGTCTTTTTTGCCAGCCAATGTGGAATATTTTGGATCCTTTTGATATTTTCTACTCTTGGGAGATGCCCATTTTTTAACCCATTTCAACTCTACTCACCAGGTAGTGTGGTTTGCCTCTTAGGAGTCTCCTGGAAATGACTCTTGAACCCACATAGGTAATTTTAACCAGGGAAATTCCAGGCCTTTGACAATTCTAGAAACCTTGTGAGATATAGAAATCCTGGTGACTTCCAAGTTGTGGACTAGAAAATACCTCCTACTGGAGTTCCTACTGTGGCTCAGTGGGTTAAGGAGCCAACATTGTCTCCATGAGGATGTGGGTTTGATCCCTAGCCTCGCTAAGTGGGTTAAGGATCCAGTGTTGCCATGAGCTGCAGTGTAGGTCGCAGATGCGGCTTGGATCTGGTGTTGGCTGTGGTGGTGGCGTAGGCCACAGCTGCAGCTCCAACTTGACCCCTGACTTGAGAACTTCTGTATGCTGAAGGTGTGGCCATAAAAAGAAAAAAAAAAGTTCCTCCTGGGAGTTTTCCCAGCCTACTCAGCCTAAGGACAGATCTTAGGGATAGGACACAGCTGATGAGAATGACTTTTGAATGCCAGCTTTTCCATGAACCTTGATCGTTGTCTTTTGTTCAGCTTTAAGGGAGGGGAAATGTCTTAACTTTCTCTGGGGGATGGCAGATGATATTTTATCATCAAACACCTGAGGAGTTTTTATGGCCCATGCAAACATTGCCTATACCATCTCAAATCCTCTTTTGCTTTGTCACTCCTCACCCTGTATCAGCAAACTGATCACATGGAAGTAAAAATAGAGGTTCTGTCATGGTGGTGGCTTCTGGTTAACAGGATGAAAGCAATCGATCTGAAAGCTCTCATTCTGAGTCAAACAAAGACTGCAAAGCAGGCAAACCTCAGCTCACCTACTATGACACAGGACAGGGTGTTTTAAAGGCACTTATGAAATGTACCCACATCCTCATCCTACAAGTCCAGCAAGAGGTCATTTAAGGTGGCCTCTTTCATCTCCGCACGCGGCTTTGACAACCATGTTTTCGAATTCTGGGGACATTCCTATGACCAAGCAGGGACTGGGATATGTTTCTGGGTAAGACTTGGGGTTTTAATACTATTGTGTCCACTCCCCAATATTAAAAAAAAGGGCAGATAGCGTCAAAGAGACAGAACAACCCAGAAGAACAGAGTTTCCTATCGCAAACATGACGAGAACGGAGAAAAAGTCAGCTGGCGAAGTTTTGTGCGGCCTGACCTGACCATGGAGTTAATTTTCAAAACAACAGTCCTTCGACTCTCTTACACATTAACTCAGGGTATCTTTCTCAACCGTGGCCTGAACAATATTTTGTGGCTTCTTGTGAAATTATCGTTGGTGGAAAATAACTCTCCAATTTGTGTGTTCTAATAATTCTCACAATTCAGGACTTCAAAGTCCTGTGATATTGGAACCTTTTCTCTTCTCATCCATGGTGGGTCACTTAGTGACGCTGAGAACTGCATGGCTTTCTTTGAAACAGATGGTAAAAGGGAAACCATTCCCCCTCTTTAATATTTGAGAAGAAATATACCCTCACTAGCATTATCATCAGTATTCCTTTCAGAGGGGTAAGTGTCACAGAACCTTTCAGCTTGTTTGCACAGCAGGTGAGTAAGTAAGCTGCTCTTCCTCCTGCTGTAAGAAAACAGCTAATTGTCACTTGTTTTTTTTTGAGTCACATGGCAGGAGCGCTCATATCCCAGCTCCGCCTTCTCCTCTCTCCTAGCCTCTTCTTCCGTCCCGCCTCCCAGTTTTAGAACTCAAAGCTGTGGCTTCTTTATGCAGTCAAGAGTTGACAAACCTACACACGTGAACACAAACACACCATTTCAGAAGGTTCATGGAGACATTCCAAAAATGGCTTTACTATTTAAATATATCCGCTCCCTCCCTGTATTTTTTTTCAGACTTCCATTCTTGCCTCCTTATTTCTTTATCTGGGTTCTTCAGAGGTTAAATGTTTTAAAGGTCTCCTGATATTGTAAATGAACGGTAAATGATAAGATTCCAAAGACTGTGGTATATCTTATATACATGTAAACATATATTGTGTTTTTTTTCTTTTCCAAGGCTGTTCCCGTGGCTTATGGAAGCTGCCAGGCTTGGAGTCAAACTGGAGCTACAGCTACCAGCCTACACCACAGCCACAGCAACGGAAGCGGAGCTGCGTCTGTGACTACATCACAGCTTACAGCAACATCCCTGACCCACTGAGCAAGGCCAGGGATCGAACCTCGAGCCTGCATCCTCATGTGTACTAGTCGGGTTTGTTTCTGCTGAGCCACAATGGGAACTCCCCATATATTGTGCCTTTAATGCTCAGAATAAATAACGAATGTGGAGTAATTAAGATGCGACACGATCATCTTGCAGGACAGAAAACGTGACTTCAGTGCGCTGAGCTGCCGGGATTCAGTAGCAGCACATGACTTTAAAGCTGGCAGATGTGGGAGTGACCCTTCATCAGAGGCCCTCCTCTGGGGACTATGTGTATCACCTGATTTATGATAAGTTAAAATTGAGGACCTTGTTGGATATGAGAAGGATCCCCGCTTTTGCCCCACTTCCTTGAACTCAGTAAACCTTTGAAAATAGTTTGCTATTCAGTTGGTTCAACTGTTTTGTCAGTCTTCGTATCCTTTTTCCATCGTGCAGGTCCCATGAGATTACAGTCCGAGGCCTTAGTCTGCTACTATTTTATGTAAAATTGTGGGAAAAAAATTACTTACATTGGGATTGGGAGAGGACGGAAGGGGTAGGGCTTGAAGTACTCTTGGAATCACCCAAGGTTAGTTGTAGTTGCTCTTTGGAAAATATCAAAACACACACTTCCGACTCCATTGATCTCCTCTCATTTTGTCTAGAAATTGCATTTTGTGCTTATGTTAAGGAGGGTCTATAATGTCATCCTCAGGATGGGAAATAATGTACGCGGGGAAGTGAAAACCACAGTTATTAAAGTGACTGCGCCACCTCGTGGACAATTATAAAGCTACTGCCTGGAGATGGCAGGGTTGAGCCTTGACTTAAAAAGGGGGACTGAATATTTGAAAATGTTCCTTTTTACGCACGCACGCATGAACACCCATGATTCCTTGCAGCTCTGTGTGTGCTCTTCATAAAAGCTTTATTGTTTCCTCAGCTTTGTCTAAATATTAATGCCTTCCAAGGCCAGCATGCCAATGACTGCTATTAAATCTTTTTCTCTCATTCTAATAATACCCTTAGAGACGATTGGTAGTAAAAACTCTCTTCAAGGCTTCTGTCTCTCCCTGTTCAATATGGAGATCAAAGAATCATGCTGTGAGGGTCAGTAGAGAAGAAAGAACTTCCAGCAGCAGATCATGTGGTGTGACAGAAAATAATGACAATTATGATGTTCAAAGGATTTGCAGAGAAATCACAGTTAAACTTCTTTATTATGCTTTTCAGGGGCTGGATGTTTTCATTTTATTATGTGAGGAAGGGTTCTATTACCAACCCTTAGCTATTCCTCAAAGCAACATGAAAGCAGAGTTTCTTCTTCCACTATAGGAAGGAGGCTTCAATTAAGAATTGGGAGGTTCACCGATTAGCATCCATGAGGACCCGGGTTCAATCCCTGGCCTCGCTCAGTGGGTTAAGGATCCGGCATTGCCGTGAGTTGTGTGTACTAAGTCTCAGACGCGGCTCCCCCCGGATCTGGCGTTGCTGTGGCTGTGGCATAAGCTGGCAGCTGTAGCTCCAATTACATCCTTGGCCTGGGAACTTCCATATGTGGTGGGTGCAGCACTAAAAAGACAAAAAAAAAAAAAAAAAAGGAATTTGGAGGCTTAACTTATCTTCGTTACTCCCTTACTAAATCACACTTTACTGTATTAATTAAAAATCACGATCTATTTAATGCCTCAGGTATGGCCCTAAAAAGACAAAAAGACAAAAAAAAATCGTCATCTATCTAGAAGCAGAGTTAAAATCTAGGTCATGAAAGGTGAGTGCTGGTTAGGAAATTTTTCCTAATTTGATTCTTGGTTTGTTGGTAACTTTCATTGCCACACAAAAGAATTGCAGAAAAAGCAATTCAAATTAATGTTGAGGGGTCAAAAATTCTTTAAGCCCAAAACTCTAGTCTCTGCCAAATAGCAGTTTTGAGGAAAATGCTGAATTAAACTGAAAAAACTTTCCATATCATCATACTTGAATGGATAAAGCGTTCAGATCAAGGATTTTCAAGAAACCATATTATAACTTTAAAAGTAATTGCCTGAAGCTATTATATGTAAAAAACAAACAAACAAACAAAAAAACAGACGACGTAGACATGGGATGTCTTCTTAAACTCTAATCTAACCCCATGCCATTCTGTACCACCATCAGAATGACTTGAAAGTGAAATGAAAGCTATATTCATACAAAAAACTTTACGTGGATCTTATAGTGGCTTTGTTTATAATCATTCCAAACTGGGAACATTCTAATGTCTCTTATCTTGGGAATAAATAAACAAATGTTTATCCATGTGCTGCCTTCTCAAAATGGAATACTAGTCACCAATGATACAGAAAAAATTATTACTATTATTATTATTGTTATTATTTGAGGCTGCACGTGTGGCATATGGAAGTTCCTGCGCCAGGGTTCGAATCAGAGCTGCAGCTGCCACAGCCACAATACTTGATCCGAGGCACATCTGTGAGCTATGTTGCAGCTTGCAGCAACGCTGTATCCAGATCCTTAATCCACTGAGTGAGGCGAGGGATTGAACCCACATGCTCACAGACACTATGTCATATTCCTAACTTACTGGCTGAGCCACAACGGAAACTCCTAAAGAACAGTTATTGATGCACACAGCAATATGGGTGAATCTCAAAAACCTTAGGCTAAGTGAAAGAAGCCAGACTCAAAAGGCTACATACTACAGTTGACCTTTGAACATGGGTTTGAACAGAGCAGGTGCACTTATACATGGATTTTTTTTTCCCCACTAAATACATACTATATGATATGGGGTTGTTTGAATCTGTAGATGGGAAACTGGAGATATGGAAGGTCAGCCTAAATTTATACCCGGGTTTTTCAGAGAACAAAGGGCCAACCACCTTTTCCCACATTATTTAAGGGTCAACAATATATGACTCCATTTGTATGATGTTCTTGCAAGGTAACGAAAGTAACACTATAGAAACAAAACAATCATCAGAGGTTGTTAAGGGACTGGTTGGGGGAGAGTTTCACTAAAGAAGGAAATGGGGACATTTTTCAGGATGGCTGAACTGTTCCAGACCTTAATTTTCTGGTTAAGGTAACAGTAAGCTTTTCTCATAGAGTTAAGAACTGTACACTCGAATGGGTGAATTCTATGACATGCTAATTATACTTTACTCAGAACAATGGTTTGAGAAATTCATTATTAATTTCATTGCTGACTTTCCATCTCAACAAACATTAAAATCCCATTTTCTTCATCTTTGTAATGTGCTTGCTGGGAAAATTACAAGAATATTTTCTCTTTCCAACTCAAATGTAATGACAAAACTTTGGTTAGACTTTTAAAATTCTAAAACCTCTTTTTTTTTTAAAAAAAACTAATTCTAGGTGGAAGTTGTACCCACGGATGCTCCGGAACGTGGCTGAAGTAGACCTGTCAACTTCGGTTTTAGGGCACAGAGTCAGCATGCCAATATGCGTCGGGGCTACTGCCATGCAGTGCATGGCGCACGTGGATGGGGAGCTTGCAACTGTGAGAGGTAGGAAAAAGGTCTTCCTCAGTGGAGTAGAAGCTGATTAACACTTAGTGACACCTTCTCTGTGTGTATCAAGCAAACCGCACCCCTGCTCCCTGCTCTGCTGAATGCTTCTATAGTCCCCAAAGTTAAGCTTATTGACCTGTTCTTGCATGTCCTGCTTTTCTACCTTCTAACTATACGTTTCTAGCGAGACACTTTTTTTTTTTTTGCCACGCCCACAGGAAAAAAACCCATGTCACAGCAGTGACCCATGCTGTTGCAGTGACAATGCCAGATTCTTAACCCACTTTGCCGTAAGGCATTTCCTAGCAAGATATTCTTTGTGCCTCAGTTTTTATCAGCTGTAAAATGGGGATAAAAATAGAACCTATCACCTACCTCCTTGGGTGACTGTGAGGATTAACCAAGGTCACGCATATAAAGTGCTTAGAAAGTGCCTGGCACAGAGTAGTGGCTCAATAACTTTTAGTTATGAGTATTAGTATCAACATCTGAAAACATCGAGGTCTGAGAAATGGACTCATCTGGGGTCGCACAGCTAGGCAGTAAAGAGATAGGAATCAGCTTTGTGGTTACCTAATTTCAAAGCCCTTCCTGCTTCCCCGAGACTCACATGATTCTCACAGTCAAAGAGCAAATTCAGTGACTTGTTTGGTTGTGTTTTCTGCCCAGGTTTTGGACCAGGATTTTTATACCGATGAATTATATTCCTAGTAGAGCATTTCCAATGGTTTTGGGAGGTATGACAGGAGAAATTCAAATATGATATACAGAAATTCTTTTTTTTTCCTTTTTTTAGTGGCTCCATCCCCAGCATCTGGAGGTTCCCAGGCTAGCGGTCTACTGCTCACGGAAACACCAGATCCTTAACCCACTGAGCAAGACCAGGGATTGAACCTGCAACCTCATGGTTCCTAGTCGGATTCGTTTCTGCTGTGCCATGTTGGGAAACCATAAATTCTTAATTAGAGCCAGTTTATTAACTTCCCTGTCCCTTAGCAGCTAGGAACATTTGAAGGGGTATGCACAGTGATCAATCTCCCACATTCTGCTTCAGAAAAGCATATGGGAGTTTCAGTTGTGGCTCAGTGGTAATGAACCCGACTAGTATCCATGAGAATGTGGGTTTGATCCCTGGTCTTGCTCAGTTGGTTAAGGATCTATCATTGCCGTGAGCTGTGGTGTAGGTCACAGACCTGGCTCAGATCTGGCACTGCTGTGGCGGCGGCATAGTCCAGAAGCTGCAGCTCCAATTCAATGCCTAGCCTGGGAACTTCCATGTGCCAAGGGTATAGCCCTAAAAAGAAAAAAAAAATGTTAAAGAGAAATGCATATGAAAGATGGTCATGAATTCTATCTGATTTCTTTTGATGCTGAGCAAGGCAGGAACTTCAAACCCAAAGAGCAGGAAGGAAATACTATTCTAAAATATTCCAGTTCTAATAATTAAGGATCTTGTGGATTCATTTCTCTCCTTGAAATATCTTCCACAAGATACTGCCTGGAACAGCAACGTGAAACAGTGAGGATGTGTGGAGAGGCTGAAGTTGGAGCCTGGAGTCTCTTTAATTCTAGGACCACACACAGATAAAGTGGCTGTGGGGCCCCCGCTATATTTGTCTACAGTCATCCTGAAATATAGGGAGTGAGAAGGAAAAAGAAAGGGAAATGGTACCTGTCTATTTAAAGGTAGAATAAGAGGTCTTCCCAGGCATTTTGTAGACAATAACCAGTAAAAAACAAAACAAATCAACACATACACACACAAATGGAAACTCGCGCACTCTCAGATTTCTGTAAATTTGAAAAGAAATGGCTAACTGAAAAGTATTGACAAAAACATGACTGCAAAGGGTTAATGTCCTTCCTTTGTTTTTTTTTGAGATATTTATTTACAGTTGATTTATAGTGTTCTCTTAATTTCTGCTGTACAGCAAACTAACCCAGTCATACACACACACACACACACACACACACACACACATACATTGTTTTTCTCATATTATCCTCCATCATGTTCCATCACAAGTGACTGGATATAGTTCCCTGTGCCATACAGCAGGATCTCATTGCTTATCCACTCCAAAAGCAATGGTTTGCATCTGTTAACCCCAAACTCCCAGTCCACCCCACTCCCTCCCCCTCCCCCTTGGCAACCACAAATCTGTTCTCCATGTCCATGTATTTGTTTCTTTTATGTAGCTAGGTTCATTTGTGCCGTATATTAGATTCCAGATATAAATTATATCATATGGTATTTGTCTTTCTCTTTCTGACTTCACTTAGTATGAGAGTCTCTAGTTCCATCCATGTTGCTACAAATGGCATTATTCTGTTTTTTTATGGATGAGTAATACATATATATATACCACATCTTCTTAATCCATTCATCTGTCAGTGGACATTTAGGTTGTTTCCATGTCTTGGCTATTGTAAATAGTGCTGCAGTGACCATAGGGGTGCATGTATCTTTTTCAAGGAAAGTTTTGTCTGGATATATGCACAGGAGTGAGATTTCTGGGTCCTCCATACAGTATTGAGGTACCTCCATACTGTTTTCCATAGTGGTGGTTCCAATTTACATTCCCACCAACAGTGAAGGAGGGTACCCTTTTCTGCACATCCTTTCCAGCATTTGTTATTTGCTGACTTGTTAATGATGGCCATTCTGACAGGTGTGAGGTGATATCTCATTGTAATTTTGAGTTGCATGTCTCTAATAATTAGTGATGTTGAGCATTTTTTTCATATGCCTATTGGTCATCTGTATATCTTTGAAGAAATGTTTGTTCAGGTCTTCTTCCCGTTTTTCAATTAGGTTGTTGTTATCGTTTTTCCTTTTTTGCTGTTGAGTTGTGTAAGTTGTTAATGTCCTTCCTTTGTACAGAGCACTTAATTGCTGAAATGGGGCTTGCTTTTTTTTAAATTTTTTGTCTTTTCGCCTTATCTAGGGCCGCACCTGCAGCATATGGAGGTTCCCAGGCTAGGAGTCTAACAGGAGCTGTAGCTGCCGGCCTACACCACAGCCACAGCAACGCGGGATCCAAGCCGCAACCTACACCACAGCTCACGGCAACGCCGGATCCTTAACCCGCTGAGCAAGGCCAGGGATCAAACCCTCAACCTCATGGTTCCTAGTCGGATTTGTTAACCCCTGAGCCATGACGGGAACTCCATGGACTCGCTTTTTATTTGCCCCCAATATTCCAAGTCCCTAAAATATTTATCTTCTGTACATTAAAGCATTGCTTTCAGAAAGGTGTACTTGGCTCATCTTAGCGGGAATGAAAATTGCTCTTTTTTTGGGTAAAGATATTTTTGTTTTAAGCTTTTTGCAGGAACCTCAGAAAATGGCTTTAAGGGCCAGGCTGCTAACGTCAATGTTCAAGGAGGGATGAAGTTAAGAAAACAACAATGTAAGCTTGTGGAGATGCAGCAAACCTGCGATTGCGGGTTCCATTGAAAGAGGGCAGCCACGTCTTGGCGCTGAGCTAACCGATGCCCCAGGGGAATGAGGATATGGGGTTGCCAGATCTTCCTAACTGTGAAGAAAAGCCAGAAACCTTGATTTTTACGTGCAATCTCCTGGTTTTTAAATGTTGGCCAATAAGTCAAAAGTCTTTAAAACACTATTTGGGGCAACAATGTGTGGGCCAAAGCAAATACTTTTAGAGGCTGCCACTGTCCCCTGGTCTGTCCAGCTGGGACGTCTGATTTACGTGGAAATTCACCACTAACTAGTTTCACTTCTTGTGGCGGGTCATTCTCACTCTCTAGGATCACGTTTCCTCCCTGATACAGGGAGCTGCTGAGGCGAGATCAGTGGTTTACTTCCGGTTCCCCAAAGAAGCTGGAGTTGCTTCTAAGGATGTTAAGTAGTAAAGTGCGTCACTGAGCACGCAGCTACTCCTGTTGCTGTTGGGATCCAAAACAACAACTCTTTAAGGAAACAGTTCTGCTGCTAAGACAAAAGAGAGAGAGGGAAAGAACACTCAGAAACAGAAAACAGGTGTTTCCATTGCAGCTCAGGGGGTTAAGAACCTGACACAGTCTCCATGAGGCTGAAGGTTCAATCCCTGGCCTCGTTCAGTAGGTTAAAGATCTAGTGTTGCTGCGAGATGAGGTTCAGGTCCTGTGTTGTTGGGCTGTGGCTTTAATTACAGCTCTGATTTGACCATGGGCCCCAGCACTTCCATGTGTGGCCTTAAAAAAAACAAAACAAGCAAACAAACAATAGCAATGGCAAAACCCCCAGAAAACTCCCAACAGGAATAGATAGTCTTTACGAGCTTTTTTTCAGAATTAAATAAATGTTTTTGTGCCCTTTTAAAATGTCATCAGTGAAAAGAGGGATCAAAGTAGAGACCTGCCCTCTTCCTTGTATTTCTGATATTCCCTGGCTTTCCCTGCCGTCTACTCTATGCCAGGCTGGACAACAGGGCATCTGCCTGCACGGAATTTTCATTTCTCAAAGCTGCATTCTTGGGAGAGAGAGCAATCAGATATGTATTTTTATCTCTGGATCTTGCTGAAAACACATGGCCATTTACTAAATGCTCCGTACATTTAAAAGTGATACTTCAAAGTCTTGTGAAAAATGATGATAACTAACGCTTATTTAGAAATTAATATATGCCAGGCAATTTGAATTTATTAACTCATCTATCCTTGGCTACTGTTTTAAAAGGTGTGAGCCCAAAGCCCTAATGATCTTTCGCCAACTCCTGTGGAAGTGGAAACTGAGGCTTAGAGAGATTCCATATCTTGCTAGAGGTTATTAATGCCTTACATAGTGCTGTCTATAGCACAGCATGGTCAGTTTCTGATATTTCCAAGACCACCAAGGCACACTCTATGCTATGGTCTTGGAATATTAATTGCAAATGTTCTGTGTTTTTACAGTTTTATCCCTTTCATTTTGAGAGTGTGGGATAAGCCACGGAGTCTGAAACTTATTAGGAAATTAAAGCCTCGGGCAAAATTCAGGAGCATAAATAAAGGGGCTTGAATTTTAAACAAACAGAAATTAAAACTCTTGTAAGAGTTTTTAATTTAAATTTTAACTTTTTTGTTCTAATTTAAACAAAAAATTATAAGTCTTTTAAGACTGAAGGAAATAAGCAGGAAATAGTGGAGAGTATTTTGTCATGCATTGTGTTATGAATAAGAGATTTATTGCAGTGGATGATTTGGTCAACATTTTAATATTGACAGTTATTGTGCTATTTAATCAGTCATATAAATGCTTCCAATTATAATGGCACATCTGTTTGAAACTCTGTTAGATACGTTTTGGATTTTTCTAAGTTTTATTCTTCATATAAATCTCAGGAGTGAATACAGAATCATTTCCTCAAAATATTTAGCATATTAAAGAAAATAGCAGTAATAAACATAAATGCTAGTAGCACATAAGGAGTTGGTCTCATTAAATTAAATTTCCATCTTGCAAGATAAGTAGAGCATCTCTGATTTCTCAAAGAACCAATTAATGAAATGCTCACCATAGCACTGAAGCTTTTAGTACCTTATTATGAAAGTCTCTCTCGTTTTATGCACAGTGGCTGTAATAAAATTTTATTTCATCCTCCATGGAAGTACATTAGCTCCTTTGCTCCACTTAATCAGGGGAAATCAGAAAGAAAGGGAAGAGATTAAATATTTACTTATACTTTTGCTTCTGACTTGTTATGTGGACAAATGCCACACGAGGGAGTGCTGGGACCTCAAATAGAGAAAAATTAAAACCCACCTAATGCGTTCCAGGAATGCTCAGCATATTAGTAAATTCTTATTAAACTGTCAAGAAAAAAATTAAAAAAAGAAATTCCTGCCCCTGGATGCAATTAGAGGCTACCACACAGGAATCGATGGGCCATAAAACCATTAAATCTAAACACTTTCTTTTTGAGCCTAAAAGGCCAGAGCATTCCAGAGTGAAGTTTTGGGGACTCAGCCATGACTTGACCACCTATTAAGGTGCAGGTGGAACAGATTGCAGAGTAACACAAAGAGCCATACAGACCCCGAAGAACTGAGTTAGGGTGTAGGTGAGAGCTTTAGCTGTTGAATTTTCTGGATTTTCCAAGATTAAGTGATCAACTTTAACACCGAGTGAATGACCATTCAGCGAGAAAAATTGTCATTTCCTTTGCTCCAGACCCAAACGATGTATTTTTGAAAGTTTTATTGATTTATATATTTATGTGTAGTACTAGGTGACCAAGTAGATATACATTTCAGCATGCCTATGAGGAAAATATCACCATTATTCTTAATTTTACATAAATCCAGGAAAAGCACCAGATTTGCTTTAAATGAAACTTTTACTCTTTTTGAAGTGAGTGCCTTTTATGCACCAGGTGCTGGGACTTTACATCCCTGTCATTAATCCTCACTATAGACGGGTGAAGTCACTGCTGTTTATCATTCTCCTCATTTGACAGTGTGGAGAAAGACAGCCAACAATGTCTAGTGTTGGTCCATGCTTAAGACAGCATTTGAACCTAGATTGTTTCACACTAGAGTGTGACCCAGTTATTTTTCTTCATCCGTTGTTGTATCCACTTTTACTGAGAGGAAACAACAGTAGGGAGGAATAAAGGAGAAACAATAGTTTGTGAAAACTTTGTCCAAATTATATTAGTTAAACCTTTGGAAGGGACTACTTTGCATAATTGTAGTAAAAAAAAAACATCAATCCATACCCTTCCTTGCCTTCATTTTCAAGCTATTTCATCTCAGTTTTCTGTTTTGGATGTTCTTTTTCAACAATCAAAAGTCAGTGGATATGTCTTTGCACACATTCACACATGTTACATACACATATAATACATACATATTAATGATTATGGACATCCTGTATATACATATATATATATATATATAAATGTATAATTCATATACAAAAAATTTCAAAAAAGGATAGGTTCAGTGTTAAAAATCACTTTGCAATGAGGCGAACTTCATTAATCCAGGACAGCTATTAAAAAATTAGACTCCAGCTGTTTTAAAGACCAACTTCAAATGAAATAATTTCTAGTATTTTGCACCAGAATTTGAGCAAATTAAAGTGTGACAATAAGAAATCAGAGTCTCTCATATATGTATTACAGCACGGAGGTTGTTAAATTGAGGGATGTTGATTGACATCATCACATGCAAACTTGATACTCCTCGAAATCATTCTGCGAAGGCTTCTCATAGTGGTGTGGTGTCCATGCCATCTGCCAGTTGTTATAGTACCTGACAACAATAAGATGACAGAATAGCTTGGGAATCATTACAGCAAAGTGAGTGGTTTTGTTTATTGCAGAGAGATAAAGTGGGAGTAAGGAAGGGAGGGCTAAGATGTCATTGGGAATGGTTGTTCCTTAAAAATATTTTCGTAGAGTCAGAAAGAGTTTTTGGTTCATTTGTGCCACATTTTAGATTCCACATATAAGTAATAATTACTTATAATTACTTATGCACATAAGTAATATCATGTGGTATTTGTCTTTCTCTTTGTGACTTACTTCACTTAGTATGAGAATCTCTGGATGCATCCATGTTGCTGTGAATGGCACTGTGCCTGAGTAGTATTTTTATGGCTGAGTAGTGTTCCATTGTATATATGCACCACATCTTATTCCATTCATCTGTCGACGGACATTCAGGTTGTTTCCAGGTCTTGGCTACTGTGAATAGGGCTGCAGCTATTACATTTAGAAAGGATAAGCAATGACGTCTTACTGTATAGCACAGGGAACTATATCCACTCTCTTGGGATGGAACGTGATGGAAGATAATATGAGAAAAGAATATATGAATATGTGTGACTGGGTCACTATGCTGTACAGAAGAAATTGACTTGACACTGTAAATCGACTACACTTGAATTTTTACAAAACGCTTGTTAAAAAAAGAGTTCTTGGAGTGTAGTAACACTGTGATCACTCCAGTTATATTGTTCTAAATTGAGACAATGGACCATCATGAAAACTCTGGTTTCTTGGCCTTTGGGGGAAGTATTTAAATTTGTTAAATTGGAGTTCCTGTCGTGGCGCAGTGAAAACGAATCTGACTAGGAACCATGAGGTTGTGGATTTGATCCCTGGCCTTGCTCAGTGGATTGAGGATCCGGTGTTGCTGTGAGCTGTGGTGTAGTTTGTAGACGTGGCTTGGATCTGGCACTGCTGTGGCTCTGGTATAGGCTGGCAGCTGTAGCTCCGATTAGACCCCTAGCCTGGGAACCTCCATATGCTGTGGGCTGTAGCCCTAAAAAGCAAAATAAAATAAAATAAAATAAAATAAAAAATAAATTTGTTAAATTATCTAAATCACGAAGATTTTTTTTTGACCTTAAGTATTTCACACATACAGTGGACATTTTGTACTTCTCTTAGATTACTGAATTCAGAACACTATTTTTCAGAGTAATCCCAATGATAATTTTAGACATTCAGGTAATAATGTTAATTTTGCCTTTAAAAGACCTGTGTAATGATAGCTCCTGTGTGAAGAAAGGCTGACCTGCTCTCTGGCTGGTAGGGTGCACATTTATGCAAACACTTCGGTGTGTCAGACCCTGAGTTTAGAACCTCACAAACGCTTGGTGTTTTGTCATCACATATTTTCCCTATTACACAATGACTTCCTGTGCAGAGGACAAAATGGTTTTCTCAACCAAATTTTCACTGCAGCTGTTTTGGTGACTAAGTTTTGCAGGAGATTTTTAATCAAATGCACCTAAAAAAACCCCTTTAGGCCCTTTCATCATATTACCCCTTTTCCTTTCAATACACAATTTTGGAAACTTAACTCACCTTTCCCATAAAGGAGAGCTATTTTCAAAGAAAAAATTTGTACCCCAAGTAGCACATTGCTTAATTGTTCTGCTCTAATCTGGGCATATGATTTGTCCTGCATGAATTAATGTTCCAAATAATAGACACTGACTCCTATTGATAACTAATAGTTTACATTTTCTCTGTTGTCATTTTTGTGGTAGTGAATAAACACTACTCTCGAACATATTATAATTCTCATCCTTGTCAAGCCTAGCATGACAAACTTCAGTTTTACCCAATGATTTGGCACCTTAATTGTATGTGTAAGACTGTTGGATCTGATATTGGAAGCTATTTTATAATAGGTAAATTGTGTCTTCTTATCTTTGAGGAACTTCTTTCTTCTCCATTTTCTGTCATTTTATCTTTATCTTGATGCTTACTTTTGCTTTGAAACTGAAATCTAGGAAGCTGAGCAAACCCTGGATAAGCAAGATTATGAAATACGCCTGATAACGGTTAAGTGTGCTGAGCGTCTGTTTCTGTAATGCAATTTAGTGCTTTGACTTCAAATCTAGTAAGAGATGAATGCATAAGAAAATGTTGCAAAGGCCTCTGTGCCCTGCTCCAGAGGGACAGCAGTGGAGAAGAAGGACAGGTTCAACAGGGCGTGGCTGGCAGTTGACAAGACACCAGCCAGCAGCTACCCACCCTTCCACCACTGGTCAGTTTCTCCCTCCTGTTTCCTATAAGGTCCAGTCTTTACTCAGGCCATCAGTTATATCCAATTCACCTGCATGGGTCCTTGTGAAAGAAGATATCCACTTCTTCCTTATCAAAGCAAAATCCACGAAACAAGCATTGGCCTCCCTGAGGGCTTGTTAGAAATATAGAATCTCAGGTCCTAGCCCAGACCTGCTGAGTCAGAATCTGAACTTTATCAGCATCCCCGTGTGATTCCCATGCACCTTGAAGCTTGAGAAGCACTGGACAGAGGTGGGCATGAAAGTTCCTGGTGGTTCCCAGGGCTTAAATCTTCAAAGATGGAAAAGTGTTAGGTGTCACGTGGACGTCATTTCTCTCTGAAGGCCTTCCAAGATCTCTGAGAGCTTGTTGATCTCATGATGACTGCCTGCAATGAGGTGGAACTGAGAAGCGGATTCTAGATACACAGCAGAGATGGGCACAAAGTAGTTTTCACTTAAATTGGAATTTCTTAACAAAATCTGACTATGCTGGGTAATTTAGAAAATTAAAAACCTTGTGATATTTGTCCTCCAAAGAACAGCCTGAGCTGGAAGGGTGCATCTTTATTTCTCAGGAGTAGGTGATATTTCAAATGTTTAGCAATCAGTACACTGAAGACTTTGATCAATTACAAGAGCTGCTCAGATGCTGTTCTCTAGTGCTCCATCTATGGTCTGGATGCTCCCAGCTCTGTCAGACACTAGCCTTTAAATTGCTGGATTGCGTGGGACTGTGGGGGTGGGGATCCAAAGGTTCCCTGGGGGGAGAAGGGAGTGATGTCATATTGAAGGGACTCAGGAAGCAGGGTCATTTATTTCAGAGCCATGCTTATTTACCAACAGCAGTGGAAGCATTTCAATATTTCAACAGGCACAATTGTCATGCTGGTATGTGCCAACTTAATCGTAGATCTGTTCCTAGTAGAGCCAGGTAGATTTTCGATGGTCTCTGTAAGTGGTCCTTGCAAAATCCCAAGCTCCCTTATCTCATTCTAACATAAAACTGTGTTGAAAACAATGGATGGGATTCATCAGTAATTTTTCTTTATCACAACAAATAATCACAAGATAATGGAGAGCACGGTACGTTGTTAATACAGGATCTCGACCCTGTGGAGCGTCTCAGTTTTGCTCCTATTCTCTCCTGAGAGTAATATCTTACTTAATCTCAACTGATGTCAGCACAGACTCTGATATTCCCCCTGCATCCAAGAGACTCTCTTGAAGTAAACTCATTAATTTACCAAATATTTATTGAATGCCTGTAACTGGAAACAACGGTAATTTAGAATTCGGGGAGAACTTGATTCAAAATTTCAGTCCCACGTAATTGAATCTTGGAAAATGAACCTTGGGCGCCACTAATATCAGGAGCTATTAGTATCAGAATCTGTAGACTCAACAAGCAGATGGCTTGCTTTTCTCCAGACATGCTTAACCAAGGAAATGGACCGAGTGTTTGTGAAGGCTGATGCTTCCTACAGATTTGATAGTTTAGGTCAAGTAGATATTATCGGTGCATTGGTTTGTAGCATTTTAACAATCTGTGTGGAGTGTCTGTAGATATTTCATATGAATTCAAGAAGATCTGTTTGAGGATTTTTGATCTTTCGTGGCAGAGCTACTGTGGCCCACATGAAGCCTTTGCATAGACTCCAGAAAGCTGCCACATCATTTGATGTTCCTCTTAGCTGGACCCTTTTGTGTATCCACAGTCTGCTCCTACAGTATATGGCAGGCTTTACCCACTGGTTTCCAAGCTTCCATACCTTCCCAGAGCTCTGGGTATGGTATAGTCCCTCAGGCATGTGGAAAGCCTGTTTCCCTTGGGTGTCATGGCCCTGGAGGATTGGGGAGAGTACATTTATCCATGTTTGATACCAGGGGAGTCTTCTGGACATCTAGGAGTTCTAGAAAAATCATTTCCCTGTGGGAGTGGTCAGACACACACTGAGTTCTTTTCCACTCATGTGCCCATCTCTGTTTGACCTTACTTTGGCCACATTCTCTTCAGGACTATTTTGTCTATAGTAAATTGATGGTCAGAGGATTCTCATTCAAGCCATCAGTGTCTCCTTGTGTTTGGTCCAAAGAGCAGTGGATGACCTGGGGCTATTTTCCAGATTTACAAATCTTAATGAAAATCAGACAATGGTCCTGATGTTCATATGTAATACTACTTACTTAAATGTGACTTGTTGGGCAATGTTTTGCAAATTAGGAATCCTTAAAAGAAGAGTTCTCAAGGAGGGGGGGAACACTTGGAGGGAACAGATCGGTGACCCACAGAAAAGAAAATCTCCAGCTGAAGTCTTCTTTATCTGACCCATGCCCTGAAGAACAGGAATGAACAACACCTTCAGTGGCACTGGAAAAGTAACATTTCTCAAAAACAAAATCCCCTCCATTACCAGGTGAACTTAGAGTTTTCCTATCACAGGGTAATGCTATTTGATTGTCAAGTGTGGTCCAAGGCCTGACAGCGTCAGCACCACCAGGGAGCTGGTTAGGAAGGCAAATTCTTGGGCCCCATCTTAGATGACTGAATCAGAAAGCTTGGGGTGTTTTTCACAACCATGTTTTCACAAACATTCCAGGGGATTTGGCTGTCTGCTAAAGTTTGAAGCATGAAAACATTTTAACCTCTCAGGGTAGTTTTGTAAATAGCCTGTCACTAGATTTTCATCATCACTCTATGAGTGTTATTTGGACAGTGACTTTTACTCAGATTTGATATACAGCAGGCATGCAGGGAAGTCCAATGACCCAGGGTCACATCTCTTAGTATGTTTGGTATTTGGTATACAAACATTTATCAGTTTCTTCTCCACTAAAGCTGACCCCAACCTGGCTACCTATTTTTGAAAAAAGCCTGTTACCCATGTTCTTTAAAGTTCTCTAAGACAATTGATTAGATGACTCCATCTAGCTTGTCACTTACTGGCTCATTTTTTGGTATCTTGTTTAAAAGGTTGTGAGTAATGATGTCTACTTGAATGGCTAACATGAATTGTGTAACATTTTAAAGGACAGCATAAATGGTAGATACACTTTTAACAAGACTTAAAAGATAAAATTGGAAAAAGTTAAAAAGGAAGAAAAATTAAACTCTGCCACAATTCTCCCACCTGTAATTAGCAACTTTTTTTTTTTTTAGGTTCCTCTAGCAATAATCACATTTGTACAAATTGTGTTATACATGTTATTTTGTAGACTTTTGGTTTTCTAAATAAATCCTGAAAATCTTTTCTAAGTTTGTAAATGTCATTCTTTTATAACTAATAGGAACAGAAAGAAAGTGGAGTGAGAAAGGTGATAGAGATAGACAGGCAGATAGACAGGGAGAGAGAGAGAGATATTGATTTAAGGAATTAGCTCATAGAATTGTACAGATTGGTAAGTCCAAAATTTGCAGGGTAAGCGGGCATGTTGGAAACCCAGGGAAGAGCTGAGTTGTCATTTGTGTCTGAAGACAGTCTGCTGACAGAATGCCCTCTTTCTCAAGAAAGCTCAGTCTTTTTCTTAAGGCCTTCAACTGATTAGATGAGGCCCATTCACATTATGGAGAGTGAATACCACCTTACTTAAATTCCACTTGATTTAAATATTAATCTCCTTAAAAAAATATCTTCGCAGCCAATACCTGGGAACCACTGCCTAGCCAAGATGACACATAAAATTAACCTTCACAAAAATATAACTTTTAATGGGTGTGTTTATTTTGTTTTATTTATGAACTAGGGTTTATTCAGTCCTCCAAGTTTGGAGATTCAAAATTGGTTGTTTCCAATTTTTGCATCCTTACACATTCCTCATCTTTGGCAGTTTGAGTCATTTTCATTCTCAAGATCAGTTCACAGAGTGTGGAAAGGAATGCATATTTTTAACTTTTTGAAGATTTGACTTATTTCCAGTTTGCCTTTGTTGCTGCCTTGAACCACAACTGGAAGACTTTGGAACCGGGAAGATGCCAGGCTGGCCTTGAATCTTCTCCTTTCCTCCTCAGCCTGCAAGACCCTGGGAACTGGCATGATGCTGAGTTCCTGGGCTACCTCTTCAATTGAAGAAGTGGCAGAAGCTGGTCCTGAAGCACTTCGCTGGCTGCAACTGTACATCTACAAGGACCGTGAGGTCACCAAGCAGCTGGTGCGGCGGGCTGAGCGGATGGGCTACAAGGCCATATTTGTGACAGTGGACACCCCTTACCTGGGCAACCGCTTTGATGATGTGCGTAACAGGTTCAAGCTGCCACCCCAGCTCAGGTAACCATGGATCTCTGATCACCTGGGCCCCTGAACTGGTTTTCTAAGTCTTTTTGCTCTTGTCATGATCCAGGCCCAAAGGCTTTCTCCAGTTCCCATGTGGGTGTCCTGGGGAATTAGAGCTTCACAAAATGTAGGTCCCAAAGTATGGTTGGCTGGGATCTTGTCTAGGAATGATAAATAAGGTCTGGGTTCTAGAGACAGTGTCAATGTCAAATATCCACATAATCCTGGGCAAATCACACCCCTTATGTGTGTCCCACACTTGAGCTCTAAAACAGAGACAGGAATCACCATCTCCCTTAAAAGTCAAAAAAACGTATATACCAGAGTGCATTAAGGGTTATAGGTAGTATGAATTGCCATGTAGATAGACGATACTTAATTTAACCTGGGTAACAGCTTGTTATTATTATTCTTTGTCTGTCGAAATCAAAGAGCCACCTTTACGTTTTATTTTTAATAGTATTTGGAATAAGTCTGGCAGGGCAGATTGAAGAAAGCTAAAACAATGGGGACAAAAGAAGTCACCTGTTTGCTCTGTCACTTCTTTCTTCTTCTTTCAGTAATATTCCCCTTTATTTTCTTTACGTATATGTATTTACATATATATTTTTTTCTCTTACATTATCCTCCATCATGTGCCTTTCTTTTTTCTTTTTCTTTTTTGAACAACATTCATCCTTTGCTCCAGTTCATCTATGGATCAATATTCACAATTCATTCATTCATTCCTCCACTCACTCATTCATCTATCTGACCAAAAAAACAAAGTATCTAGCAATCTAAAATTCAACTGTGATGGTTTTATCAGGTTATTCATCCCATCCATTAGTGGGAAATTGTTGTCCTTTTCCCTGGAAAAGATTAGAATCATCTTGAGACCAAACTAGGAACTCGAGAGTTTACTGAGAAAGACCCCAGCCTCCTTAAGCTATAGATCTTTTTCATCCCCTTTGATTTTAACTTCCTACCAAAATCTACCCTTATGTTTCTCATACTGGTGTGTTACTGACAGCCTTTCAGGTCAAACTGTTTGAACGGGAACCAGTATCTTAGTTTTAATGGAAAACACTTTAATGATGGGGTAGCAAAGCGTCCGTCAGAGCCTGAGAAATGAGGGATGGCTTCTTTGGAATCCAAGCCCTCACTTCACACAGACCATTGTTTATTCTGTCTACGTATAAAGTTAATCCTTCTAAAAGATCCCCAAAATAAAAGATGCAAAATCAAATCAGTGTTCCACATTGAGGCAAGAAGATTTTTGGGAGCCAGGAATTCTGTATGTATTATGGAATGGGATGTATCTCTCTCTTTTTTTGTGTCTTTTGTCTTTTTAGGGCCGCACCTAGGGCATATGGAGGTTCCCAGGCTAGAGGCGGAATCGAAGCTGCAGCCGTCGGCCTATGCCACAGTCACAGCAACTAGGGATCTGAGCCACATCTGTGACCTATACCACAGATCATGACAACACTGGATCCTTGACCTACTGAGCAAGGCCAGGGATCAAAGCCGAGTCTTCATGGATACAAGTCGGGTACGTTAACCACTGAGCCATGGCAGGAACTCTGGAATGGGATGTATCTTAACCATCACATATGTCCACAGTCTTGTGTAAGTGTCACATAACTGTCATATATAGCTCTACTGTATGTGTACCTATTTGAGTACAAGCTACTGTGCATAAAACCTGGCCCTTAAACTATATGTATATGTGCTGTGTGGTGTTATCTCTGTGACTCTCCCAGGTAGGCTCAGATATTATTTCTGTATTTGGTACCATCAGTGGCTCAACGACAAGAAGAGAAAGTGCCCCCTCCCAACAGCTGTCAATCACTCTGCTCCATGTGTCCCAGACACCCAGTTACCCAAACACCCTGTCTTCTAAGAGAATATATGTGTATGACTGGGTCACTTTTCTGTAGAGCAGAAAGTGACAGAACATTGTAAATCAACTATACTTTAATAAAAAAAATTAAAAAATAAAACAGAAGCCCCTGACATATTTCTACCTCTTGCCAATTTTGTCAGAAAGTGGATGGTTTCGTATTTCCCTAATAGGAAATCTTCATTCATATCATTTCTCTATTTTGGTTGCCTTAGTTTTTAGACTTTTTACAATGACAAGTTTTCCCATATTTAGGCTTCTGACAGGAAATGTTCCTCATTGTTTGCCTTTGGTCATTTGAAAAGGAATTTGCTTTTCTTTTTCCAACAGCTCTTACACTACCATCATCATCATCAACAATGACAATAATAGATAATACAGCAGGATTTTTTTTTTTTAAGCTTAGGAAGCCCTTTCTTGCCCTGGATAACAAAATGTGTTTCACAGTTGTATCTACTGTGACAGATGACACACGTGTTAATTCTGGCTGGTATCTCTTGGTCCTTTGGTGCCAGAGCCACTCAGTCAGGAGCGGGAAGCCTGCTTTGCTTTTTCCCCCTTTTTGCTCCTGGGCTCCTGCCCAGATGACGTGAGGGACCACAAGACAAAGGCCCTTTTCAGCTGTCAATGTGCACAGGAGTGGCCACGGCTCCCCAGCTTGTCACCTCCCCCGTCTGAAGATGATCAAATAATGAGCAACACATCCAGGCTACAGGGAACACAGGAAACGCCCCTTCTGGTCCCCTGGCCCCCAGAGCTCATACTGGCACTGTTTGTCCCTGCGGGCTTCGGGGGGGCCAGTACGCTGGGGTCAGTGCCTTGGCGGCCCACATTTAGCAGTGGAGGCCGAGCCCGCAGATGGGAGGCCCAGGCTTCCGCTGGAGGCCACGGGCCACCAAAAACCTCAATCTGTTACAGCCTGATATGAAATCAGGTTTCTTTCCGCAACTGACCTGACTCATAGAAGGTGAAGCTGGGCTGTTCAGAAGTGAGGTTTGGCAGGCGAGGGAGGCAGGAAATCCAGAGGAGAAGGAGTCTGTAAAACAGTGGCTCCTTCCAGCCCTCGCTGCTTCCTCTGCCTGGAGGGGTGGGAACGGCCCTGACTTTTGGCATCTGGATTCGGCCAGAGTTCAGGAGTTTGGTAGTCTCTGCCTGGTCTATGTGCAAAACACATCTGTGTGCGCTATGAGTGGCACGGAGGTTCCCAAAACTGAGGGGGAGTGCGGCAAATTCTCATCCACTCTCGGAAGAGGTGAGGAATGGAGCCCGTTCACCAGTCTGATTCCCAAGGCTCGAAGGCAGGAACCTTCCTCCATCTCCATGTCCCATGGAGGTGGCTCCTTAACCCTGGCTTAAGATTTGGCTTTTCAGTGCAGCACCAAGGCAGTTAAGAAAGAAGAAAAGAAATTTCCCCTCCTTGACAAAGATAAAGATAAATTGTGAGACCTGTCTTTTCGGTGATTTGTCCAGAACGTGGAATGATTTATTCATCACAATAGCCAGAGCAGAACACACAAACAGATCAGAGTGTTCTTCCCAGGCCTCTCAGGAAAAAGTGGTTGGTGAGGCTCTCCCTTGCTTCTCTGACCTCGTCACCCAGCACCCTCATTTTCATTCACTTTTCCCAGCTCCTCTGTCTTCCCTTCTGCTTTTCCAATATGCCAGGCACACCTGCACCTTAGAGACTCAGAATTGACTCTTCCTTCTGCCTGTGACCTTCTTTCCCCAAATTAATGCACCACGAACTTCATTTCTTTTACATTTTTACATCAGGGATGAATCTACATGTCTATATATGGGAAACTAAAATAAAAATTAAGCGGTAGAGGTCATAATAGAGACACAGTGTATGTGGGGATCTTGGGTTGGCAGTAGTGGGGAGAAAAAAGGTTTGTGAAGGAGGACTTTGGAATGGCCCAATAGCATCTCAGTTGTTTTTAAGAAGACATTCACAATATAATTCATATCATATTAAACAGAACAATCACCTTCCGAAGATGTCCATGTCCTAACCTGTGGAACCTGTGACTATGTTATTTCCACGGCAAAACAGACTTAATAGAGGCGATAAAGGACCTCGAGATGGGATGATTTATCCTGGATTATCACAGGAGGCTTAATGAAAGGAAAAGCATTATTAAAAGAGGGAAGCATTAGCGTTAGAGTCAGAGCAGGGGATGTTTTGTGAGAAGCAGGGGTACGGAGTGATGCTATCAGAAGTCAGGGAATGTAGATGGTCTCTAGAAGCTGAGCAAGGCAAGGAAACAGGTTCTCCCCTAGAGCCTCTGGAAGGAAAAGAGCCCTGTTGACCCATTGAATTACCCCCATTAGATACATTTTGGATTTCTGATGTCCAGAGCTGTAATATAGTTCCGCTGTGTCACTGTAAAGCCTCTAGGGTTGTGTTTATTACAGCAGCAACTGGAAACAAATACAATAAAACAGCTCAGCTAATTTCTTCTACAAGACAGCTTCTCCATGGTGATCAGTATGTTACTTAAACTTTCAAGTTAAGCCTCTGTCGGTTCACATTCCTCTTATTCTGCTCTCCTTTCTTCTTTATTTTGTAGAGAACTCATGTTCTGACAGGTTCCATAAATTACCTATTTATCATGTTCCTTGCTTATTTTCTGTCTCCGCTGGCTAGAATGTCAGCCCTAGGTGGCCAGGAAATTCTGCCCAGTTATTTTACAAAAACACTGGCACATAGTAGGTGCTCAGTAGGTAATGTTGAATCAATCAATGCACACTAGATCATAAGAGATTTGCCCAATGAAACAAGATGAGTAAGAAGCTGAGCAAGAGTTTGAGCTCATACTTAAAATGCTTGCCCAGAACTTTTCTTCCAACTGCCCAGCTACACTGAAGAAGAAATTAGCAGGGTTATGCTAATTTCAATGCGTGTTTTCCTATCCACAGAATTAAAGGCTGACGTTCCATGCACCAGTTCCTATAATGTATTATGAATGTCTTTCTCTCTCATACTGTGTTCTGCTAGTTGTTATTTTATCATTTGTTTCCCCCAATGGAGACACATAGCTTTAGCTTTAGCTTTAATGTCACATTGTCAGTACTTACAATAGGTAATCTTATACATTTCTCGTAACAGTCATTCTTATTAAGTTACTATTGGTTATTTAATAATGGTACATTTCTTTAATAGTTGTTACATTTTTATGATGCTAATTTACTAAAAACTAAACTCATTTTTATATTAGATTGTATTTGGGGTCCTTTCAAAGCACAGCAATTCCCTTACAAAGAAGAAATTCTATCCATTGCCTTTGTGTCATTAAACAGATTGGGATTCGGAGAATTAAGTCCCAAGTAATCTTGTTATTATTTTGATGTTGCCCTTTTCCTTCCTTACGAAATGGAATACTTTGGTTATCAGAAGTTGCTTTAAGGGTTTTTTTAGTGTGTGTCTATGTCATAATTCTAATAAAAATAGCATTCATGGAGGTTTCCTTCAGAGTCATTGGTAAAACACTCCATCGTGGGTCTCTGTCAAGTTATCTGAAAACTTTTTCTTGGCTCTGGCTTTGAACAACGTTTTAGAGTAACAACAAGGCTTCATTGTGCAGTGAAATTTCTGTAAGGCAACATTCATTCAAGTGTTGATCTGCATTTCACCATCCAAGAATAACAACAGTTATTTATATAATTTTATCCATGTTTCTGTTTTTTCCTATCCATTTCACCCTTTCACCCCACCCTTGCTGAAACACTGTAGCTTGTTTGGGATGGGGGTGGGGTGCTATGCAGAGAATATACACATACAGATATTATACATTTTTCTCTGGTTTTGCTATGAGATGGACAGACTGGTCCTTTCTCTTATTAACACTATTATTTAAAAGTTTGGAATTTAATATCAGTTAATATCATTTCTAAGTAATAGAATAAGTCTCCATACTAATGATGTGTTAGTTTAATTCAGGTTGGGATGAACACAGAAGGCCCAAGTCCGTGATTAAATAAATGTACAACCCTAAGTAGTCTGATAAAAAGAAAAGGAGCAAATATTTCAGCTAAAATCCAAACCAAAGCTCAGCAAATAGATGGATGCCAGTATGGCTCTCACGGAGTTGAAATTTTCTGTGATCTTTAATGGACACCTGAGTCAATGAAATTATTAGATTAACTGTTCAATCCTTATTGAGAAAACTTTGCCAGTGGTTTGGATAGAGTTATGTGGGATGTGAATGTACATGTCCTTAGGATAATATGTGCCACCCAGGCTACACAACCAGCTATTTTAGCTGAAAGCACACTGAAAGCATTAAACTTAGTTTTGTATTGAAAGAAGTCTTATTATTCTCTTAAAAAATTAAAAAATATTGTGCCTATATAGCTCTAGGTTTATATAAAAATTGCTACAGTCTTGGCACCAAGATCCTTTCTAGGTTCAATGGCAGAGATGGTGGAAGGGAAGAAAGAAAACTATGATAAATTCAGAGGTCAATATACAGTTGTGCTTTTATGCAAAAAAAAAGAGATTGGTTAGCAGGGTAATTTATAGTGTTCAGAAGAGCAAGGTGAATCCAGGTCGTTATAATCATTCAGAGTCAGCCTTTTAGAGAAATGGAGTAGACAATAGGATTTTGGTCTGTAGGCAGCCACATTACATGTATACAGATAGCCAGCCACCCAGTCAGAGGAAGAGGTGCATGCAGAACAGGCTTTGTCCCTAGATTGGAGAACTGCCAAAATCTAGATGTTAGACTATGAGGATATTAGACTTAGAAAACAGATGTCAAGTGTAGGCTAGGCCAGTAGTAAAGTCTTACAGGTGAGTTGGAGAAATACCATTCTAAACTGGGTTAGCAACATTAGACAAAGGAGAAGGCAGCTGCTCATGATGCTGTGTCTCAGCGTGGATTCCTTTAGGAGCAGAGTGTGAACCAGCGGTTTAAGTACAAGCAGTTCCTTTGGAAGATGAAGGGAATCGTAGTAGAGGAGTGGGGAAGAGGTGCAAAGGAGGAAAGCTCATGAGCAACGGGTATGTTATCGAGTAGATGCAAACTACTACATTTAGAATGGATACGCAATGAAGTCCTGCTGTAGAGCACATGGAACTCTATCCAGTCTCTTGGGATAGAACATGATGGAAAATAATATCAGAAAAAGAATGTGTATATGTATGACTGGGTCACTATGCTGTACAGCAAAAATCGACACAACACTGTAAATCCATTATACTCTAATTTTCAAAAAGGTGGCTACAGCTAAGGAGAACTGAAGCTTAATCCTGCTGGGAAATTCTGGGAGATCACATAGAATTAATCTGCCTAGGGGTGAAGGAGCTGGGGTCTTTACACACCAATGTCCTTGACATGTTGAGTCTGCTGTGTAGATGGTGACTTAGGCTCCAAGAGCAACAAAAGTATGAGGTACTCCAGAGAAACAGAACTAATAGGGTATTTGTGACTATATATCTGTATCTATATCTACACCTATATCTAAAAATAGATTTATTATGAGGGATTGTCTCACCTAATCATGGAGGCTGAGAAATCCTACAGTCTAATATCTACAAGCTGAGGCCCAAGAAAGCCAGAGTAGTTCCAGTACAAATCCGAAGCCCTGAGAATCAGGGGAGCCCAAAGCATAAGTCCCAGACTGAGTCTGAAGTCCCACGAACTGGGGCCAGTAGTGTAAGTCCTGGTCCAAGCCTGAGGGTTTGATAACTGATAGCTCCTGTTCAGGGACAGGAGATGATGGATGTCCCAGCTCAAACAGAGAGAACAAATTGATCCTTCCTCCACCTTTTTGTTCTCTTTGGGACTGCAACAGATTGGAAGATGCCCACCCACGTCTTTATTCGATCTGACGATTTAAATGCTAATCTTATACAGAAATATCCTCATAGACACCCCTAATGTTTTACCAGCTATCTAGGCATCCCATGGCCCAGTCAAGTTGCCCAAACCAGCAAAGAAAGCAGGGTCTTGAGAACTGGAAAACTCAAATCCAGGCCAGGAGTGTCTAGAAGACTGAGAGGTTTGAGTCAGCAGGCAGAGGGCCTCAGAGAAAGTGACTAAATGAAGGGAAAAGCCAAGAGCTGACAACTCACCTGCTAGAAACATTTCCCGCTTCTCCCTTTGCTCACCACCACCGCGGCAACAGCAGGGCAGGAAAAGACTCTCCAGTGGCCACAGACAGAAGGTATTAACACAAGTAATTGTGGTTCCAATCTCCTGTAGAATTTTCCACTAAGGCTTTGAAAGATTTCTGAAGTCAAATGCCACTGCCGGGATGCAATTGAAATCTAAGTGAAGAGAATGTAATTAAGAGTCAAAAGATCCAGTTTGAAGCCCAAATGCTTCCTTTTATACTTGGTTTTATTTTCTATATAAAATAGGAATTATAGAGTATCAGTTTTATTTTCCAAAAGTTTTTTTTTTTTTTTTAAGTCATGGGTCTACAGATGCCCTTGGTAAGTTTGTTTTTGCTATTTAGGGCCGTACCCACAGCATGTAAAGCTTCCCGGGCTAGGGGTCCATTCTGAACTGTAGCCGCTGGCCTCCACCAGAGAGAGCAACAGCAGTGTCAGATCTGAGCCAAGTCTGCGACCTACACCACAGATGACTGCAATGCTGGATCCTTAACCCACTGATGCTAGTCAGGTTTGCTAATCGCTGAGCCACAATGGGAACTCTGCCTTTGGTAAGTTTTTATTCACCATGCTAATGTTCATCTATCTTTATGATTAGTATGCATTGCTGGCTAAAAATACTGTCAAATCTATAGTTTATATTCATAAAGTGATTTAAAAAGGTACAGGTATTTGAATTTAGCTAAACATTTTTTTTCCTTTAAACTGATTTGTTTATATAAAAAAGTCTAAGATGTAAAATAAACTTTAAGTGATCGATTAAGATCACTAAGTTATGACATTTAGCCCTGAATCTTCCATCAAAACATGGAACATATGCTTGGAGTCAATATGTAGAAAGTTAAGCAGCCCAATGATTGGAAAAAGATAACCTCTCTTTTTTTTTTTTCATTGGGTGAGTCATTGTAAAGATATCTCTAACTTGGGCAAGTTTCTCATTTTATTTCAGAATGAAAAATTTTGAAACCAACGATTTAGCATTTTCTCCTAAGGAAAATTTCGGAGACAATAGTGGACTTGCTGCATATGTGGCTAAAGCAATAGACCCATCTATCAGCTGGGAGGATATTAAATGGCTAAGAAGACTGACATCTCTGCCCATTGTTGCAAAAGGCATTTTGAGAGGTTAGTTTATTTCTCTACTTCAGTTCAGACTGATTTTATGAATTTTTTGTGGATTTGAGCGTGGTATGTGAATAAATCTGTATACATATAATATATATTTATGGCCATTCCCATGGCATATGGAAGTTCCCAGGCCAAGGTCTGTATCCAAGCTGCAGCTGTGACCTACACCACACCTGCAGGAATGCCGGATCCTTTAACCTGCTGTGCTGGGCCAGGGATTGAACCCCCACCTCTGCAATGACTGGAGATACTACAGTCAGATTCTTAACCCACTGCACCACAGCAGGAACTCCCAGCATGATATTTTTAAAGGATAAATAATCAGGAAAAATTAATATAGAAAGATAAAGAGACAACTGAACTCTCAGCTCTCCCCTTTGATGCTAGTGAATAAATATTTCCTCATTCTTAACATTCTGATGGAGGATAGCACTCAAAGGAAGTAAGAAGTTATCTTTTCTAAAGCACTGGGAGGACACTGCCCTATTTTGAGCCACAGGGGAAGCCTGACCTTGCCTTATTTTGGAGCTGCCATTAAATCATGGAGCTTGGCAAAATCTACACAGAAGGTCTTGAGCTCATTGCTTTGGTTGAAAGCTTCCAACAGCTGCTCTCGGACCAGCAAGAAGACCGAAGGATGATATTTTGACAGCCAAGCCCATATTAAAGAGCCTTTTCTGTTTCCTCCTCTTCCCTTCCAGTACCAATGACTAGGACTGATTTTTGAGTATGGTGAATTCCACATCACTTCCCTCCAAGGAATGGCTCACTGGAACACTAAAATCCTTAAATATCGAGCTGTGGGTATTAAGGAACTTGACTGCTTCCCCAGAATCCACATGTATTCAAATCCCACAGGGAGGTACCAATGACTATAATAATTTGGAGTGTAAATGTGTTCACCCACAAAAATGTTTTCTTGCCTTTGAAAACGTTTTAAAGTACTGTTATGTAGATAACTGCCAAAAACATACTATTTTAAATGGAAATGTTTAAGTAAGTAAGCAGCTCTGGGATGAGAGATTCTATTAATCTATCTCAGGGTTAAAAACAACTTACAATCAAAACTTTTCTGTAGGTTTTACTTGACTATATATGAGTCACATGGTCTCTGTTTATAAAGCTCTAGGCATGTTGCTGAACTTATTTAATCTTATGTACACAAATATAGCTAATGCAAGTAAAAGAATGGGCCCAATGAAGCTTTT
>PVHT021183543.1:39165539-39290814 GCA_004024745.2 Catagonus wagneri
CCACACCCGCAGCATATGGAGGTTCCCAGGCTAGGGGTCTAACAGGAGCTGTAGCTGCCGGCCTTCGCCATAGCCACAGCAATGCGGGATCCGAGCCGCGTCTGCAACCTACACCACAGCTCACGGCAACGCTGGATCCTTAACCCACTGAGCAAGGCCAAGGATCGAATCCGCAACCTCATGGTTCTTAGTCGGATTCCTTAACCACTGAGCCACAAAGGGAACTCCTGCACTCAGAATCTTAATCCACCGTGCCATAGCAGGAGCTCCATCATCCATGACTGTTACTGTTACTTTCTGTAGCTGTATTCAAATATAGGTACTGAAATGTTAACCTGAAGAATCTGCCCATTTATTCATTCATCCATTCACTTATTCACTTATTCATTCATTTTATAAACCTTTATCATGCTTACCGTGTACTAAAATAAAAGAAGATAAATAATTTGGGGGTCATCGGCCAAAATGATACCCCGTACTTGTAGGAGATTAACATAAAAACAAGAATTTGGGCACAAGAAGATGCTACAGTGCTGAGACTGAAACTGGTGGGTGAGGCTTAAAATAGGTTTTGGACAATTACAAACGTGAGTTAGGGAACTTTTCTTTCCAGATTGAAAGATGATCCTTGAGTTTGGCCGTGATATCAGGTCAAAAGACTCTTTCAGACTTGAATCGTGACAAACTACAGCAGTCACAAGTAACAATATTAAAACAACATTAATCAGTCGCTAGCAGAAGCCATATGAGGGAGTGTAGACTTTGAGATGATGAGAATCTCTAAAGATCCGGGAAACAACCTCATCAGATTAGCATTTAAAAATAGTCTTGCTCTGTATAATGAACCTACTTGATGGAGGTGGCAAAACTGTGGTCAGGGAGGCTATTTAGGAAACTGCTGTTGCCCAGGAGAGAGATGATTATGGCTGACCTATACTCAGGGCAGAGAGGACACGGGGAGAGTGTAATTGATTTAGAAAATTAGTGCCATTTCAAGTATTTAATTCACTCTCATCATACAAATGGCCCAGGGCAATTGGCTTAAAAACACCAAACACATTTAATTTTTTAACCATTTTTTCAATTTTGGATCCCCAGTATGTATAATCCTACAACTTCATCCTCTAGGACATGATGCACATCTACTGAATTAGACTTTGCTACATATGTTATGCTGAAAAATACTTTGGCTTCTAGAACTTTATCCTGGGTATCAAAATTATATTCTGGGTAAACCTAGGACCACCACCACCACTCTTTTCTTCTTTTCTGTATGCATTCTATGACTTGTTTCCATACAGATTCATGTTTTGCCCTCGGTAGACAGCCCAAATGTTAATTGTGTAAAATCCTCAGCGTCTATAATTAGAGAGAACTCAAAAGCAAGAGAAGGAGAGGGCATTGGGCATTTGAAAGGAAATAACTTATTTATACATGTACAGTTTACATTGCCTAGTTTTTCTGTAACTATTTATTTCATTTATTTAACAAACAAGAAGCATCTCTATGACAACAGCTGCATCCAGGGTGCATCAACACATGCTCAATCTGGATGGAAGGGAGGCGCAAGTGTGGCAAGGCCCATTCTGGGAAATCCAGTTCTCATTATTTCACAGACTGCCATCCAAAGGTCACACGGATTGACCGAGAGTCCTCCATCCTCTTTCATTTTCCTTTTACTAGAAAGGTACAGATTATGTTTATAGGAACATGAAATCAGGGGCAACTGAGGAGATCGCAATGAAACGTCCCCCCTCACAACCATTTCAAGAGTTGCGTTCTAACGAATGCAAATCGGACAGCAAGACGTCATCTCTTGCTGTGGTTAAACTCTGCCCTTGGAAAACTCAACACAGACTCCAAACACATACTTGAGACAGGTTTTGGTCTTCACCAGAACTCATGCTGACAAACACATGGCTTTGTGAGCAAAGGCGTAATGCTTTTAAGAATTTTTTTTGATTAAAAAATTAAAACTAGGCTGTCTCACTTCTCCAGAGGCTTTTGGTTTCTCAGAAACTTCTCTAACTAGTTTTTTTCTTATCCACATATTTTAAAGATATTCTCAAAGAATATTCACTCAGTGTTCCTGTTGTGTTCAAAACTGCTGCCATGGAGCTAGGGTTTAATTCCTAAATTCCTGTGAGATAACACAGAGCCTTCGGTCAGAAGCTCCAAGGATTTGATGGTAAATCCTGAGTACTTCCATTTCACTTTGCTATTTTAGATTAAATACAGAAATAATGTGTTAATGAGATCTCAGACAGTGCTATTCACTATTAATTATTGTGTTTGTCAGTCAATTAAAGTATTAACTGGCAAATCAACAAGTGCAGAACACGATACCAGTAAACTAAGGATCAATGAAAATATCAAAGTGAAGACCCATGAACATTTTGCTAAGTCAGACCACCTTAGCCCTCTCATTAAGGTAACACTGTTTTTCTCTCTGGGTTAAAAGAAAATGTAAAACTACAGATAAGATTTCCTAAGTACCAAATGAAATGGGCTCCTATCTGGTCATAAATTACACTTTCTTTGTTTCTCCAAACACTGATGATCCTATCCCCTAAGCAAATCATTCTGCCACTTCTCCCTACGTTCCTAGCACTGCCTGGAAGAACACAGGAAACCATTCGAAATGATAGAAGACAACAAACTGTGACTTGAGTGGCACTTCAAAATGAAAGGTTCTTAATATTCAAATGCTTGCTAGGATGAAAATTTATTATTATAATCCAAACTGAAACAGACTTGCCAGAAGTATCCAGCAAATGAATCTTCTTCCATCTTCTCATCTTCTTAGTTACTATGTCCAGCACCATCAGATGAAAATAATAATAATAATAATGATAGCTCATATTTATCTGAGTGCTCAACGTGTGTCAGGCACTTTCTAAGAGCTCAGCTCATTCAACTCATTTAGTTCGCTCATGAATCTTACGTGAATTATTATCCCCAATTTGTGGTTTAGGAAGGACATCAGTGTGCAAAGAAGTTAAGAAACTTGCCACTTACATGACAAACAAGTAGCAGATATGGGATTCAAATCCTGGGTCTGACTACTAAGCCTAAGGTGTTAATCTCTTCTTCATATTTTATATGATCAGTTTATTGACAGTATGCAATATTTCAAGGCATGGGTTGTAGCTATTTGGTGGCAGATATCTGCATATAAATTGGAAGACAGCATGCATCTTGAATCATGGGGTTCATAAAATATTATAGTTCATGTATTTTGATTTTTTTAACTTTTGATTTTGCATTGAGTATCACAGAAGTTCCCATCATGGGGAAAATTAGGTGATTTAAATAGGTTAGATAGAGCGATGGAAAGATTTGAAACTTGAAGGCACCCTAAAGTCTCGCGATAAGTGGAGAAAAAAAAAAGAAGGGCATTTAGAAATCCAGGAAAAGGGAATTCCCCTTGTGGCTCAGCGGTAACAAATTCGGCTAGCATCCATGAGGATGTGGGTTTGATCCCTGGCCTCGCTCAGTGGGTTAAGGGATCTGGCATTGCTGTGAGCTATGGTGTAGGTTGCAGATGTGGCTTGGATCCTGCCTTGCTGTGTGCAAGCTTGTGTCTACAGCTCCGATTAGACCCTAGCCTGGAAACTTCCATATGCTGCAGGTGAGGCCCTAAAAAAAAGGACCCCCCCCCCAAAAAAGAAAGAAATCCAGGAAAAGAAAGGCATGTAATAAAATATGTATGATCCAAATATGAAATAGCATTAAAATATAAAATATTAATAAACTAATGAGGTGAGGAAAAAAATCATCTTTCGTTCATGAGGCTAGAACATTTTCCTCATGAGTGGCTCAGAAATTGCCAGTGAGATCTCTCAAGATGTAATGCATGCTTAAATTAAGACAGGTAGCTGAAAACAGTTCCGTTGAAACATTGGATTGTATATTTAGTAAAAAATACATAGAGGGTATCAATCACATATCTAGCAGGTAACAAAACACCTGACACAACGTATGCTTACAAGTGAACAGATAATATACAAAGTAGTTAGTTGGTAAAGACCGGCAACTCAGTTATTAGATGACCTCTTCATGTTACATAGGACCCACAAACAACACAGGTTTGAACTGGGCAGTGGATTTTTTTAAATTCTAATTTCCACGGTACTACATTATTCTCATTTGGTTGAATCTGTGGATCTGGAACCACTGATAAAGAGGAAGCACATATGAGGAGGCCCTACTATAAGTTAAAAGTGGATTTTCAACTGTGTGAAGGGTCAGTGCTGAACCCCTGCATTGTTCAAGGGTCAATCGTATTTCATTGCATTTTAGGGTTTGTCATAGCATTCCTTATATGCTTATGTATGCTGTATATTCCACACACACACACAGACACACACAGACACACACACACACACACACAAACAAGAATAGTATGCATAGTATATATTCCTTATATATACTCTTCTCCTATAGTAATAATAAAAATAATAACAACAGCATGATGACATATCTTAGTCAGCCCCAGCTACCATAACAAAAGACAGTAGCCTGATAGGGTGGTTTAAAAAACAGAAATGTATTTTCTTACACTTTTGGAGACTGGAAGTCTGAGCCAGGGTGCTAGCATGTCCAGTTTCTAGTGAAGGGTCTTCTCTTGAGGTGTCGATGGCTGCCTTGTCACTGTGTGCCCACATGAGCCCTTCTTTGTGTGTGTGTGGAAAAAGAAAGGGGAGCAAGCTCTCTGGTGTCTTCTTATAAGGGCACTAACACCATCACGAGTGCCCTACCCTCATGACGTCATCTAACCCTAATTACTTCTCAAAGTATTCATCTCCAAATCTTATCACACTGGAGGTTAAAGCTTCAACATATGAATTTTTTAAGGATGCAAACATTTAGTCTATACCAGATGGATTTAATTTTCATATACCTAGAATTTTAGAAGAAAAATATTAACATCATTTTTAAAAAATGAGACTATTTAGAAACCAATATTCCATAAACATAGTTTGGAAAATGGTGGATTCTCATGAATATTTAAAAATTTTTCTAGAAGTGCCTTGAACTCCATGGCTGAATTATAAATATGTACAATGTTCTGTATCCATTTGCTTATGTTTCCACACTGTGATTTCACTACAACAGTGGGTCAATTAGTTGTGAGTGTTAAAATTTAGAACCAGTGCTATTTTCATTATTTTGTTACCAAATGGTTTTTATTGGGAGAATGCTGAAAATAGTAAAGCATAAAATGTAAAAAAGTCAGAATTTGATTGAAGAGAATGTTAATCTAATTTAAAACTGTATTTTCAGAAATCATTTTTTTTTTTGCCTTTTTAGGGTCACACCTGTGGCATATGGAGGTTCCCAGACTAGGGGTCAAATCAGGAGCTGTAGCTGTTGGCCTACACCACAGCCACAGCAACGCCAGATCTGAGCCACATCTGTGACCTACACCATAGCTCACAGGAACACCGGATCCTTTAACCCACTGAGCAAAGCCAGGGATCAAACCTGCATCCTCACGGATGCTAGTCAGATTTGTTTCTGCTGAGCCAAGATGGGAACTCTGTGAAATCAGTATATTTTGAAGCACGATTTCAGATATTGTATATAATTTTAGTATTACATTTTTGTGTACTTCAATGGACAAAATCCATTTAGTTATAGAACATCATTACTTAAAATAATTACTGGCTATAACATTGTATTAAAGAATATTTTTTGAAATAGACATGGTTATCCATCACCTGTTACACTGAAAGTGCTTTCTACTTACATATTCTTTTATGTTACCCAATTTGTAGAGGGGTAATTATGTTAAATGCTAAATAATGTGATCTTAGAGTCCCCGTTGCAGCTCAGCAGGTTAAGAACCCAACCTCCTGAGGATAGGGGTTTGATCCCTGGCCATGCTCAGCGAGTTAAGGATCAGGCATTGCCACAAGCTGCGGCGTGGTTGCAGATGCAGCTCGGATCTGGTGTTACTGTGTCTGTGGGATAGGTCCCAGCTGCAGTTCCTCTTTGACCCCTGGCCCAGGAATTCCATATGCTGTGGGTGGGCCATAAAAGGAAAAAATAAATAAATTATAAATAATATGATTTTGTTAATAACAACAGCAAAAAAATCTTAGCCGAAATACTTCCTTATGAGGATAAACAGATTTGAACTTCATGTCAACTTACTATTCGGTAATTTTATTCCACCATTAAATTGTTATAAATGCTGTCTCTTTTTTGTTGTTTTTGTTGAAGAAACTATCACTACCATTCTAGATTTAACTGTTGGGCATATTTCTCTGCTAAAGTTTCTGAGCAAGGTAGGTATGTGTGAGATGAGGTGCCCTTTGACTGGGGTGCTTTGGCCTCAGAACCCAAGTCTTTGATTAAGTTGTCTTTTCCACATCACGGCTGTCTTGCTCTTTCTAGGTGATGATGCCAAGGAGGTAGTTAAGCATGGTTTGGATGGGATCTTGGTGTCAAATCATGGGGCTCGGCAACTCGACGGGGTACCAGCCACTGTGAGTTTCAGCAAATACCTGGATTGGAGTTCCCATTTCTATCCCAGTTTTAACTCTCTCTGTGACTGCTTCTCCTTATGTATGTATTTTCATGTGGATGCTCAAGGTAAAATGTGTAGAACCTTACGGATGACCTCAGATTTTAGGTGTAGTGGCCAATAAATACCTAAATCATTATTCAGTATGATCATTTGTGTGTAAACTTCTAAAAGTCTGTGTTAAATAAGCAGCTGTGTGTGGGCAGGGATTGTTCCTGTATTCACAGACATACAGTAAATTGGACGATGAAAGGAAATATTACGCCTTCCTGAAGGTGAGGGTTGAAGAGCTGCAGAAAGAGGGCAAGTGGGGAAAGAAGGTAGAAATTCTATGGCCCAGGTAGGAGACGCTTGCTGCAAATAAGCCACTCTGTTGAAACAGTAAACCACCTTGGCTGTACACTAGAATCACATGGGGACCTTTAAAGAGTTCTGATGCCCAAGCTGCACCCCAGATCAATCCATCAGAATCTGGCGGGGCCAGTAGGGAGGCAGAGGCACCACTATTTTTGTCATTTACCCAGAAGATCCAACATGCATCTGTGGTTTTTATACACATACATCCTGGACTAGGCAAATCAAGGTCCAGAATCCAGATATAAAAATAAACTAAACTGTCTGGAATGATGTGCGCTCTAGTTAAAACTATAAAGGAGAATAATTAGCTCCCCAATGGCCAAGAGCCAAGGAACTCAGCCAGGAGTAGATTTTTAAGATCAAGAATTGACAGACCCAGAAATGGATTAAAAGCCACGGCAGCAGGAGTTCCCAGGTGGCTTAGCAGTTAAGAGCTCAGCAATGTCACTGCTGTGGTTCAGGTTCAGTCCCTGGCTTGGGAATTTCTGCATGCCATGGGCACGGGCAAAAAAAAAATAAAAAGTCATGGCAGCAAACACATATCCAAGGTTGAATACCATGGATCAGTGATCCAGAATGGAGGCCTGGAGCTACGGGGGGTGATATGGACTGTTAAAAAGGGGTCCCTTACATGCTCTCCCCACTGTGGGAATATGACCAAGATGCTTTTATTTATTTGTTTGTTTGTTTGTTTGTTTATTTATTTATTTATTTTTTTGTCTTTCTGCATTTTCCAGGGCTGCACTCGCGGCATGTGGAGGTTCCCAGGCTAGGGGTCTAATCAGAGCTACAGCTGTAGGCCTACAGCACAGCCACAGCAACGCGGGATCCGAGCCATGTCTGCAACCTACACCACAGCTCACGGCAATGCCGGATCCTTAACCCACTGAGCAAGGCCAGGGATCGAACCCGCAACCTCATGGTTCCCAGTCGGATTCGTTAACCACTGAGCCACAATGGGAACTCCACAATATGACCAAGATGCTTTTAGATGAAGCAATGGGGTCACGTTTCTGCTCTGTTCCCATGTGGATTACTGTTTTTAGACGTGTGATTCTAAAAGTGGAATGGGAAAGGGTGGGATGTGTGTGTGGGAAAGCCAAGGAATCCATTCTGTCTGTATTCTGGTGAGAGTGGAGAGTCCTGACAAGTATGCCTTCTTGGACAGGTCAGGGAGGAGGTCCTTGAATATTATGAGTCACTGGATAAGCAATAGGAAAGGCTCGAGTTAGCAGCGGCGAGTCTCACAAATTGGACTGTGATCTGATGGGGCAGGAAGACCAATGAGGTGGCCTGGAAACTTATGAGAGCCGAGGAAAGAGAGAAGGGCCCGACCTACTATGGGGCAGAGGGAATCAATAGACCCTCTGAACTTTAATTTTTTCATCTTTTTTAAAGTTTAAAAATCAAATGATTGGTTATTTTCTGCCTTTAAACTTTAGTATTCTGTAATCTTATTTATCATAGGCAGAGAAAGCTAGCATTGTGTAACAAAACTTAAATATATATGTATTTACAAAATAATCCGCGTGGACTTTTCTTTTTTTGTTTTGTCTTTTTGCCTTTTCTAGGGCCTCACCTATGGCATATGGAGGTTCCCAGGCTAGGGGTCTAACAGGAGTTGTAGCCGCCGGCCTATGCCACAGCCACAGCAATGCGGGATCCGAGCCGCATCTGCAACCTACACCACAGCTCATGGCAACACTGGATCCTTAACCCACTGAGCAAGGCCAGGGATTGAACCCACAACCTCATGATTCCTAGTTGGATTCGTTAACCACTGAGCCACCACGGGAACTCCCCTAGATCGTCATTTCTGAACTGGATCCTCATACATATTTCCCCCTTTGTCAGAAAGATTTAAGCAAAGTTATTCTGGAATGCTTTTAGCTGGGATAAAATTTGAATTTATTCAAACCACTGGAAGTAGAGCAGAATGAGTAATTTAGTCAAGAAGTAGTGCATTACTGTTTCATTAAACTACCAGGCTGATTTAGCTGAATCCCTAGATGTTGTGTAGCTCTTAGGGCAGATTGAACGATGACAGGGGACTATTGAGTGTATATATTTGGACTCAGAGCTTTTCTTGCAGCATTGATGGGCTGACAGTAGGAATGAACCAAGTCTTTGCACATGGTCAATAAGTAAAATCATAAAAATGGACATTATTGTCCCTTTCCAATTAAGCGTTACTTATAGAGGCCCATCTTTTTAGGTGATATTAAACACTGCAGGCAGTGGAGAGTGAAGAGGTTCTCTGGGCAGGGAGGAGAGGTTGTAAGCTCAAGGCTTTTCTGCAGATTTATGCCTCTCTTGTGTATGAAGACGTAAACTTAGTGTGCGGCCCAAATTAAGTTTGTTTTCTAAAAATAAAACCTAAATCTACTGAAATCAAATCTAACTAGATTTTAAGGGAAAAAATATCTGAATGGTGTGGTTTATTTCCCTGGCTGAAGGGATGTGGAAACTTATCTAAAAGGGCTTTTTGAGTTGTGGTCTCAGAATGTGTTTTAAGAAAAATAATGACCCTCCCCTTTGCATGATGTGTGCATGAGAGGAGGTGCTCACTTGAGTTTTTCCTCATACTTTAGAGCAAATTTAAGGCCCATAATGATGAGAGGGGTGTGAAACATGATTCTATTGAGAGTGAACGTGTTCTTCCCTCAGTGTGTTGGTTTTGAAGTGAGTGACAAATGTCTTGGAGGAGGCTGTGTGTATCTACAGACACGGAGGGACTTGCTCTCCTGCAGATTCTGTGACATCATAAGTCAAAGCCCAAGAGGGAGCATGATGAGGGAAGAGCACCGAAATGAACCCAGTCTTGGGTTCAAGTCCCTGTATTGCCTCGTCCGAAGGATGGGAACTGGGTGAGTGAGCAAGCTCTTCAGACTTTTCAGCCTGAGCCTCTTCATAGTGTTGTGCTGGTTGCAAAAATAAAGTGGCTGGATTATATGATTTCTACATTTCTATAAGCCATACGGTTTCCTTGTATGGAGAAATACTTCTCACTAAGGAGTCCTAGAATAGGGGTTTGACTCCAGTTTGTCTTAATAGAGTGCTACCAAGAACCATGGCCAGACTTAAGCTACACCTAAGAATTTAAAAATATGTTCATGTCAAGATCCTTACCCTGAAAGTAATAATATGGCCAAGACCGGTCTTGAAATATTTAGAGAATGATATGACAGAATCAAATTCATTTCCAAAATTTGCAGTACTGGAACACCTCAAACTGGAGTCTAAAGACAGATTCTCTGGAGTCTTTGAAGTCCAGAAGCATTTTTTTTCCACTTGTTTCATTTTTTTGATTTTTGTTTTGATGCTAACTGGACCCAAATTACTTTAAGCTTAAAAACATGACCTTCTTTTCCAGTGAAAATTCTCCACTGTAAAACATTTTCATAGAGTAAACTTTAGATTGTTAAGTCACTGTTCCCCAAATTGAGTCCTTGGCCATATTCTATGAGATCTAAAATATTTCATTTTTCCTTCTAAAAGGGATTCATGAAATTCTACCTTTGAGACTCTTAATGTATCAGTTAGTTTTTGTTTTCAACGAACCACTCTGAAATTTACTGGCTAAAATCCAGTAGACATTTGTTTGTTTCACGACTTGGTGAACTGGCAATTTGAGCTGAGATCTCCTGGGAGGAATCTCTGGTCCTGGCTGGGCTCACTCGTATGCATCTGTGGTCAGCTGCTGAGTCCACGAGGGCAGAGTGGTGTAGGAGGAACTCAGCAGAAATGGCTCTGTATTGTCTCACATCTAGCACATTATGTGGGCTGGTTCTCACAAGGGCAGGTTTCTTAGAGAGTAAGTGGTGATACGAAGGCTTCTTGAGCTCTAGGCTTAGAACAGGAGCTCTGTCACTTCCCCGTAGTTCTGTTGGTCACAAGGCTAGTTCAGATTCGAGAGGTGGGGGAAATAGGATCTTCCGGCCCCATTTCTCCTTCATGATGGGAGGAGTGGAAATACACATTGCAAGGAAATGAAGATAAGGAGGGAGAGGGCTGCAGCCGTTTCTGCAGTTGCAAACCATCAGCCAGAATTCTATAGACCAGTGATTTTCTAAGCATGCTTAGTAGTAGCCACTCCTTCCACCCCAGCAAGGTCTGCCTGGTGAAGCATGATGGGTAGAGAATCAGAGGAGGATTTATGGACAATAGCTAGAATTTGCCCCCTTCACTGTAAAATAAAGCACCTCTGGCTTTATCTGCTTTTCTTTGTGTTCAACTGCTTTGGTTTAGAAGCTTAAAAAGGTTTCCTGTCTCAAATGTCAGAAATCAAGAGTGTAGACCTGGATGCTATCAGAAGGCAGAAAGATGAGAAACCCCTGTGAGTTTTGTGGGTCAGGAAGGACCTGGAAGAGTGAGCCTTGAGCAGGAACAGGAAGGAGGGACCTTTTTGGATTCCTTAAACTTCCTGGCATAGCTCCTGGGATCTGCCAAGTCATCAATGAAGTGTTTGGTAAATCATCGAATGGATGGATAAGTGAGCAGTAGTCTATTGGAGTCTTAGCATATTTTCCTGTAAGTTAACTCCACTGGAGCTAAGCCTACAGTTAGTTGCCTAAAGAACCATGAAGGAGAGAAGAGCTGAAATGAATGGTCTCTTAGAATGCGTAGCAAGCTGAAAAGAAGGAAACAGAACAGTCATAAAATAGTGGATTTGTCTACTATATTTATTTATTTAATCTACTCTGATCAGAATTATCCTGAGTAATATATACCCAGTAAAACTGCAGCTCCAGAAAGAAGAAGGGGAGAATAGAAATGCTCAGTGATAAATAGAACCTCCTTGTCTGCAGACACAGGAGACAACAATCTGGACTTCATTTTCTAACCCAGGATTCACATTTTAAGTCTCCTTATTAGTTTATTTTTTAGGCCAGTTTGGGCATTGGAAATATCCTAAGCAGACTTGATTTGCCTGACTCTGAAAATGTGTATTGAACCCAAGCTAGCTAATATTTTTCTTTGGTTTTGGTTTCAAATAGGCTTAATTATAGCTTGCATCATCAGGTGGAAATTGTAGCATTTATATGTTGATGTAACTTGCCTGACTGTAAAAGGAGGACTATGTATAGGTAAAGGGACATATGTAAATGGATCCAGAGCATGTCTGGCAGGACAGAAAAGCTAAAAGGAGAGGGGAAAATCGCGTTACCTGCCAAAGGTTCAGGGACCATGTGCCAAATGTTGCTTTCAAGGCCTGCCTTCCAGATCTGTAGTCGGGTTCGGTCTTCGAACCTTCTGGAGAAAACTCGCTTTAATTTTAGGAGAGAATTGGGAAAGGCTCTGAGTGATTTCAGCACAATTATTTCTAGAAAAACTGCTCTCGAATGTACGGCAGTTTCTTCAGCATGCGATTTAAACATGGATGGACTTCATTCGCTGTTTAAACATTTGGGGATGAATGTGCGTAATTTCTACAGATTTTGACCTGCAGGTCACCTTGGAAGTTGTTTCTACCCTCAAGTGCCAAGATTTACATCAAAGCAGCCAACTGTATCAGTGGTGAGCTAGTAACTCTAATGGCTATTAGCCAACTTTAGTAGTTATTACCAAATGAGGCTAGAAAACAAATGATTCCCAAATCAGTGATTTCAAACCATATTCCTATGAAGCTTTGTGTCAACTGAGGGTCTGCTGATCTACATTTGGTACTGGTTAGGTGGCTGTGCTCCAAGTTTCAGGTCCACAATGGCTTGGTTGAGAGAGTTCTGCTTGCTGAGTATTTATTCTGGGTCTCAGCTAACGGGGAAGCATTACCAGGAGTTCTCCTCTCATGGCAAATGGCACAGGTGCAAGAGAAAGTTGAAATGCATGAAGTTCCTTACAGCCTATGCCCGGAAATGGCTCTCTGCCACTTCTGCTCATGTGTCATTGGCCAAAGTGGGTTGCAAGACCAAAGCCACTGTCAAGGAGTAGCAAGTATACTCTTGTTTCTTTTAGTAGGAAACATGGCCAAGTGGCCTTGGAAGAAGAGTGGGTTCAGAATGGTGTGAAGAATTAGAAACTATAATGCCATCTACCAGATCAACCTCAATGAGGATCTTATATTCTCTAGGGCTGATATAAGCCCATCATCAATTGCCAAGCAAGATGGGGACCTTTGCAGTTCCCACTGTGGTGCAGTGGGTTAAGAATCTGACTGCAGGTCAGGTCACTGTGGGGGCATGGATTCAATCCCTGGCCCTGCACAGTAAGGTAGAGGATCCTGTTGCTGCAGCTGTGGCTTAGGTCAAAGCTGCAGCTCAGATTCAGTCCCTGGCCTGGGAACTTCCATATGCTGAGGGTGTGCTTCCCCCCCCAAAAAAGATGAGGACCTTTAAGGTACATGTGGTCATATTCCTTAAGAGCAAGAAAAATATTTTCAGGGAGAGTTCTCTAAGGTATAGCGGGACGTGAAGTATTTTGGATGGGGACGGGGAAACCAGAGACTTAAGTTTTTTATGATCGGTGGTGTTTACATTTTTATACACCACTGCATGTACCACAATCTGGGTATGAACTTTAACAGTTGATTTTCAGTGAGTAAATAATGTTCAGGATAACTTCTATGAGCAATATACTTCTTTTATATTTACATATTTAATAAAGACTATCAATGTGTCTTTTAAGATGGTTGTATGTTTTTAAAATTATGTTTAAGATATTTGAATTTGAATATCAGGGATAGAAAAACAACTTGGGTCTTTGATAGAAAAATAAGTCACTCAGTTCCATATTTAGTCGGTTTTTAGTTGTTAACATTTGCACCTCTTTTATTTTTAGGAGGGAGTAATTGTACTGTGGATTCTGAGTCCAGCCTCCTTCATGCTAATCCCTAGTCAGATGTTTGGTGGCCTGTGGCATTTGAGTTGGGTAACAATTCAGCACGCATAGTTTCATATCATTGACTTCTTCTCTCCACAGATTGATGCTCTGCCAGAAATTGTGGAGGCTGTGGAGGGGAAAGTGGAAGTCTTCCTAGATGGGGGTGTGCGGAAGGGGACCGATGTTCTGAAAGCTCTGGCCCTGGGAGCCAAGGCTGTGTTTGTGGGGAGACCGATCATTTGGGGCTTGGCTTCCCAGGTAATTAGAAGACGAAGCAATAAATGTATAAAATAGTATGATTCAACTGTGGAATAAATCCATGAAACACGTCAGACTGACTTACCCAAAAGAGGTGTGTCTTTTTATTTTTATTAGAATATAGTTGATTTGCACTGTTTTGTCAATTTCTGCTGTACAGCATAGTGACGCAGTCATATGTATGTACATATGTCCTTTTTCTCATATTATCTTCCATCATGGTCTACCCCAAGAGATCGGATATAGTTCTTTGTGTTGTACAGCAGGACCTCATTGCTTATCCATTCTAAATGTAATCGTTTGCATCTGCTAACCCCAGCTCCCCGTCCATCCCACTCTCCCTCTCCCTTGGCAACCATAAGTCTGTTCTCTATGTGAGTCTATTTCTGTTTTGCAGATAGGTTCATTTGTGTCATATTTTAGATTCCACATATAAGTACAGCATATGGTATTTGTCTTTCTCTTCCTGACTGACTTCACTTAGTATGAGAATCTCTAGCTGTGTCCATGTTGCTGCAAATGGCATTATTTTGCTTTTTTTTTTGGCTGAGTAGTATTCCATTGTACATATGCACCGCATCTTCTTCATCCATCCACGATCTACGTCTTTTCATTGTTTAGGGAGAGAAAGGCGTTCAAGATGTCCTTGAGATACTGAAAGAAGAATTCCGGCTGGCCATGGCTCTGAGTGGTAAGACTTGGCATTCTCTTTTATAGCTTTCTTTTCTTCTGAAGGGCTGGCTTCTTGGTGGAGATAAATGAATTGGCTGGGGGTGGGGGGTATGTAGAGGAGGTTGGAATCATTTGGATTTAAATCATTTGTAATTAAACTTAAACTTGGCTCCATACTCCCAGTACTAGTGCAGAGTACCCTCTGAATGGAAGAACTCCATAGCTGTGCTGTCTGTGGGGATCACTTAGCTTTTGCCTTTGGCAGTCTTATCAGGGATATTTTGGGGGGTCTTATTAGTACCTTAAGGGTAAATACTACATCCTGCTCTTCCTCATCTCAAAACTCATGAGCAATAAATCCAACTGGCTAGTCAATACCTCCACCTGGATGTCTGAGTGGAATCTTAAACTCTATCTGTCCCAAACTAAGCTGCTAACTTTTCCCATTAAACTTGCTCTATCTATAGACTCTCCAGGTACTGTTCCTGTTAATTCTAATGTCTTGGTTGCTGAGATCGAAACCTTAAGTCACTCCTGACTCCTTGTCTTTTCTCACACTCTCACATCCACCAAGGTGCTTTCTGAAAAAGACACCTCACTCACCCGCCTGCACTGCCACCTGCCTAGTGGGGAGGAGGTGGGGGAAGCCGGCATCATCTGTCTTCATCTTGGAGATGGTGATGATCTCCCTGTGTATCCTTCTTTCCTCAGGTATTTCAGGTCAGCCTGTCTATTGGTGGTGTTTTTTTTTTGTCTTTTAGGGCCTCACCCATGGCATGTGGAATTTCCCAGGCTCGGGGTTACATTGGACCTGCAGCTGCCAACCACAGCCACAGCCACAGCCACATAAACTCAGGATCCAAGCCAAATCTGCGACCTACACCACAGCTCATGGCAACACTTGATCCTTAACTGACTGAGCGAGGCTGGGGATCGAACCTGCATCTTCATGGATACTAGTCGGGTTTGTTATTGCTGAGCCATGACAGGAACTCCTCTATTGGTGTTTATATACCTGTCCCAGTCTAAGCTGATCACAGCATCAGAGGGATCCTTTTATTTTTTACTTTTTAATTTTTTTTGCCTTTTTTGGCCACACTCATGGCCTATGAAAGTTCCTCGGCCAGGGATTGAATCTGAGTTGCATCTGTGAGCTCTGCCACAGCTGCAGCAAAGTTGGAAACTTAACCACCTATGCTGGGTGTGATATCTAACTGGCAACACCACAGAGACAAGCCAGATCCTGAACCTACTGCACCAGAGAAGGAACTCCCAGAATGGCCCTTTTAAACATTTAGATCCCACCCTTTTTTCTTTTTTTCCTGCTTTTTAGGGCTGCACTTGCAGCATATGCAAGTTCCCAGGCTAAGGGTTGAATCAGAGCTGTAGCTGCTGTCCTACACCACAGCCACAGCAGTGCTGGCTCCTTAACCCACTGAGCGAGGCCAGGGATTGAACCCGCATCCTCACGGACACTAGTTGGGTTTGTTACCAGTGAGCCCCAATGGGAACTCCTCACTCTCCTGATCAGAACCCTCTGACAGCTCTCAATTTATTCAGAGTAAATGCCCAAGTCCTTAAGATGGTCTACAAAGCCTTATATGGTTCGACCTCTGTCACCTCTCTGACTGCAGCCCCTCCCACTGTCGTCCTGGCTTATTCCACCCAGGCCACATTGACCTCCTTGCTGATCCTTGACCATGTCAGACATGTTTCAGCTTTGGAGCTTTGACCTTGGCTGTTCCTTCTGCCTGGACTCTCTTTCCCCAGATTTCTCTGTGCCCAACGCCTTCACATCTGTCCTTCAAGCCACAGTTACATCATACTTTCTCAAAGCGTCCCATCCTGACCATCCTATTGAAAATATCAATTAGTCCTCCACCCATTCAGTTTTTTCCCCTGTTTTCCTTTGTTTTCCTAGAGCACCCAACACCTTCTATAGATCATCTGTTGTATAATTAATTGTTTAAATTACATGCAATATGTTCTTATCTCTTTTCTCTCTGGAATGTAAGAACAATGAAGCAGGGATATTTGTTGGCTTCACGGCAATATCCCCAGTGCCTAGTGCAGTGCATGTACCGTAAACAAAAAATACGTATTTGCTGAAGAATGAACAAGTAAATAATCGCCATTATTATGACTAGTGACTGTTTTGACTCAGAATGGAGCGAGAGATGCTAAGAATCACCTTGAGTCAGGTATCAACTCCCCAGCTTGGGAAGGTAATGAGGGCTTCCTTTCCCGTGATCCATATTGTCATGGTCCCCACATGCTGGTTGGAAAAACACTTTTCCGGCACAGCCAGGTGAAGAGAAAGAAGAGTTTATTGAGAGAAGAGACACTGCTAGTGCAGCAGGAGGACTTCCTGGTAATCGGGTAGAGTGGATCCCAGGCTCACAGTCCTATCTGTTTTCACAGCCCAGGGGGAGGTGAGGTCTTATGACACACCTGCTGACCTGCTGGGGAAAGGGGGGTCTTACAATACACTTGCTGGTTGGTGGGGGTGTATAAGGGTGGGGTGAGGAGTGGGCCACATACCTTTCCTGGTAGGGGGCAGGAAGGAGGGGGCAAGGTTGCTCAAGTTGGGGGAGGGGGCTTCACAATGAGATGAGTGGGGTGGTAATTCTTGTCTTGGCCAGAGGCTTTGAGTTCAGCCTCCTTGAAGGGGTCTTGAAGTTCCACGCATATTACCCAGATTGTCCCCACAGATAGACTCCTGGAGATCTGAATCTACTCACTCCTGTACTCAGGCTGTGTGGACACAGCGTCAGTGAGAAGAATGCCATTCCGTGACTCCTCACTCTGCATTTTAATTTGCTACAGACATATCCTAAAAGAGAGCTTTCAGCCACTGACTCTCTATTAAATGTGGCAGAAAGAATATACTCTTTGTGTTAATAAAAATATGTGCCAGTCATTTTGTGTTAAGGACTGTTTAGGTAATAAAAATGGTCTCATGCCACATAAGATTTGGCAAGCCTACCTTAAATCATAAACCCTGCATTTGTCAAGTTTTACATTCCTTGGGAAAACGATTACCTGCCTGATTATTATTGCATTCATTTCATATTAAATGTATGCGTTATTTTTTCAGGGTGCCAGAATGTGAAAGTCATCGACAAGACATTGGTGAGGAGAAATCCTTTGGCCGTTTCCAAGATCTGACAGTGCACAATATTTTCCCATCTGTATTATTTTTTTTTTTTTAGCATGTATTACTTGACAAAGAGACACTGTGCAGCGGGTGACCACAGTCTGTAATTCCCCACTTCAATACAAAGGGTGCCCTTCTTCTCCAACAAAATAGCAATCCCTTGCTATTTTAAGTTCATTGCTTTTGACTTTTCAGTGGGTGTCCCAGGAACCTTTTAGAAAGAAAGGGACTTGCATCCTGAAAATATATTAACTGTTAAAAAGAAAACACTGAAAATGGGTTTACACGATGTCATCCCCTGACAGGGCAACGGGCTGCAAAACAAAAGATATCCTCGGGTAAAATTGGAGGTAGCTTGTGCGGAGGTAAAAAGATAATGATTGCTGTTTATTAACCTGCATTGTGAATGGATAGTTTTAAAATCGTGTTCTTAAATTGTAAGTGCCAAGTTCAGAAGGCTGGAGGTGCCTGGAGAAATAGGAGATGTGGGTTCACAGCACTGAGGAGGCAGCACTTGATAGAATTAGGATAAACTGGTGGCGATCTGTGATTTTTCTCCGTAACTTTATTTAAAAGCCTGGGCTATGTTGCTTCTCAGAGTGTTGATTTGCATTCACATCTTTAGTATACGAATATATCTGAGTATTTTATGATATAAATTTCTTCTTAGAAATAAAGCAGAATTTGAAAAGATATCTGGTCCATTTGTAGCTATGGAATTGTCTTTTTTTTTTTTTTTTTGGCTTTTTAGAGTTGCACTGCAACATATGGAAGTTCCCAGGCTAGTGGTCGAATCGGAGCTGCAACTACTGGCTTATGCCACAGCCACAGCAAGATGGGATCCAAGGCACATCTGCAACCTACACCATAGCTCACAGCAACGCCGGATGGCCGACCCACTGAGCAAGGCCAGAGATCAAACCCACATCCTCATGGATACTAGTTGGATTCGTTTCTGCTCTGCCACGATAGGAACTCCCGGAATTCAACCTTTTTAATCTCTGAACACAAATTACCTCCCTGTTCCCTTTGTGCATACCAGTTCATTCTCTTGTCCCTCTCAGTTCCTCTTTTTTTTTTAATTTTTCTGTTTATTATTAATTTTTTTCTCTTTTGACTTTTTAGAGCCACACCTGCAACATGTGGAGGTTCCCAGGCTAGGGATCTAATCAGAGCTACAGCTGTTGGCCTATGCCACAGCCACAGCAATGCCAGATCCGGCTCATGGGAATGCTGTATCCTTAACCCATGGAGTGAGGCCAGGGATCGAACCCGCAACCTCATAGTTCCTAGTCGGATTTTTCTGTTTACGGCCACACCTGCAGCATAGGAAAGTTACTGGGCCAGGGGTTGAATCCTGAGCTCAAGCTGAGGCCTATGCCACAGCCACAGCAACGTGGGATCCGAGCTGCGTCTGCAACCTACACCGCAACTTGCGGCAACACCCGGATCCTTCACCCACTGAATGAGGCCAGGGATCGAACCCAGATCCTCACAAAGACATCGCTGGATCCTTAACCCACCGAGCCACAGTGGGAACCCCACTTCCTCTTATTTATTCATGCACTTCCTTCACCCTCATGCAAGGCCAGCTCCATGATTTCTGAGGACCCTGCCAAATGCAAATGTGGGCCCCCTGTTCAAATAAGCCGGAAGACGTTTCTTCCAAGGTTTTCCTCCTAACCTGTCATGGTATCTTTTATTTGCTCTTTAATGTCATGTTTCCTTGGGCATGGGGATATTCACGGGGCATGTGGAGGTCCTTAAAGGTGCCTGAACACCACTCTGTTATTTGTCCTGACTCCTCTGTTCCTAGGACACCCAGGGCCCTGCGGGGGTGGGGTGGTGAAGCTGCTGCTGGGGGTGGGTGAACCATCAGCGTGGACTCCTTCAGGAGAAGTGTGGAGGTGGTGGGGGGTGGGCCACGTGTGATTCTAGGCTCCAAGACCCCAGCACAACAAAATATGCTGAGGGAGGGGATTATAGGAAACAGATAATTTAATATAGGCCAAGTCCCATCACACTTTACTTATAAAATGCGAACTCAAAGTCAAAATTATTAAGCATTTCAAGCCAACAGAACATTCAACTCAAGCCTGAGGCCACCTTTGGAGCGTGGAGTCCTGTGTGACTGCACTGCCTGCCTGACCGCGAAGCCCTGGTCACATGACTCTTGCATTTATTCCCAAGCCAGGAATTTGACAGATTGGAGGTAAACTTGGTTACCAAAGTAATTTTCACCCTCTCCCTGGTTGTTCGTTTGCTGTGAAGCATTGAATGAAACAGAAGAGAGAATCACTACCTTAAAATGTGATTGTGATATGTAGTATGTTTTACTGGGTTATTATTTTGTTTCATTATGTTCAGAACTCTCTGTCTCTGTTATTCTGTCGCTCTGTCTCTCCCTTTCCTGCCTCCTCTCTTTTCCCTTGATACCAGGGCACTCGTAAATACTGTGACGGACACAGAGACCTCTCTGTAACTGTATCTAGGTCTGATAAAGAAGAATCGTTTCAGGAATAGTTACGCCTAAAATTTTTCTTTAAGTACCAAGAGGGAATATTACTGTCATGTCATGTAACTGTTTTGTGCTTTTCCAGTTAACGTTCATCAATAAGCACCTCTTTGATCCCACCAGCTGATTCAGAAGTGCCTTTGCTGTTGGCCAAGTATATCGCCTTTGGCTACAATGTACAATGTCCTATGTGGTTGCTAAAAACTCCATAACTTTCCCAGCAAGTGGAGATCCACACGTGGTGTTTTAAGGAAGTTTTGTGAGAATGGGGATTACTGGTCTTAATTTGTGAATTTCTAGACACTTTTATGACCCCCAAAGCTATGCTACATCCTTAAAAGTAGATACCCATTTTTTCTTCAGAGGCGTAATATAACTGAAAGCTTTATGATATATGTTGTTTCCATAATCAGAAAGATATAAAGTTGTTTTTATGTTTTTTTTGAGCGTGTCTCCAGTCCACTTGTAAGGGAGGCTAAAACCAAAGCTGTCTGATGGCTGAGACAGGAATGGAGTGTGTTGGTTGTACATCCATTTCTGGACATTTTCTCCCTTGAACTTGAAAGAATTTCTTTGAGGAAGACAATTGATTTTTCTGTTCCTAAGCTTCTTAAAATATGGGGAGGGATTTATAGGGAACGGATAGTTTAATATAGACCAAGTCGGCTTTTCAGGTGTGTTTACTATACATGGTACCCTAAAGAAGTGCTTCTCAGGCTGGAGACAGCATCGTAATTACCCACTGGGCTTGTTAAAACAGCTGTTGGGGCCACACACCCATAGGTTCTGATTCAGCAGGTCTGGGGTGAGGCCTGGAAATCTGCACTTCTAACATGCTCTCGGGTGGGCCTGATACTGCTCTTCCGGGCATTGCACTTTGAGAACCACCAGTCTAGTCTAGAGCAAGAAGCACCAGGTCCCATTGTCAAGCAGATCATGTAAAGAGTCAGCTGTTGGGGTATGGATGACACCCCACCTAGAAAGGTCACCTTCTCTTCAGTCAATTGATTCTTCTTGTTGAATTTCCTTCCCTTCCTTCCTTCCTTCCTTTCCTTTTTCTTTCTTTCTTTCATTCCTTCCTTCCTTCCTTCTTTCATCTCTTTCTTTTTCTTTCTTTCTCTCTCTCTCTCCCCTTCCTTCCTTCCTTCCTTCCTTCCTTCCTTCCTTCTTTCTTCTTTCTTTCTTTCCTGCCTTCCTTCCTTCTTTCTTCTTTTTTTTCTTTTTTAGGGTCACAACTCTGGCATATGGTTGTTCTCAGGCTAGGGGTCAAATTGGAGCTGCAGCTGTTGGCCTGCGTCATAGCCACAGCAATGCAGGATCCAAGCTACATATGCAACCTAGGCTGCAGCTTGCACCAACGCTGGATCCTTAACCCACTGAGCAAGGCCAGGGATCAGCTTGTATCCTCACAGACACTATGTTAGCTTGTTAATTCACTGAGCCACAGTGGGAACGTCTGAAATTTATTTCTTATTGAGAAACAAAGTACTTACGGTGATGTGTATGAAATGTTCAAATTTAAGTCGTGGGTGGATACATTTTATACGTACACCCATGATCACCATCATCCAGATCAAGACTGGGAAATTTTCCATCATTCCCAAATGACACCTCCTCTACCAGAAGTAAGCTTATGCTAACTTCTTTCACATTGATTAGTTTGGCCATTCTTGAACTTCGTATAAGTGGGACGATAGAATTTGTACTGTTGTTTTGGGTTTTCCATGTGAAGTTCAATCATACTGTTGAGTATTTCAGTCAATATTTCTGTTCTCTGCTCTGTAGTAATCCAGTGTATGAACAGGCCACGATTTATTGATTCCTTCTCCTGTTGTTATATGTTTGGGTTGTTTGTAGTTTCTCTGCTGGAAGCTGATTCCAACTGATTTTAGTGAAAATGCAAGTTGAGTGTTATTTTCTGATGTTTCAGGAAAAGCTAGACATCCACATTGCTCTGTGAAGATTTTAAATGCTGGCAAATATTGAACATTTTCAACCTTGAGTAGATCATGTTAAACATGGTCATGGCCCTTGTCTGGCCCATGAGTCATGGGTTCTCAAAGCCTGTAACATCTTGTTCTCACAGATGTTTCCCTCATGGCTAAAATCACTCTTAAAACCCCTCCACAGAATCATGCCTGGGACATGTAGCAGTGATGGGAGCCAGCTAACAGAATGCATCAGAATCTCTTTGTTTAAGCTTGCTTATATTCTGCTACCTGGAAGAATGTGGGTGTGAAATAAACTTCCTTCTCTCTACCAGGCTTGGGGAGCTCAGGGTCCCAGGCCCGTAGGAATGAATCAAGTAGTATTGATGCTTCTTAGCGTGTAGTTTGCAAACTGTATCTGTGTCATTGCTGTGTTATTCATTCATTTGTTTATCTTGCCAAAACATTAGCGTTTGTGAAACAGCTTTAAAGGGCTGTGGTGGATTAGTGTAGCATGAAAGGAAGTGGTGGCTTGTTCTCAAACAGGGAGAAAAGACTTTTCATTGTAGAATTCATAATTTATTTATTGTCTGATGGACTGTATTACAGGTCCGTTGCATAGCAACAAAATAAAGTTTGTTTAGGAAAGTCTGAGGTTTCTTATAACGTAAAGATAGAGAAGGCTTTTTGAACTTATGTTTGCTTCAACATGTGCTCTGTCAAATGCCAATTACAGGCGAACATCAGTATGAGAGTTTACTTTAGGTAACACAAATGTTAGCAGGGTATTACTATATGTTTACGTGATGGGAAATCTTATCTATTTTTTAAGATGCAATTTCCTGTCCTTATTCAACTCTAACTTGAGCAATCAGTATCTTTTTTCGTCCCATATGTAGTTGCCATTATTTTTTGGGGAAAATAAGAAATGCTTATCTTTACTCAGTTATCTGTTTGTTTTTCTACTGATATTTTTTTGAATATCATTTTAGATAATGAGCAGAGGCTGGTTCAAGTGAAAAATTTCCAGGATCTTCTGCAAACCAACAATTGTGTTACCCTGAATGATGCCGGAACAAGGACTGGAATTCAAGTGAGCAATAAATTGGATTTTGTTTGTTCACTTGATTCAGCCTCATTGGGGAAAGATTCTGGCTTGATTTCCTACCTGTATGCTCTGGTTAGATCATCTGTTTTTAAAACTGATTTGTTTTCCATTATAGTCAAAACCCTGAGTCTATTTCTAAAGTTGGGGATCTTCTTATTGATGGAATAGTTTAGAGTAATACATTTCACATTATGGGTTAAGCTTTATTACCCACCTCACTAAATGAAGGTTGAGGCCAACCCACCTCCCAACCACTGGATTAGGATCCTGAAGATCTGAGTAAAGAGCCACATGAGACTTTATTTAACCTTAGGATCCTCAGATTCTCAGCTATGAAATCAGGACACAGCATGGTGAAATGTGTGAGACTGTATGGTGAATTATAAATTGATATTCAAAGTCCTATTAAAAAAAGGTGTTATTCACAATAATTATTATCAGAAGAGATAACTCCAATATGCATTTTTGTTTTTATATTATTATTTAAAAAATGAATTTTTGTGACAATGGTTAAGGATTTCAAGCACTTCAACAAGTAAAAATGAAATTCACATTTTATCACATAGAGGTGTTATTTATATTAGGTGAATAACATTTCAGACATTGCTATGTACATATAACTAATAGCAGCTGGATATACAGGTAGAAATGTTTTCACTAAAATAGAACTAATCAATAAAAATTACATTTAAATAAAATAATCTAATTTAGTTTTACTTGAATTTAGTAGAAGGGAAAGTGAAACTGAGGGAATTCTGAAAATTAAGGTAAATGATTCTTCCAAAAAGAAATATAGCATAAGTGCTTGCTCACTGCATTTTGAAAATTACTTAAAACCTAAGAGGTTGGAGTAATTTTTTTTATTTCTAGCACATGCATACTTCAATTTTAGACACTATCAGTTAGCCTATCACCATAAACTGAAGAAATTAGCCCCTCTTACACCTACCTTCTTTTTTTTCTTTTCTTCTCCCCTTCGCTCCCAATTTTCTTAACGTATTATTTTTCTACTATCAAAGTATAAAGCACTCTCCTCTGTAACAATAATTTCCAAAATTGTTTAATATTAGTTTTTATTGAAAAAAATGTTAGTACTTACTGGGTAGCTTCTCTCTTCCCTGGTTCTCAACTTCTGATTTACTTCTTCCTGTTTCCCTGGATTTCATTGATAAATTATATTTTCAAAAATAACTGTACTCCTTGAGTGTGTGTCTGTTTAAACATCGGCCTGATGACTTTCTATCTGAGTGATAGCTATAATGAATATACTGTTTTGGGGCCACGCTTACCTTTGATAGACATTTGCATTACCATCTGGCGTGAAATCCAGACTGACCTGCTTTCCTTCTCTTCCTGTTAACTTAGCACGAGTCACCAAAACAAACAAACAAACAAAAACAAAAGGTCAATACCTGAAAAATTCTTTCTTTTCTTTTTTGGCTGTACATCTGTGCTGTCTGATATAATAATCATTACCTACAAATGGCTGTTGGACACTTAAAATGTGCCCAGTATTGAATGCTGCATTTATTTAATTCTCATTATTCTAAATTTAAGTAGTCACATGGGACCAGTTGGTATAGTTCTGGGTAGCACAGAGCTAGATACACAGAACAATCTTAGGCAGAGAAGAAACTTTATCTAATAAACTCAAGACCAGCCTTGCTTCATGGTTGCCATGGGCAAGTCCTATAAAGTCTCTTCAATGTAGCTTTCCAATTTTATTTATTTATTTATTTATTTTTCTCTTAATGGATTTTATTTCAATTATGGTGTGCATAAATCATCACAAGTCAATTTTACAGATTTTGTATCCCAAACCCCCAGTACATCCCCCCACCCCCCCAGATTGTCTTATTTGAAAAACCAAGGTTTTCCAAAGTCTGTGAGTCATTGTCTGTTCTGTAAGAAGGTATTGTGTCTTTTAGTTTCCACATGTAAGCGGTATCATTGGGTGTTGTAGCTTTCCAATTTTAAAAATAAAATGCCATTACTGTACTATAGGCACATCAGTTGCAGTAATAGATAAATAATGTTTAAAATTATTTTGAAGAAAGATACTATATTGATTTAAAGCATCTTTTTTGTTTGTTTTCCTTATTAATCTTTTCATTTATGGTTTTCTGGGAAGATCCTAGAAGTTTCGTCTAAAATCTTGAGTTCACGGCTCAGACTCACCCCTGAGAGCTCATCGTCTTGAGAAAAGAATCTTGATAGTTAATTTTCATCCTTTAGGTGAAATAGTAATACCACTAATCAATGGTATGTAATGATGAATAATGCTGCCCTTTAAGACTAAGAAGTGATATACCTGTAAGTTATTATATACATAATTGTAATAAGAATATATGGAATATATGGCATGTAGTGTAATGATTGACATCTTGGAAATCTGAAAGGAAATACAGGGTAGACAAAACCCTGTATCCTAAATAGCCACTGGCACCAATAAGGAGGAGACTTCCTCTAAGGAACTTTGGCATTTCTTTGATCCAGGAGCACATATTTCTTTACCATATAGACAGGTAGTATTGCCTAAGTCAAGAATACACTTTTGGTTCAGACTTTCCTTTATTGTTGATACCATGTTATCTGTTATTAATATTAATGAACAAACCTCTCAGATTTTTAAAAAGTTTCTGAATAATAGTAGACAATAGTTTTGCTCTGGTCAAGAATATATTTCTGGTTTCAATATAGTTATTATAACCATGCTATCTAGTTTAAATATTAATGAGCAATGTCATTCCAATTTTTTGAGAATTTCGGTAACAATACATGTCATGACATGAACATTTCTGTTAATAAGTAGGGATTTTTTAAAAAATGCACTAAAAAAGCAGTCAGGAAGAAACTCTTCTAAACAATTCTTCAAAAAAATAATTGAATAAAGTTAAAATTCACTCTTTCCAACACCCTCAATCCTATATCCATGAAAAAAATGCAACAAAATCAACAAAAATATTTGAAGATTCAGGCACTAGTAAACAGTCAATGTACCAAAAAATTAACTTATGCAACTCTTAAATATTCATGATTATGGGCAGGGACAGTGTGTATGAAAGCCAGAATCCATAAATTTGAAAATGCAGTCATTGGATCAGCTGGTGGTTTTGTCCATACAACTGCATAAACAATTTGCCTGCTTTCCACTAAATTGACCAGATGCTTTGTTGTCATGTAAACACAATCTAAATGAAATCCACAGACTTCCCCCCAAACCTTATTTCAGCTAAATGTTTCTTGGCTAATTTTTTCCAGGTCTGTTAACAATTTACCCAGAATGATTTGATTGGTTTTCAACTCTTTTGCCATTTCTTGTCCATCCTTTGTTGAGCAGGCAAATGATGGAGAAAATGATGCAAGGGCAAGCAAATAAACGTAGAAAGAAAGGGCTTTGGAAAGCAAGGCACTCCACATAGTTGTTGGCCCTTTCTCAGGACGGGAGTTGTTAAGAGGGCATGGGAGGTTAATGGCTAAACTGCCTCCCCAGTTGAGATGCCTCCTTCCAGGAGTTCAGGAATGAAAACCTCTTTCCCCTTCTATGAAATATCTTCTTTGTTGATGCTTGCACTTCCAAAGTTCTTCAAAGATTTCAGCTAAGTAAAAACTGGCAACATATATTTTTAAAAGTTGATTTGCAAAGATATAGGATAACCTAATTAAAAATTTTAATCCCTAATAATTTTGATAAAGTGTCCATTCTTGTTGCTTATCCAAATCTTCCTAATGAAGAAGGTTCATGTGGTCCTCCATTTTTATTTATTTTACCTTGTCTGATAGAGGGAAGTGTGAGATGAGAAGGCTACAATACCAACAACATAGTAAGACTCACATCATCATAGCAAGAATCCACCTCTTCACATTAATTTCAATTTCTTTTATGTCCTGCTGACCCTCTGGAGTTTTCCACACTCATTCAGAAACAAAACGTAAATTAGGTATGCTAAGTATTCCAATCCTGTGTCAGAGCCAAGATGCTTTCCTCTTCTAGATTCATGTACAGTTTTGCTTCCGTCAAACTAAGGGTTAAGAATGAAACTGAGAAATATCAGACCCTGTTGGAAAGTGCTCATAATAAGACCTCTTGTCTGCACTATGGAAACAGCTCAGTAACGAACAATTACATTTGTCACCGACTATCACATGATCATGTATCAGTTACTGAAACAATATACTAGTCTTTAAAAATTTTTAACCAGTTTCACATTGGGAGTACAAAGGAGTAGGGGAGTGGAATTTTGGGGACACAGCCTTGGATTTCCAGAGGATGCTTAGATGGCATTAGGTATTTTTCTGGGCACTGAGGTCATAGCATGGCGAGACCTGCAGTAAGGGCTCCATCTAGATCACTGGGCTCCCAACCGAGACTTCTTTCTTTCTGCCCTGCTCTTTGGTACTTTGATATCTCAGAGACGGCCGAGTTCTATAATTGCCAACTGTAGTACTTATCAGTCCTTTAATATTTCCTTTTTTTTTTTTTGTCTTTTTGCCTTATCTAGGCCACAGCTGCAGCATATGGAGGTTCCCAGGCTAGGGGTCTAACAGGAGCTGCAGCTGCCGGCCTTCGCCACAGCCACAGCCACGCGGGATCCGAGCCGCGTCTGCAACCTACACCACAGCTCACGGCAACCCCGGATCCTTAACCCACTGAGCAAGGCCAGGGATCGAACCCGCAACCTCATGGTTCTTAGCTGGATTCGTTAACCACTGAGCCATGATGGGAACTCCAGTCCTTTAATATTTTAACAGCGTCAAGAACAAAAGAGTCTCCCTCAAGGTTGTTCTGTCTACTCTTGTAGCATTGCTTCCAGTCTGGACACACCGGGTACATTCAGGGAGAGCACACAACACGGTCCAGATGCCTGGAAGTCAAGTCATGCTTCTAGAATGTACCACAGTCTTGAAGTTGTAATGTGAGGAGCTTTACTTTTTTATACACTGCTAAGTAAATATGTGGATAAACTTACCATGTGGTCCTAAAGACAAAACAAATACCAATACGGAAAAATTGTGAGGACATAGAGCTAGAAACTGATTGTCATATCCATGAAGGCAAAGAATCTGTCCGGTTTTTTTGCCATATTACCAGTACCTTACAGGAAAAATTGTAGTGATTCAATAAATGTTTGTTAAATTAATTGATGAAAGCTTGTCAGGGGTATTAGAATTTTTTTAGAATAACATTCTATACTTGGCATCAAAATATAGCAAACACTTAAAGCATTCCATTAAGAGAATTAAAAAATCATAATATGTGGTAGAAAAGTTTTAGAACCCTGATTTTATATATATTTTATGATCATAAATTGCTGTTGTGAAATTGTGTTTGATTTTCAAAACAGAAATGAAAAAGGAATATTATTAAAATAGTAAGAAGTACAATTTTCTCAAGGATAGATTTCACCATTTAAAATTTTCTTTGATTATATTTTTGTAGCAAATAACTACCCGATAGATATTGATAAATTGTTGAAATATCACAAAGTTGAATTTTAGAGTTGCTTGGAATTTGTCAGATCACGTGTCCAAGTGCTACTCACTAATATTCTATGATGACTGGTCCAACACAAGTTGGGTGATATGGGTATGACTGCATATCAGTTATGGGAGAGTTAGTTCCTAAAACATAGTGAATAATTAATACTTCCTTAGTCCCTCTGAGAAAATAAATCTTTACTTAAGTAACCTAAACAATGTCCCATTGAGATTTTATAACTCCTGATGCTTAGCTGAAAAGAACAGAACACAATCTGAATTAGGTCAAGCAGTAAGGAGGGGTTTTTAGTATCTCACCAAATCACAGGAAGTGCTGAACCACAAAGCTTCAGGAAGAACATGAATGTCGCTGGAACTTAGGAAAATTGGTTCCAAGGATTTAAAAGTACTTGGGATTGGTTTTGCCTTTTTTTCCTCTCTCTCTTCATTTCTCCTAGAATGTTGGCTTTATTGCTTTCTCACGGCAGATAGGCAACTTCAACTTGCTAGGACACATGGTGCAGGAAGCTCCCTAGATTCAGATTTCTCAGCTCTGCTACCGAGAACTCATGCCCTTGTTCCAGCTCCAGTTCCAGCTCATTGGAGAACAGAATGTTAACTTGTATACCCCATGATCAACCAAACATGATCAGGGAGAAAAGGCATAGTATGAATATGGGGCTTCTGTGACTCTTAACTAGAGAGACGAGAAGGGGTGATGCTGTTTCCAGAGTAAGGAATTTGAGGAGGTAACAAAGCAGTAGGTGTTCCCTGTGGAAACAACAAATATTTTATAGTGTAAGTGTATCCCATACAATATTTGGGGTATACCTATACCAAATTTTTTGTTGTTTTATCCATTGTTCAGATTTGGCACTCTCCATTTGTGTGTGTGTGTGTACGCACGTGCGCGCTAACGTTGTGTGCCTTCTTATAACTTAACTAATGTTTTCCAATAATATTTTCATTAAAAGAGAAACTTGGGAAACATATGAGTTCTTTGACCTTAATCTTGTAACACCTGAAGGGTACAGCATCATTTGACAACTGGGAAATTCATAGCTGGCCAGGGAATTGCCTTGAATCCCACTGTGAGTAGTGTCTTACTTGCTTTGCTTGACCATGCGTCGGTGATCCAGAAACAAACTGTCAGTTTCAGACCACAGAATATTTGATGGAAGTTTAACATGTTATTCCAAGACTTGCAAATTTAATTTCTCAATTGCTTTATTATTGAAGTGCATAAATTAATCATAGTAATTTAAAGTTAAGACCTGTGGTTTGCTAAGACCCATCTGCTTTTAATGCATCTCAAGTCTCATATTAAAGAAGCCTAACTCACCTTTGTTAAATCAGGTTTTGTCCATAAATACTTTGTATATTTCTACACTTATTATAATATGGAACTAAAGTTCTATGGACTGCAACATGAGAAATGCTACAAATCCAGAACTTTCATCTTTAGTTTAGGAAATTGACCGCAGAAGGATAATAACTTACCCAAATTCAGTTAACTAGTAGTAGTAGAGCTGGAGATAATTGATAAAGTTTTCATAACAAAATAAAACAAAGTTTAATGGTAAGAGTATTTATTTATTTGTCAATTTATTTATTTTTTAAGGCCACACCCTCAGCATATGGAGGTTCCCAGGCTAGGGGTCGAATTGGAGCTGCAGCTGCTGGCCTACACCATAGCCACAGCAACACCAGATCTGAGCCACATCTGCAACCTACACCACAGCTCACTGCAAGACTGGATCCTTAACCCAATGAGTGAGGCCAGGGATTGAACCTGTGTCCTCATGGATACTAGGCAGATTCATTTCCACTGAGCCACAGCAGAAACTCCAAGTAGAAATAATTTTTAAAAAGAAGGTTGTTTGATGAAAATTCTCCTCAGAATATTCTCCATCAGTTTAACATCTGGAGACTTCAGGTTATCATTTCTTCAAAAAATCAGGGAATTTTAAAGGGTGCAGTTTTATTTTCCACATTGCAATGCTGAAGCAAGATAGGTACAGTGGCTCATCAAGATCACCGGACAGTAAAAGAAATTCACCACAGGGGAGCTGGAAATCAGAGGGCATCATGAAATCCTTAGGCCAAAATTAATGTGTTGGAGTCACCATTCCAAAGGTGTTTTCTCTGACATCTGTGAACACAAAGCCAATGGAAGTAATCTGATGCCCTTCTGTGCATTAACTGTCTCGATCCTACTCTTAGGAGCTGAGCATACTTCAGTATAGAGAACCAGAAGCTGGGTATCCAGTATCCACAAAGTAGTCTCTCAGAAGCAAGGGAAATAAGCAGTCTAGTCTTATTTTTACTGAGATAGTTCTGGCCCTACAGACAGTGGAGCACACAGTTGTTTAAGGGGTATGTTTTGGAAATCATTAAAATCATCCAAGAGATGGCCGAAGGGAGATGACATCTCCCAAAGCAACTTCAGAAGGTTGCAAGTTTAGTAAAGCATATCGACGATAGCTTGGTGGGGAAACCAAATAAAGTGCTATTTAATCTCCTAACAGGAAGGCAGCTCATAAACAGGAAAACAGAAGATAAAGAGAATCAACAAGAAGATTCCATGTGTAGGGCGATTGTATGCTCCTGTTTGCTCAAAACAGTCCCAGTTTTATACTCATTCTTGCAGGGAAATACTCATTCTTCCAGTGTAAATGTCCCATTTACTCCTCTAAGTCTCCCAATTTGGATTATGAATTACATGGGCCCCTTTGATGGAACAATGTGAACTGTATTTGTGATACACCTCGACTGACCTGAAGTTATACTTGTTGAAATTTCTATCTATGTATGTAAATATTGGTGGGGAAAACGCAGTGTTCCTGAAGAAACCAGAGGCTTAAAAGAAAGGCTGGATCCCAGGAAGTGGTCTTTAATATATAAACAGTCCTTTTAAAACAAAAATAAACAAAGATCTTTGGTTGATTATACCCAAGATCAAAATATAGAATCACTCGTACACAGCATTTTACAGGCCACTTTTTTTTTTTTTTTGTCTTTTTAGGGCTGCACCTGCAGCATGTGGAGATTCCCAAGTTAGGGGTCTAATCGGAGCTGTAGCCATGAGCCTACACCAGAGCCACAGCAATGCCAGATCCGAGCCCTGTCTGCAACCTACACTACAGCTCACGGCAACGCCGGATCGTTAACCAACTGAGCGATGCCAGGGATCGAACTCACAACCTCATGGTTCCTAGTTGGATTCGTTTCTGCTGTGCCATGAACGGGAACCCCAACAGGCCATTGTTGAATAGGGTATTTTCTTCTGTGATAACATTAAAGTAAGGGTTTCTAAGTATAATTCCTTTTTTTTTTTTTTTTTGCCATGCGGAAATTCTATGGCCAAGGATCAAACCACAGCCATAGCAGCCACTCGAGCTGCTGCCAGACCGTTAACCCACAGAACCACCAGGGAACTCCTTGATATGCTTTGAAATAGAGTTTCATAGAGAGGGATCAACATCTCCTTCTCCCCTCTGCTACTTCCAGATCAGAACGCTCGGTACTGGGAAAGGAGGAGAGGGAGAAGGAAAGCTTTCCTGCCTGCTCTGGCTCATCCGGCCTCCCAGATGTCTCTGGGCATGTCTGACAAGCCATCACTCCTGTCTACTGTCCAGTTTTCCCTGCAGAAGGTCATTGCCTTTGATGCTCTCCAACAGCTCTTCATCAGGTCTTATTCTGTGAGGGCTGCAGCCAGGGAGAATACAGTTGAACACTTGCCTTTGGCTCCCATTCTAGCCCTGGCAGGGCTAGACTCCAGGATGAAGACAGAGATGGGACTCTAGCCATGAATATCTGCTCCAGCTAGATTTCTCGCCAGGCTGGGATCTGGTTCTTATTGGAACACCCGTATTCCTTCTTCTATCGTCCACTCTACGTTTGGTGGTTTAGATAATTATTTCCACTCTCAGGTAAGTCTTCTTATCCAAGATGGCTGAACCTGGAAACCTCCAGCACAGTGATTATAGGAGATTTTGAGCAGCATCTGTTATTTAAAATTCAGGAATACAGTACATTCCCAAGTAGTTTCTTCCAAGTATAGTTTCTTGGAGTAACACTTAAAACTGATCCTCGTGTCCTAGAATTACCCAGCTAACTCATACATGGAGGGAAATTTTCTACAAGGATAGATCAAATGTTGGGTTTTGAATGAAACATACAAATAGGCAAGGACAAAAAGAGAATATCATTTATTGATAACATTTATCCTGTATCTATAAAACTTGCTTTATTTATGTTTATTAGCCATTGGGGATTGACCCATCAATGTGCTCTTTGCCATTACAGTCTCTTGTTTCTATTTACCTCTCTCTCTACTTAGGTTTTATTTGAATGAGAGGCCCAGAAAAAGTTTTAAAACATCCAAATTCTAAAGTGGTAATTTGTGGGAAATCTGGATTATAAGAAAATCAGCTCCATTCCAGGCTATATGGCAGGCATGGTTTTTATGTTAACGTCTCAAACTCGAGGAGCCGTTCGAAGCTATCTTATTCAAAAGATATCTCCAACACCTGTCCAGGTGACTAACAAAACTAACAGAAATAGATCAAAGCTGTGATTATTTTCCCTGTTCTTCACACAATAAATGCCTCGGGTATCTGTCTGATATTTAATCTGAAAAGAAAACCTGCAACCATCATAACTATTGATCTAAGTTACCGATATTTGGAGCTATGAACACACTTGCCTGTTATGCCAAGGCATCTGAACTTTTAAAGCTTGGCAAAGTCATGTTTTTCTTTTTCTTCTGCTATAATCCCAGGGAAAACATTAAGCAGACAGTATTTCTGCTTTGAGCATTAAAGGGGGAAAAAAAAAAAAAGATTGAATTTGAAAAGCCTCCTAGTACACGTTGGGGATTTCGGAAAGTGTCCTTTGGCTGGGAGCTGAGTGGAGGAGCTGCCGTTCTGTAGCTGGGAGAGGGAGGGAAGCCGCACGGCCTCATTCATAACTTCACAGCTACTGCAAATATCAGCTGATGAATATTTATGTTATCCCTGGCTTGGACCCGAAAGACAAACAGGGGAAAAAGAAACGAAACTTAGGAAAAGGTCGTCTGAACTCTGTGGGATTTTTTACCAGCACTTTCCATGCGTGAGCAGTTGCCCTGAATGAAGTCATTCTGTGCAGGGGCCCGGCACAGGAACACAGCCTGTACCTCCGTGCCCCACACTTTGTTTGAACCTTGTACATTCATGGGATGCTGAAAGGGAAACCCTTTTCCTTAAATCAAACACACAGGATATAGAGCTACTGTAGTATTCAGGCTTTTTTTTCTTTGCTTTTTGTTTTTTTGTCAATTATTGCAAATTGCTCTTTACCGTAGAGTACTTTCACTGGTTCAAAGGGAGAGCAGGTAAGGGAAGGAGAGCTTTTAACACACAAAAAAGGACATTCCCAGGTTAGCTTAATATTTTATTGAGTTATATTTTCAGAAAACATAGGTACGTATGCATAAAAAAATAGAATTATGCAACTCTATGAGTATCCTAGTAGAGGAAATTATTTTCTTAAAATGTATGAGAGATTTTAGTTTTATTTCAGAAAAGATGCCCCTTGAGCCCCACTATCTAAGAAATAATCAAATCTTGAAATTCCTGAGGGTGGCCAAATGGGTTAAGAATCCGACTGCAGTGGCTCAGCTCGCTACAGAGGTACAAGCTCCATTCCTAGCTTGGTGCAGTGGGTTAAAGGATCTGGCCACGTGGCATAAGTTGCAGCTAGGCTCAGATTCAGTCCTTGACCTGGGAACCTCCACACACTGCTGATGCAGCCATTAAACAAACAAACAAACAAACAAACAAACAAAAACAGAAAGAAAGACATAATCACATCTTAATCACTTGGGATTGATCATTTAAATTCCCTCTCTTGGGAGTTTCCGTCGTGGCTCAGTGGTTAATGAATCTGACTAGGAACGATGAGGTGGCAGGTTTAATCCCTGGCCTTGCTCAGTGGGTTAAGGATCTGGTGTTGCCGTGAGCTGTGGTGTAGGTCGCAGACGTGGCTCGGATCCCGCGTTGCTGTGGCTGTGGCGTCAGCCGGGCAACAGCTCTGATTAGACCCCTAGCCTGGGAACCTCCATCTGTTGCAAGTGCAGCCCTAGAAAAGGCAAAAAGACAAAAAAATTACCTCTCTCTCTTTAAACTGTTTCTTTACCCTCCAGAGCCCGTTTTAGCCTCTCCTGCCATTTCCACTTCCAAGTTGACCAAAGCTATGGAAAGGAAACTCATCAAAATGAGAGAATTTTTCCACCTGCTCATAACTATTATCAGTTTTAGTTCATGAGAAGAAGCTCAAAAATGGAATTTGTGACTACCCTGTGAATTTCAGTGATGGTCAAATCTATTTTCTCATACTCACGGAAAGGCAGATACCTTCAGTAAGCATCCAGAAATATTTCACTGAGATGACGATGGGGTGCAAATGATTTACTAAGGAAGGAATTCCAGGGGTCATGGAAAGTGACAGAGGGGAAATAACATTCAGAAGGGAAGATGCTCAGTAAGGGAAATTCCAGCCGCAGCTGGATCTTGCGAGGAGCTCTGGAGCAAAATTGTACCTGAATATTTATCCTGACTTGAAACAAAATTGGGCTTTCCTACTACTGCATAGTCCGATATGGGCGAAGGACTGCCCACTTGTGGTGATGGCGAAGCTTTGGGTGACCAGGCATCTCAGTTTGCCTGAGACTGTCCTGCTTTTAGCACTGAAAATCCCACATGTTGGAAAACCATACAGTCCCAAGCAATCTGGGCAGGTTGGTCACTCTTGGAAGATGCAAATTCCCAGCTACCTCCAGCTCTCTGGACAGCAAAATGGTGCCAGGAGTCCAAGGTTAGCTTTGGGAAGGACGTCACAGGTGCAGGCCACACCATGCAAAGCCCACCAAAGCTTGTGGATGAGCACGTGGCCACGGCATGGGGGACTCGAGGGCCTCTGGATGTCCCCTGTGGCAGTCACTTCCTGTAACCCATTCATAAGGAACAGCTAGGTATGGGTAGAGATTATTTTAGATGTGGGAATAAGTGCTGGCATTTTAGGCGAGGTGTTTATTTTATCCTCCACATGAAGTTCTTAGTCTTAGTGGGACTTCAAGTGCTATGGCATGTGGGTCTAACACTAGTAAAGACAAGGAGATTCTGTGAAGAGTCCTAACACTTGAATGAAATCTGGTACCAACCAGTAAAAACAGAAATTAACAGAGGGAATTTGAACAAAGTATCTATAGATATCACATGGGTAGGGTGTAATAAACAATTACCCTTTCTCAGTGGCTCTCTTTCAAACTGCTGCTTCCCAGGGGGCTGAGATGTCTAATTCTGAAAGTACCTCACATATATGAGATGAAAACATATATTCTCCAGCAGTGCCCAAGGTTGACGGAATCCTGTATTTCTTTTGATTTTACTTCTAAGTGTAACGGTAACGGCCAGAAATTGATAGCGAATAGTCCGCAAAGTTCACTTTTCTTTTTCCTTCTTGGGTTAAAAAAATAAAAGTGAGTTTGTTTGTTTGTTTTCTTGTGTTCTTATCTTGGTTTGTAAAAGTAAAAAAATTGTGAGTGAAAAAAGGGTCAGTTAATGAGTTTGGGCAGGTCGACTTGGTAAACGGTACGTGCTTTTAACTCCATATTTCTGGTGACAAGGCCTCAGGTTTCACACTTGGTTCTTTGCTCGTTTTTCTCAGCTCTTCAAGACCCATATAAAGCAGGCTCGCCCAGAGCATTTAATGTAGGACTGCTTTCTTCTGCCTACAGCATTATTGTGTCCACATGAAAGTATGTTGTAGACAGCCCACCTTGTATCCCAGCTTAAGAGAAGCAGGGATTCAAAGAAGCAGTTTCCAGCTAAAGAGCTGTAAAACTATCTGAATTCTGAAAGTACATCACATGTATGATATTACAGGGGCATGCAAAGAAGAGAAACATTTCCACCATTGCTCAGTTCGCTGAGAAGATTGTCCAGGTGCTGGCTTCTTGGAAATTCTTAAACCAGCCTGCTGTTTGGTCTTAGATTCAATCACCATGCCCTGCTTCAAAACCTTTACTTTTGCTAAATTTCCACCACAGTTAAACATCCGAATGCTCTCTGGGAAACAAACTCATTGACTTGGAGAATGGACTTGGGGTTGCCAAGAGGAAGGGGGAGGGCGGGGGAGGGACTGGGAGTTTGGGGTTAATAGATGCAAACTATTGCATTTGGAGTGGATAAGCAGTGAGATTCTGTGTGCAGCACAGGGAACAATATCTGGTCATTTGTGACGGAACATGATGGAGGATAATGTGAAACAAATGTGTATATATGTATAACTGGGTCACTTCACTGTACAGGAGAAATTGACAGAACACCATAAATCAACCATAAATTTTTTTTTTTTAAAAGAATGCTCTTTGGGTAATGGGGATAGAATGATACCTAAAATAAAGAGGAAGAAAAAAATAACATGTTATCCAGGAACAACAACAACAACAAAACCAAAAAACGAAGGGGCGTTTTTCTGAATTATTTATACTGAATATTTTTTGAAGCGCAAAAACCAATGGCAGAGTATGGACAAATTCACTAAAACTGAGAACCATAAAACTATGATCAAGCTTTTGAAGCTCTCGAGAAGTGAATTTATGGCATGCTAAAAGAATAATATTTGCTGAAACTCTATATTAAAAAATGGTACAGATCAAAAATATGGGCAGGTTTGTAATATTTAACTATTGGTTTTGAGGTTTCAGGGAGAGCTTACCTAAGCATTTAAAGCTTCTGGTTAAGTAATTTTTTTTGGTGTCTTCAGATTTTTATATGACCAATGTGAACAATTACTCATGTGCATGACACAAATTAGGATTCTGGATCATAGCATTATGTGGGCACTAGATAAAGATTTGTGTGATGCATGACCGTTTTTTTCTACGAATATAGGCTTTTATGCAAGTAAATAGCAAGATTGAGTGTGTAAGAATTTTGTGTTTTAGGAAATGCATAAAATTGCTCTCTGTTTCTAAAATGACATCTATCAGAAATCAACTTGGTCAGACTCTACCTCCAAGTACACAGAGTTTCAGAACTAGAAAGAGTTAGGCTGACTAATGCACTTTGCTTCTTTTTTTTAATTTTATTTTTTTGTCTCTTTGCCTTTTCCAGGGCTGCACTGGCAGCATATGGAGGTTCCCAGGCTAGGGGTCTAATCGGAGCTGTAGCCATCGGCAGACGCCAGAGCCACAGCAACGCCAGATCCGACTGTGTCTGTGACCTACACCACAGCTCACGGCAATGCCGGATCATTAACCCACTGAGCAAGGCCAGGGATTGAACCCACCACCTCAAGGTTCCTAGTCAGATTCATTAACCACTGAGCCACGATGGGAACTGCTGCACTTTGCTTCCTTATGCAACTAATTATGTTCCATGAGAATTTGGTTGTTGAGCCTAAGCCAACCTACAGCCAAAATCTTTTCCCTAATTAAATGTAAGTTAATGATGTTATTTGCAGATAGAATTTTCTCTATATTAGATTTGCTTCCTCTGTTCCCACTTAGCATCAATTGTGTCACTTCATTATTATTATTATTATTATTTTTATTATTATTTTTGCCTTTTGTTGTTTTAGGGCCACTCCCGCGGCACATGGAGGTTCCCAGGCTAGGGGTCTAATCAGAGCTGTAGCCGCCGGCCTACGCCACAGCCACAACAACGCAGGATCTGAACTGCCTGTGACCTACACCACAGCTCACGGCAACGCCGGATCCTTAACCCACTGAGCAAGGCCAGGGATCGAGCCCGCAACCTCATGGTTCCTAGTCAGATCCGTTAACCGCTGCGCCACGACGGGAACTCCAATTGCATCACTTTGGTTAGATGCCTACATATCAATTAAGCAGAAATTTGATTTTTTTTGCAGTTTTATTGTCTTTATGTTTTCTAAGCCTATGTTTTTTCAATGTGGTAAAGCTTTAATTACATGATTATGTAAAGTAATAGACTTGTAAGCCTTTGGGGCTTTGTTGTTACTTACTGCCCGTATTCCCCAGGACTCCTGGGAAACAGGCATTCAACGGGTTCCTGACCTCATGCTTTTTTCATTACTAACTATGCCTGCCTGGTGTGGGGACCTGCCCTGAGCCGCCTACCTTCCTTTCCTGCGCTCCTCAGCTTCCACGACAGCTCTGATCTTACTGTGCCATCATTTCTGTCTTAAGGTATCTACATTGTCCCAAAGATGGTGAGCTGTCTTAGGACAGATCCTTGTTTTTTCTATTAGCCACCGTATCCCAAGTTTGCTTTTAGCACCATAGCTTACATCACAGACCTATGAGAAATAATTATTAAATAAGTGAATTTTGATAGCCCAAGAATTGTATTGATGGATAAAGGATCCAAAGAGAGGCAGTGGTCAAATCACGGATGAAGTGAATGTTAGTTTGGCAAAATGGCCTTTGATGTTGTGAGGGTTTTAATGTTTTTTTCTTCCCTATTCTCCTCCTCCTTTGGTTGACTCTTACTCTTGGCCTCATAAATCCAATACGGTAAATGTTCTGTCTAGGGGTCTACCTTTGAACTCTTCTCTTTGGGGCTGAGAAGTCACCTGGGTTGTAAGAACCAATGTATGGCTCCAGGAAGGCTGATAAGATGTGATTTGGAATCTGAAAAGAAAAGGATGACATTCAGAACTATGTGGTCATTTCTTATAAGCTACCAGAAAGAATTTATGACAGTATTTCACAAGGATATGCATTTGGGTTAAAAGTGTAGTCAAACATTACATTAAATACCAGCACAATCCACTCTCTGTAATGATTTTTTGATCATTAAAATGTGGATGATATAACCATTCACGTTATACTAAAAACTTACCAATTTGGATCCTATTGTTTTTAAATGTACAGTATTTTAGATAGGAGCCAGGATTAGTTTTTCTTTAGCAAGAGCTTTCTTTTAAGAACAAACTGATTAGTTTAAACAAGTAGGTGTGAGGGTAGAAAATATTTTTAATTCCACTCTTTATTTCCCTTTTTGGCAGTACTTGCAGCATGTGGAAATTCCTGGGTCAGGGATTGAACCCACACCACAGTTGTGGCTTGTATTACAGCTGTGGCAACACTAGATCATTAACCTGCTGCATCGCAAGGGAACTTTTAAGCCACTCTTTCTATTGTACAGTTCTGAGCGTTTGGACAAATGCAAACTGTAGTGTAATCACCCATTCAATCAAAATCTAGTGTCTTCACTTCCCCAATTTCTCTATACCCCTTGGTTGTCACTCTCTTTTCTTATGCCAACAAACATTAATATATTTTCTGTCCTATAGTTTGCACTCTTCCAGAATGTCATTAAATGAAATAATGCAATATGTAGTCCTTTGAGACTAGCTTATTTCACTCAACATAATGCATTTGAGATTCATACATATTATTAGGTAAATCAGTTCCCTCATTGTTTTTCCCCCCAGGGCTGTCATGTGTCATGAATTATTGAATGAGATTTTTCTTCTAGTGTTTTTTGAAAGATAATTGTTTTTCTTTTTAGGGCCACACCTGTGGCATATGGATGTTCCCAAGCTAGGGGTTGAATCTGAGCTGCAGCTTCCAGCCTATGCCACAGTCATAGCAATACCAGATCCAAGCTGCATCTATGACCTACACTACAGCTCACAGCAATGCCAGATCCTTAACCCACTGAACATGGCCAGGGATTGAACCTGAATCCTCAAGGATAATAGTCAGTTTCCTTATCACTGATCCACAATGGGAACTCCTACCCCAGTTCATTCATTCACCAACTGAAGGATATTTTGGTTGCTTTCAAGATTTGGCACTTAAGAATAAAGCTGAATTTGTACATCCATGTACAAATTTTTAAGTGGATATAAGTTTTCTCAACTTCTTTGGGTAAACACCAAGCAATGTGATGGCGGTATCTTTATGGTAACAATGTATTTATTCTTTTGTAAAAATCTGCCGAAGTATCTTCCACAGTGGTTGTGCTACTTTTCTTTCCCACCATCAACAAATGAGTTCCCATTGCTTCACATCTCTGTCAGCATACGGTGTTGTCAGTGTTCCAGATTTTGGTATTCTACTAGGTATATAGTGGTAACTTGCTGTTTTAATTTTCTTTTCTGTTGTGATTTATGGTATGAACTATCTTTCCATATGCCTTTTCCCATACATATGTCTTCCTTATTGAGGTGTCTGTTAAAGTCTTTGGTCCAAATTTTAATCTAGCTATTCATTTTCTCCCTTTTATTTCCCTTCTTTCTCTCTTTCTCCTTCCTTCCTTCCTTCCTTCCTTCCTTCCTTCCTTCCTTCCTTCCTTCCTTCCTTCCTTCTTCTGTAACTGTTCATTTTCATATTGTTCAATTCTAAGACTCTGCATATTTGGATAAGAATTTTTCATCAGGAGTTCCCTTCATCACTCAGCAGTTAGCGAACCCAACTAGGATCCCTGAGGATCCAAGTTCGATCTCTGGCCTTGCTCAGTGGGATAAGGATCCAGCTTTGCTGTGAGCTGTGGTGTAGGTTACAGATGCAACTCGGATCCCACATTGCTCTGGCTGTGGAGTAGGCCAGCAGCTGTAGCTGTGATTCGACCCCTAGCCTGGGAAACTCCATATGCTGTGAGTGCTGCCCTAAAAAGCAAAAAGTAAAAAAAAAAAGAACTTTTCATCAGATATGTCTTTGCAAGTATATTTTCCCAATCCATAACTTATCTTCAAATTTTCTGGACACCGTCTTTCAGAAAGTGCACATTTTTAATTTTAATGATGACTAACAATAATTACTTCTTTCATGGATTGTGTCTTTGATATTTTATCTAAAAAGTTATCACAATTCCAAAGTTATCTAAATTTTCTCCTATATTATCTTTTAGGAGTTTCATAGTTCTGCTTTTTACATTTATGTCTGTGATTCATAATGAGTTAATTTTTGTGAAGAGTGTAAAATTTGTGTCTAGATTCTTTTAAAAAAATTTAATATGGATGTTCAGTTGTTTCAGCACCATTTGTTGAAGGGACTATCTTTGCTCCTTTGTCAAAGATCAGTCAACTATATTTGTGTGAGTCTATAGCAGGACTATTTTGTTCCCTTGATCTTGTTCCAAGATTTATCCATTCGTTCATGAATGCCACACTGAGTTGATTATTCCTGCTTTACAGTAAGTTTTGAAATCTGACAGTGTCAATCTTCCAACTTTGTTCTTCACCTTCAATATTGGTTGGCTAATCTGGTTCTTTTGCCTCTCCATAAAGACTTTAGAAGCAATTTGTCAATGTCTATTAACTTGCTGGAATTTTGATTGGAAATGAATTAAACTGCAGATCAAGTTTGAAAGAACTGACATTGTGACAAAACAGAATCTTCCTATCCATGAACATGGAATGTTTCCCTATTTATTTAGTTCTACTTTGATTTTATTCATCAGAGTTTTGTAATTTTCCTCATGTAGACTTGTACATATATTATTAGTTATAAGTAAGCATATAAGAGGTGCTGATGTAAATGGTATTGTGTTTTTCTTTATTTTTTTTCTTTAAGGCCACACCTGCAAGCATATGGAAGTTCCCAGGCCAGGGGTCAAATCAGATCTGTGGCTATGGCCTATGCCACAGTCACCGCAACACTGGATCCAAGCCACATTTGTGACCTATGTCACAGCTTGTTACAATGCCAGATCCTTAACCCACTGAGCAAGGCCAGGGATTGAACCCACATCCTCACAGAGATAGTGTTGGGTCCTTAACCTGCTGAGCCACAGTAGGAACTCCAACAGTATTGTGTTTTTAATTTCACACTCTATTTCTTCATTGCTGATATGTAGAAAAGCAATTGACTTTTGTGTTAACCTGGTATCCTTCGGTCTTGCCATATTTGCTTATTAGTTCCAGAAGTTTTTTATTGATTAATATTTTCTACATAGATGATTACGTCATCTGCAGACAATATTTTATCTTTCCCCCATCCGTATAGTTTTAATTTCCTTTTCTTATATTATTATATCAACCAGAACTTCCAGCAAGATGTCAAAAAGGAGTGCTGACAGAAGACACCCTTTATCACCGTTGATTACGATGTTAGCTGTAGGTTTTTGTAGCTATCCTTTATCAGGGTGAGGAAGTTCCCCTCTATTCCTAGTTTACTGAGAGGTTTTTTCTTTCTTTCTTTTAAATCATGAAACACTGTTGGATTTTGTCAAATGATTTTTCTGCATCTGCTGATTTGATGGTATGGCTTTTCTTTGTTAGTCTGCTGATATGATGTATTACATGAGTTGATTTTCAAATATTAACCTAGCCTTTCATTACTGAGATATATTCCAGGTATGAAAGGATAGTTTAATAATGGAAACTATTTTATTAAGATTTATAATCCATATTTAGTTAATTTTTATATAAGGTGCTAGGTATGGGTTGAGGTTGCACATGTTTTATATGATTGCTTCAGCTCAATTTGTTGAAAAGACCATCATTTCTCATTGAATCGTCTTTGCATTTTTATAGAAAAATAATAGACTCAATGTTTGAGTTTACTTCTGGATTCTTTGTTTTTAATTAAAGTATAATTGATTTACAATGTTGTGCCAGTTTCTGCTGTACAGTTAAATGACCCAGTCAATATATATATATATATATATATATATATATATATATATAATACACAAGTGTTCTTTTTATCATACCATTTTCTATTATGTTCTGTCCCGAGATTGGACATAGTTCCCCGTGTTGTACTATAGGGCCTCATTGTACTTCTGGATTTTTTATTCTGCTCATTTGATTTCTATGTGCACTCATTCACCAATACCAGGCTAATTATTTTTTAAACCTTGAAAATTTGAAAGTGATTTTTCTTATAAATAGGCACTGAAAACCTCTTGTATCTTTGGTGAATTAAGCTAAACTTTCTTATTTTCTTTTTTCTTTTTTAGGGCCACAGCCTCAGCATATGGAAGTTCCCAGGCTAGGGGTTTCAACCCAATCTGGAGCTGAAGCCGTTGGCCTGTGCCACAGCCTAAGGCAACGCCAGTCCTTAACCCACTGAGCTAGGCCAGGGATCGAACCTGGGTCCTCATGGATACTAGTCAGAATTGTTTCCACCGAGCCAGGTTGGCAATTCCCCTGCTAAACTTTCTGAGGTCAGTTGCTGAAGTCATATGGAATGAATATTTGCATTAGTGGAAATCTACAGTCTTTTTTCTTTTTTTCTTTCCTTTACCTTTTCTTCCCTTCCCCCCTCTTCTGTGCTTTCTTTTTCTTTTCCCCCTTCCTCTCTAGCCTTCTCATTCTTTCTCACCCTTTCTCACCCTCTTTCTATGCCCCTGCCCTCCTTTTTCTCTTTCCAAGGTTCTTTCCCTCTCTGGCCAGTAGATGGTGCTGTGCTGCAACACATGTATTCGTTGAGTTCTGAACCTTTTAAATATCTATGACATCATCTTTTAATTTTGTGCCTTCACTGTGAGAAATGATTGCTAAATTGCTAATGGAACAATGATGTTCACACTCCTCCCCCTTTGAAAAACAAAACTCTAGACATGGATCAGATCATTAAAACTGGTCACTGGAAAAGTTGGAGATAAAGCTTTTGATTAAGAAGGCTATTTTTTAAAAAGCGGTAGCGGGTAGTAGCCCTGAAAACCCACAATATGGCTCAGCCTTGTGTGACATTTGAGTTGGTGTTTGTTTATCCAAGAGCAAAAATATGGATGGCCACTAAGAACATAGGATAGGAAGCCCCTTTGCTCAAAATAAAATCCCAAGGTTAATTTGTTTGTGAATCACAGAGCCAGCTGGCTGCCTTGGCCCAGCTATGACTTTTGTGGTGACAGCTGTTTCTACCAAGATTTGACGGGTGGGAGCAAGGGCAGAGCTGGTGGTTGCAAGATGGGATGGAAGTGGGAGATGGCGTGAAAGAATGGACTATGGTTTCTTAGGAAAGGAAATCCATGGGTTTCGTATATTCTCAATTGAACCCATATTTCCTCTAGCAGAAGAGGTAGGAGTGCACGGTCAGTTGTTACTTCATGTCCCCTTATGATTTCATGGTGGGTGTTTAATTTTCCAAAAATTTAGCAAACTGTGAAGGTTTCCAGAAAAGGCAGTATATTTGCTTGCAAATAACCCAGCTTGTGCTTCTCTGGCCCCCAAACCCCGAGGAGTTGTGGACTCTTGTGTGTTTCTCAAAGCCTGCTTTTCCAAAGGCCAAATAAAAGGCCCTTTGGGCAGCTGATGGTATCATCCTGGGGTCTCCATATATGAACTCTGATAACTTATAATTTACAGCGCTTTATGGTTTCACAAAGCAGTTTTACCAACATGGTCATTATCCCTTTTCTGAGACAATAGAGATTCAGCTTAGGGCACTGGAGGGCCAAGCCAGAGAGATCAGTGAGGAAGTGCATTGGTTAACGATGAGCTCTAGCTTCATTTGAACCTCCTCTTGGATGTTTCAACTTAACAAATCCAAGACTGAGTTTCTGATATCCATCCCCTGTCTGATTCATTTCCTGTCCCCTGTTTCAGTGAATGGCAATGGCACCTTCTCTGTTCTGAGCTCTCAAACTTGGGATTACACTTGACTCCCTCTTTTTTACTCTACACCTGTGAGCTTTGATCTATAAGCAAAACCTATTGACTCTAAAGTATGCTCAAAAATCTCACTTCATTCCTCTACTTCCTTCGGTACATACACCCTGGCCTGACCCACCATTATCTCTTTCATGAATAAAACCATTGGTTTTCTAACATATTTCCCTGTTTCAACCCTTGTCCCCACTTCCATCTAATCTCAGCCCCGTAGCTATCTTGAGGCTGTTATAAGGTAAGTCAGACACCTGCCCAGGCCCTCCAGTGCCTCCCATCATCCTCAGAGGATGGGCAAACATCTTACAATGACCTGCAAAGTGATGAGGCTTTTTCTAACCTTTAGGACCCTGTTTTGTGTCACTCATCCTCTCACTCACTCACTGACTCCTGTCTGTTTCTCAGACTTGTCAGTAATACTGCTGCCTTGGGATCTGTTTGCCTCTTTTCCTTGAAAGCTCCTTGTCCAGACACCATTCTTTTTTCCTTTTTTTTGTTCTACTCATTTTTAATAAAATCTGTAACTTACATTCAGTTGTTTTTCATGACTGTTCCACGACAATGATTCCTAAAGGTATCACTGGATAGATGGACACAGAACCTTATGCAAATACAGATTCCTAGGTCCCACACAAGGAGATTTTCATTTGAGAAGTCTGTGGTAGAATCTGTAAATCCAAGTGTTTTTCTTCCAGTTTATTGAGATACAATTAACCTATACCACTGTATAAGCTTAAGGTACACAGCATAATTATTTGAGTTACTTAGGTCAATATATGATTAGTGCAATAATTGTAGTGAACATCCAGCATCTCATATAGACACAAAATTTTAAATTTTTAATATTTTTCCTTATGATGAGAACTCTTAGGATTTACTCTCTTAACAACTTTGCTATGTTAACGTAGAGCAGTGTCAATTATACTGATTATGTTGTACATTACATTTCTACTGTTTATACTATGTTTTTCCCATTTATATTAGCCAAGGTAAGTGGTGTTTACTGCTATGAAAAATAAGCCCCAGGTCATGGTACCTTAACAAACTAAAGTTTTATTTTTTACCCATACCATAGTCCAGTTTGGTTTCACTGGAGTGCGGGCGGGCTGGTTGTCTGGACATGAGCCTTGGCTCCATGCTGTCATTCAGAGACACATGTTTGTTCATAGCGGGTCTCTGCAAAGTGAAACCACGGCTTCAAAATCATCCCGACACCTTCTAGACAGCAGATGAGGAGAGGAGAGAGTGGAACAGGCACTCAATTTGAAGATGTCTTAAAACAAGAATTTGGATCTTTTTTTTCTATAAAGGGACGGATAGTATGTATTTTAGACTCTGGGAGACACATATTCCCTCTTCCAACACTCATTTCTGCTGTTACAATGTGAACATAGCCATAGACACTATATAGATGAATGGAGTAGCCAAGTTCCAAAAAAACTTTGCTTTTCTTTTTTTGGTCTTTTTAGGCCTGCGCCTGTGGCATATGGAGGCTCCCAGGCTAGGGGTCAGATCAGACCTGCAGCCGCCAGCCTACATCACAGCCACAGCAATGCCAGATCCAAGTTGCATCTGTGACCTACCCATAGCTCACAATAGTGCTGGATCCTTAAACCACTGAGGGAGGCCAGGGATTGGACTTGCACCCTCATGGATACTAGTTGGATTTGTTTCTGCTGAGCCAAGATGGGAACTCCCAGAAAAACTTTATTGACAAAGACAGGTGATGAACCAAATTTGGCCTCTAGGCTATAGTTCACCGACCCCTACATTAAACCAAAAGGGACGTCTTCCTTTTCCATTCCACTGCCAAGACAATCCCACCTCCCACCTAGATACACAGTGTCAGGGGGATGTCATTTGGCTGTGTATTCAAGAGAAGGAAACTCTTTGATGAGTAACTAGCCAGTCTCTGATAGATCATGCATCAGGGATAGAGTGTCCATTGCTTTTGTTTTTGTTTTTAACAGTGGACACACTCTTATCTAGCCCTGACTTGATCAAGGTCAGGAATGTTCCTTTACAAGCATCTTCTCACAAGTCCTAGGTGGTGATGCTTTGCTTAACAGGGTCCTGGGAGGTTTTATGTTGATCAGGTGGGAAGCTTTCCTTCTGGGCAGGGATCAGTACTCTCTCAACTAGACGACCGAAGTGGTACATGCTCCCCAGATGTGCCAAGTGGTCATTTCTGGGTGGCAAGGAGAAGGACTATGCTGAGTTAACTCACTTTTCACACATCAACTGGGAGCTCCAGCTTTTCTGTTGGTTCTCTTCCTTCTCTCCTTCCAAAGTCCCCAGAGACGGGTGAAAATCTTGCCCTGCAAATATGCACCCAGAGATCAAATTATACCAGCAGTGATTCAGTTTGGGTAAAAGTGTTCGCCCCCCTCCACCCCCAGTGAAGGCTCCCCTTTAATTTACAGTAGAGTCAGAAACAACAAGGTCTTTCAATAGCTCTGTGAATTAAACAGAGCAAACATTTAGCTAAAAATAAATGCAGAGATGGCTTCCTATTCCTATGTAAGAGTTACAAACAACCTCACAATCCCGACCCTTCAACCTCATCGTCTGCGTTTGGGTGGTAGATTGAGTGTAGCGACGGCTCCACGCCTCCCCTTGCTTTGGCGCTGGCCTTGTGACTTGTTTTGGTCTACAGGACGTGGCAGAGAATTATGTGCTCCACTTTCTCTCAAAACTCTGCTGCTCTCATCTGCAAAAGTCTGGACTGGCCAGGTGGAGGGTGGAAGATACCGTGAAGCAGAGAACAGCTGTCCTAGCTGAGGCCTTCCCAGCACAGCTGGCCTGCCTTTGCCTCCAGATGCTTAAAAAAGCCCAGCCCAGAAGGAGGGCATTTGCCAAGATAATAAAGCCAGAGATTGATTGAGCAGGACTCAATGGCACATCTTCAGATTTGTAGTCCGGGGTCTTACCACAGCTTGCAAAAACAGAGGCCATTCCTATGATCTCAGAGTTTCCTGTACATCTATCCTTTTTACGGCCCTTATCACGTTGAAATGTAGTCATCTCTTGACTATACTGTCAACCTGAAGGTGTTACTGCTGTTGGTTGATGACCTTGTGCACATTGCTTAACCTCTTGGCCCTTGTTTCCCCCCAGATGCTGCTAATGGCATGACTTAGCCAGAAAAATACCTCTGATTCACCCTATGTGAGATTCCCCATTTCAGATAAGTTGCGGAAGTCTATTCATCTTATATCAATAATATCTCACATTTATCCCATTGATATCAGCCAATTTAAGTTTCCACTGCCTCTCAAAGTTCTAGTGAAATAACCTAAATGTCTACTTGTTTCCTTGGGATGCCTGAAATCCATCGTGTATCTGAATTCTGTGGGTTCTGTATAAAGCTCAGTTCAGCCAGACTTTGTCCGGTTAAAGACCCTCACTGCTTCTCTACGTATGATGCCTGAAAAGGCCTCCAGACTCCGTTATAACTTTTTCTTCGGGGAGATTCGCCCCACCTCCCACATTCACTTTACACCTCTTGTCTTCTTGCTCAGCTCCATTTAGCATTTGTCCCATCCTCGTTCACTCTCAAAACTGCACCAGTTTGGAGTACCCTGGTGGCAAGCAGGTTAAAGATCTAGCATTGTCACTACTGTGGCTCAGGTCCCTGTTGTGGCGTGGGTTTGATCCTTGGCCCTGGAATGTCTGCATACCATGAATGCAGCCAAAAACACAATCTGAACCAGTTTGGAGAGTAAACATGGTCACCCTCTACACTTTTACCTATTTCCTTTTTGTGGCCTTTCTCATCATCTGAAATTCCTGATCTGCTTCTTGGAAGGACTAAAGCTTAACATTGTCCTCAAAGCCTAAACTCCTCTCTTGTAAGATTTAAATGCAAATGAAAATGTGCGTTTGCACAGAGAAGAAGAGGCGGGAGAGGTGGAACCATCAAGAAGGGAACAATTTTAAAATCTGACACCACAGAGAATCCGGGCTCTAGCTTATTTCCTTCCTTCCTTCCTTCCTCCCTTTTTTTTTTGGCCTTTTTAGGGCCACACTCGTGGCAAATGCAAGTCCCCAAGCTACAGGGTGAATCAGAGCTTCAGCTGCCGGCCTACACTACAGCCACAGCAATGCCTGATCCAAGCTGTGTCTGCGACATACACCACAGCTTATGGCAACATTGGATCCTTAACTCATTGGGCGGGGCCAGGGATCAAACCCACATCCTCACGGATAATAGTTGGGTTTGTTACCACTGAGACACAAGGGAACTCTGATTATTTCTTATTTAAACTTTGTTGCAATGATGTTTGCCAGTTTAATCCTGCATTACTCCTATTGTTGTGAGATGTAAATAGGGCTTAGTGATTCTTGGCCAGAGGAAGACTGGCAATTTGCTCACTTCTTTCACGGACTGAAAAAGGAGGCAAATTGAAAGAAGTGGTGGGCAACGGAAATCCATCCTGGGCCTTCTTGGGTGCATTCTTGTTCTGCAAATTCACCTGAGAGGTTTGTACTAATAGGAATCCTCAGTCATCTCTGGTTTCTCATATCTGCAGAGAAGGATCTGCTGGAATATCCATCTCCAGAGGCATGAAGAGCACCCCAGGCGAAGAGTCTTGGGACCCTGAAATGTGAGATCTCTGACCATCTCTCCCCAAGTCTGCCTGGTGTTATGTGCATGCTTGGAGTATGAATAATCCCTATTAATTGCCTCAGTTTCTTCAGCAATATTGAGATCATGCAAGTCTGCTGCACGTTTTCATTATACAAAATACAAAATGCATTCCTAGGGCCAAAGAACTGACTTGCATTCACACATGAGTAGCATCTCTCTCAGCACTGGGACCTCTAGGCAAAGACGCGACAGACCCCAAGGACAGTCCATTTTTGTAGGGAGTACACCCTGGTCCCCTCCAGTTAGACTGCAGATATTTAAAAATTATCACTGTAGGACATATTACCAGGAAAAAATCAAAATCAGACCTGGCATTAGAAGTCACCTTAGATGAGAATATTGAGCTCCGATGTAAGAAAACTAAATAAGTTGCGGTCATTGTCAGATGAGAAATTCCTGCTTTTCCCTCCTCCTGGCATCTTTTCTTTTTTTATATATAATACATTTCTTTATTATTTTTTTGTGTGAAAGGGAAAGGAGTCAGGACAGCCAGAAAACAGATAGGGAGGAAAGGGGCTTTACCAAAGGGAACAGATGTTTTTCTAATTTCGAAAAGGTATAAGGTTGAAACACGCCTTTCAAAGCTAGAGATAGGCAGAGATTACCACCTCGTATGGGTTATGGGTGCTTGGGGATTTCTTGTCCATTTAATATTTTTTGAAGTTTAATATCTCAGCAGTGAAAGGAAACAGAAGCGGTGAATTCTGAACCTAAGAGTTCTTTCCTGACCCCTTGGTACCTAGGCACAATAGGGTGAGTTCAGGACTGGGTAAGGTCGTAACTCGCTGTTTCCTGTCTTTTGTTAGTTTTAATCTGACACTCAAACATACTTCAATGTGGACTTTTGTGTGGGAATGCCTTTGATATTTTTTTTCCCATTCCTGAGGAACGCCAGCTAAGAGAGGGCAAAAAATAGAATAAAGTTCAAATCATATGTAATATATATCTTAAGAAGTGATGTGGTGCTTTTCTTTTTCTTTTTTCTTTTTTTAAACTTGAGAAGTAGACTGGTGGCATTGTAATGACCTTTTCTTAGAAGGAATCTGAACTTGAGTCCTAGGAAGAGGATGTAGTCCTCCATGACTGTCAAGTGTGCATACGTCCATGAGAAACTCACATGGCACAGGCTCCTGGAACCTCATCTTGTTCATCTTGGATCTGTGGATGGAGGTGGTGACTAGGGTACTTGCCTTTGGGAAAGTGAGAGCTGTTGCCATTTTAGGGGATGGTCAGTCCTACCAAATGCGTGTCTTCTGGGTGTGTGTTTGGAGATGCGGTGATAAAGCGCTCCTGGATGGTTCAGTGAAATCCCTTCTTGGCTTGGACAACCCTTCCCTTGAGCTAGTTGACCCAGTCACCTGGTCATTTTGGTAGATCATCAGTTGACTACGACTAATGGGCCATTAGACTTAGAACTTTTGTTAATGTGATCCGCTCAGCTACCTATATGGAAAAACACTTCTGTTTCCACTAGAGTGAGTGGAACCATGCCTGGGGGGGGGGATGATACATATGTTTTACTTAGGGGGAATGATGGAAAAGCAAATAACAGGCAAGGGTGAGTAATAATGATTAAGCAATGCAGTTAACATTGTACCCTTATGACTGCCTGTTTAACAGAGTGTGATACATACTTGTGATGCAGAAACCTATAAACTGAGAGCTACTGAACAGAAAATGCATTGTCTACAATATACTGGTGACATTAACGTACGTATATGCATATGTGTATGTTAATATGTGTATATAGTGGCCAACCATTTGCTTTAAAGACCTCTATTGTATTATTCTGTTGATGTTTTCATTTAGTATTTTGATTTCCTTTTTTTTTGCTTTTTGTCTTTTGAGGGCCTATCTTGAGGCATATGGAGGTTCCCAGGCTAAGGGTTGAATGTGAACTCTAGCTACTGGCTTACACCACAGCCACAGCAACGTGAGATCTGAGCCACGTCTGCAGCCTACACCACAACTCCCCTCAACAACATATTCTTAACCCACTAAGTGAGGCCAGGGATTGAACCTGAGTCCTTATGGATGCTAAACAGATTTGTTTCTGCTGAGCTACGATGGGAACTTCTCATTTTAGTGTTACTATCATAACAGATACAGTCCTTTCACTTTCATATTGCCTTGGAACTCTTATACTAAGCTGTTTAATAGCAAACATTCTGTGTGTTCTGTTAACACATACTCAGCCTATTTGGTAGTTTATGCACATGAAATGAAGTTATCCAGTTATAGTGTCAAAGCACAATTTTCAAAAAAGTAAAATCACGATTCACTTAAATATAAAATGAGTGCCTGTCAAAGATTTTATTTAACTCATCTCATTAACAAATGAAGGAACCAGTAAGATGTTAAAACGTGTCTCCACAAGAATTTGGCTTACTGGGGTTTATATAATTCATTTGTGCTCCTGTGAGCAAGAATCATTCACATTGCTAATTCTTTGCTAAAAATTGTCACCCCTACAGATTTTTTAAGTAGCCAAGATGTCATTTTTTCTTTCCTTTCCTTTTTTTTTTGTCTTTTTAGGGCTGCACCTTTCATAGGGCATATGAAAGTTCCCAGGCTAGGGGTTGAACTGGAGCTGTAGCTGCTGGCCTACATCACAGGCACAGCAAAACACAGGATCCAAGGTGTGTCTCTGACCTACACCACAGCTCATGGCAACACGGGATCCTTAACCCACCAAGCAAGGCCAGGGATCGAATTTGCGTCCTCATGGATACTAGTCAGATTCGATTCCACTGAGCCACAATGGCAACTCCTTCCAAGATGTAGTCTTTAAAAAAAAGAAAAAAAGTTCTAAGTCTTGGATAAATTTTCCTGACGAGTTTTTATTTCTTCTCTCATTAGTTCAAGTATTTTTAAGGGTCTAATATGAGCACGTATTCAAGACTATTATACACAGGTGAACAGGAGAATGTGTCTGTTTTTATTTAGGAGCTCAATATTTAGGAGGGATGGACTCAACTACATTTCATTTGATCAATGCCAGTAGAGTCTTCGTGCATCATTATTCTCTTATGGAAAGGCAGTCATGGTCCTTCCAAAGAAATGCTGTTTGAACAGTGTCTTGCTGGTTGAAAAGCTCACTGGCAGGAAAAAGATGGTTGGGAGTTGAAAGGCAGGTTTTCCATTCTACCCAGAGGGAACAGAAGTGGTTCTTGGGTGTGAACAAGAAAGACATATTTATGGGAACTGCAAGTATTGATTAAAAACCTAGGACTGGGGAGTGGAGTGGCTGGGAGGTGAAGCCCCTGGGGCAGGAAAGGCAGAAGGAATTGATAATCTGGATAATACTAAAGGGGTCAGAGGACCAGTCTTGAATTTTAAACAAGACAGACCAAATAACTTCAGTAGGTTAGATCTTACTCTGAAACAATGTAAAGTTGTATCAGAAAATCAGTTAAAACGCTGTGACAATAGACCTTGGTGGAGGGTGTGATCTGGAGAGGGTCAAAACTCCAAGCCCCCAACCCTCAAATATTCTAAAACTTTGAAGGGCCCAAATGGGATTTGATGATTGATTTTTGGAGACGTGGGCTTCCGCCTTCCTTCTGCCACTTTCCTTTACCTCTCATTCCTTATTTTTCTCCCCTTTACCCTCCCTCCACCTTTTCCTTCCTCTTTCTCCCTTTCTTTGGACCCCTGTGTGCCCACTGTTTAGCACTCTAGGAAAGACCTGCCACACGTCTGAAGCACTCCTGTGGAATCCGTGATTCTGGGAGGCGCTCTGATTTTCAAGGCCATTGTGGACAAACCCTGACACATTCTTACTCTCTGATTCTTACTTTTAAATCAACTGCTAGAGCACCATGACATTACCGTAAGCAAGGTAAAATGCAGCTGCTGTTTTCTGCTTTGTAATTATACATGCCAGTCTGGTTTTCCTGATCCCTCTCAGGACTGGAATCCTTTCCCTCCCATCGACAGGCATTTACAGGTCACCTCCCAGGATGGGTTATTTCCACAGATGGCTAATTTGGCCCATTTGTCTTGACTTGTGGTAATTTCCTCTCTAGGGGGTGAGATTTTTCTCTGACAATATTATTTTTTTTTAAGCAGTAGTGGTGGGGAAAGATGGAGAAGGGAAGTAGAAGAGGATCCTTACGCAGTTTCCAATGTTCCAAGTCTACCACAGTTCCATGAGAACTTCAGACCAATTCAGTAGGAATGATTTTATCCAAATACCTGGATAAATTCAACCTGATAAAAGACAATTCACAATAAAGTGGGAAATTATCAATAGCCAACCTGTCTAAGCTTGATGGTCTTTTAAAAAGAGATTATTATCAGAAAGTATCTCAAACCGAGTATATTTGGAGTATTTTATTTTTTTATTTTATGGCTGCACCCTTGGCCTACGGAAGTTCCCGGGCCAGGGACTGAATCCCAGCAACTAGATCCTTTAACTCACTGTGCCGGGTGGGAGATCAAACCCGCACCTGGGCAGTGATCCAAACCACTGAAGTTAGATTCTTAACCCACTGTGCCACAGGGGGAGCTCCACATTTGGAGTATTAAGTGGAAGGAAAGGACTTAAAGCTACTCAACAGAATGATGTTTAATCAGTTAATATCAACTGCACCTAAAAATAAAATCATTATTCACCCTATGACAAGATAAGTATAGCTAACTCTGGGCAAGTCTAAAACAATAACATTATGGTTCTGATTGCTATGAAATTGTTGACTGGGTCATAAGTACTCTGGGTTATTTCTTTATTTCTTTTGTCCTTTGAGAGCTGCTCCCATGGCATATGGAAGTTCCCAGGCTAGCAGTCGCACCAAAGCCACAACAACGTGGGATCCGAGCCGCATCTGCAACCTACACTACAGCTCACGGCAATGCTGAATCCTTAACCCACTGAGCAAGGCCAGGGATTGAACCTGCGTCCTCATGAATGCTAGTCAGATTCGTTTCCACTGAGCCATGGCAGGAACTCCTGGGTTCAGTTTTTATATCTCTGAAGTGAGAGGGTTCTAATAGAACAGGGATAAAGTTTAGTCATGAAAAATTAGAAATCTCTTATATAATTCTTTTTCAAATATAACAATGAAAAAAGAGCGAAAAGAAAAGAAAGAATTCTAGCTGAAAAAAAGCTTGCAAGTAACACATGCTTCTGGTGTAAAAACGAACATTCCAAATCCGACTAAAGCAAACCAGAATGACACAACATTCAAGTGTACGGTATAGTAAGGTGACAATGGAAGTGCCCCTTTACACTTTTAGGAGCCACAGTCCCATTCATTTTTCAGCAGTGATTAGTGTTCATTTCTTGTAGAGCTTTTCAAAAATGTTTTTAGGGCATTGCATTAGTTAAGGTTCTTTTGTTTTCGGGCCACAAAAATAAACTCCGGCTGACTTAAGCCACAAAAAAAAAGAACTTACTGGAAAGATGCTGGGGTATTTTGCAGAACTGATGCAGGATTAAACCCTAAGTCTTCAGAAAGGGTGGGCTAAAGGAAGTTACAAGCCATCCCAGCACTTTTATGTCAAACAATTTCCGTTAATACAAAGATTCTCAGCCTCTGATGCTTGTTTTAAATTCCAAATCTGATTGGTCAATCTACATGAAGTAAATGAACTTTAATGTGGCTGGCTGGCTGGCGGCAGAGGAGTTAGGGATGAGCAGATTTTAAAGTGTAGGTAGCTGGAGAAATTTTCTGGACAGGTTGAATAGTAACTTGCAGGATGGCAACCTCATGAAGAGTCTATTGAACATAAGTATGTTTACGTTTACCCACAAATAAAACACACATGTGCACTGTCTATATTTGCTTCTATGACAAATGTCTTTTACATTTTAATTATCTCTGAAGTGTGGGGTGTATTTTATAATTGGTGCTACCTTAGTATTAGAGGATAATTTTATACAGACCATTTTTTTCTTTCTCTGTGGCATATGAAATTGTGAAATCTTTCCAGTTTGGCATTTTAGTAACTTCTGCACAAGTGGAAAAAAATACTGTTTGTTCCTGAGCCAAGTGTCACATATAGGTATATTAGAGTTGCAAAGCTGGCTCTATTTTTAGGAGTCCGTACACTAAAAACTGGTGCCTAAAATTGCCTTCATAGAAAAGCCTCCTGGCCATTACAATTAAATTAAACTTTATATAAACACCATCCAGCTTATTTTAGGAGGAAAGTACAAAGCTAAGTGCTGTGGGTTAGAATAAAATGCTACTATTTTTGCTTTCAAGGTAATTACAAATTGACACCTTGATTTTGACATTCTAGCCTCCAGAACTGTGAAAGAATAAATTTCTGTTCTTTTAAGGAATCATGTTTATGATAATTTGTTACAGCAGCCCCAGGGAAATGAAAATACAGGGGAGAGGTAATATAATGTTTTAAAAGTACAGAGCATAATAAGGTATATTGGACCTTTTTTGAGATCGAGTTTTAGCAGCAGAAGGAGTATTCTGAATCTGAAGCTATGGCTCTTTAGTAATTTAATTCACCAAATACAGCCTGAGTTTCTGTTTCATTTATAGCTGTTTAATTGATAACTTCTCCTGGCTAAGATGGAATCATTGCATTTGCCTGTTTACTTGAAATAACAACAACAACAACAAATCAGACTAAATATGTGAAATGAGTTTTTTTTTTTTAATTAGAATATAGTTGCTTTGCAACACAGTTGTGTTAGTTTCAGGTACATAGAAAAGTTATTCAGTTACACATATATTCATTCCTTTTCAGGTTCTTCTATCTAAGTTATTACGGAATATTGAGTCGAGTCCCCTGTGTTATACAATGGTCCTTGTTACTTATCTATTTTATATATAGTTGTGTGTTAGAACATTCCTCTAAGGCATGTTCAATCTTTCACACCCACTGCAGGCTGAATAGGGCTCTGGTCCCTTCCGTTCAGCCATCCGAGGAGGGTCTGACAGAAAGGATGCAGGAAAGGATTAGCAAAAGGCTATCGATCGGTTGTCATATTACTGTGATGAAACAATGAAGAGGGGAGGTCGGAGCGAATGTTGGGAAGACAGGAGGTTCAGAGGGAAGTATACTCTTGCACTTTTGAAGAAAGTGCCTTTGTGGCCTTCACTTCAATCAATGGATGAGCGCAGAAAATGATTTTTTTCGTTAAAGTATTACTGGAGACTATCCTCTTCAAGGTATTTTAAAAAGTGAAAATAAAGAATTTATTTGGGGAGTTCCCTGGTGGTCTAGTGGTTAGGCCTTGACACTTTCACTGTTGCGGCCTGGGTTCCACCCCTGGTCTGGGAGCTGGGCTCCCACATCAAGCCACGTCCAAAAAAAAAGGAAAAGGAAAAGAGAGGGAGAGAAAAGAAAAGAAAAATTTAGGTTATTCGCTGTGCCTATGGCATATGGAAGTTCTCAGGCTAGGAGCTGAATCAGAACTGCAGGTGCAACCACAGACACTTATGATCCAAGACACATCTTGGACCTGTGCTGCAGCTTGTGGCAATGCCAGATCCTTAACCCACTGAGCAAGGCTAGGGATTGAATCTGAATCCTCACAGGCACTATATCGTTTTCTTAACACACTGAGCCACAATAGGAACTCCAAGAGTGCTTATTTTCGCATGAATTATGTCCATTTGACTGTTTTCTGAGCCTTAATTCAGAAAGATACATAAATTAGTACATCATAGGGCTTCAGAACATATTTGCTCCTCACTGTTTAACTGGGGCTATGTTATAGTTCCCATATTACGGGACTTTAGAAAATTTTTATTTCTGCTTCAGGCAACCCATTGCAGAGGCATAAATATGATAAGAATTTCAAGTCCCAAGTCCATCTATATCTTTCTTCTGACATATTGCAATAAGTTGGTCTTTCCTCAACTCTTTGAGTTAAGAAAGATTTTTTGCTGTATCTTCTATTTCCCACCAGATTTTCTTATGAAATTCTTTGCTCCATGATTGATTATTTCCACCCTCTTTATATTCCTAAAATAAAGCTGTCAGATGAGGTTTGTGATGCTCAAATACTGAACTATGGGTTCTTGTGTTTGGTTTGTTTCTCTAAGACAGATCTGTCTGCAGGAAGGCTGGCATTTGAATGTTCAGAATTGGATCCACAGAGAAAGACTGAAGGGCACATCTTGTCAGAACCAACTGGAAAGAGAAAAATGAGCTTTCTTGAGCTTGGTGGTCATGAGTGTTCCCTCTTTTATGAAAATTTGGTCATGAAAGTCACTTTCTACTAAGGATGGAGGCTATTTTCCAAGACCCCTTCGCCATACAGGTGGGGCAGTATTAACACATTATTTATATTAATAATTCAATGTTATCTCTCATAACTAATATGCTGCAAATATTGAGCTGAGGAGCAGCTGTGTAGCTGCTCGTATCTGAAATAAACAAAGAGCTAGTGTCTGTGGAAAGAAAGAACTCGATTCATAACAAAATTGCATATATTTCTAATATAGGAAATATAGCTGCTCTGCAAAGTTCTCTGCAGGAAAGTGGGAGATGTGATTTTACACACTTAGCATTCACCAGTTTTACCTTTCCAGACAGAACTCATTTCAAATATTTTAGGGATTTTCCTTTTTTTTTCCTTTGTGGTTCTGTTTTGTTTTTGCTTTCCTTAAATTGGATGGCTTCATGGCCTTCTGGAGGTCAAGCACATGACTGACAGCTGAGCTTGGAGCTCTGGTCTGAGCCATGAGGAGGTATCAGACAACGGCACAGATAGGAAGAAACAGAGGGACACCGGGTAGAAGGAGCCCAGAGGCCTGGGTCTGGGAGTCTTGCCACGTGTCAGAAGTGGGGTTTGTGGAGGCTGAAGGTGAGGTGTCTGGAAGCCAGAGGAAGACAAATGATGGTGGGAGGTTTCAAGGGACAGAGAGGGAGTTGGGAGAGGGGCATGCAGAATGTTGGAACTATATGGGGCAAGACAGGACTTTTCTGTTGGGGTCTGCATGCAGAAAACCTGCCAAGACTTGATCCTAAACTTAAGCAACCAGACTGATTGAAGGAAAAGCTATGAAGGCAGTAAGGGTTGTTTCCAACATCCTGACATTACTTTTTTTTTTTTTTTTTAGAAAATGATTGTATATTTATTACAAGAGAATCGTTACAAAGATATAAGAAATACTGACATTACTTTTCAACACCCTGTAGCTCTTTGAGCGGATTCCCTCTGTCCAGGTGTTCAGACCCCCACCCTCCCTTCCTCTGAACTATAGCACATGGGGTCACCCACATTGCAGCAATCACTGGACAGCCTTCCTGTTCCAAACTTTTCTTCCCATTTCTTCTGCTCCCCCCAAATCTGGTTCCCTCTGTGCTTATGCCCTTGATCCCTCCTGGAGCTAATTTGACAATGGATTGGAGCCATAGGTGTTGATGATGACCGATATGGTGTCAGGGCTTCTTCTGTCTGTGATCACCTTTGTACTCTTCCTCACACAGGAAAGAGGAAATTACAGTAGAACTGAGCAGGAAAGAGGTCTTTTCTTGATTCCTTCAGATGACAAGTTACTGCTTTGTCCGTAAGTAAAAGTCAACCCCAAGACCATGAGCAGCTGTTAGAGTAGCTATGCCTTAGGAGAAATAGAAGGGAGGATAGAGGTAGTTGGCAGAAGAGACAATAAGAAGCTCGATGGGAAAAGAAGATCTCTGGGGTTGGGTGGGAGCTCCATTAGAGTGTCTACAGGCCAGCTTGGGGGATAAACAAAATATTCAAAGGGCTTACTGAGTGACTGAGGTAATTTCATAAGCTTTTCTCTCTTCTTTTCCTCCTTTCTTTCTTCCTTCCTTCCTCTCTCTCTCCAGCTTCCTTCCTTTCTTCCTTCTTTCCTTCCTTCCTTCCTCCCTCCCTTCCCTCTTTCCTTCTTTCCTCTCTCTCTCCCTTTTCCTTCCTTCCTTCTTCCTTCCTTCCTTCCTTCCTTCCTTCCTTCCTTCCTTCCTTCCTTCCTTCCTCCCTCCCTCCCTCCCTCCCTCCCTTCTTCTCTCTCCCTCTCTCTCCTTCTTTACCATGGCTTGAGCTAATGTATTTCTCCAGGAAGGTTTCTCTTCTCTACTACTCTGTGAGTGTAGTCCGGCCTTCCATTCTGCTAATGTTCATTGGTTCTATTACTGAGTCTGGGGATGGAAAAGGTTGCTTAGGTGTCAGCCAAGACACTCCCTCTGTTTGGGGGAGAGGGATCTGCCAGCCCGACTCTCCACTTCCTGCCAGCTTAAGGAGCTTATGACTCAGATTCAAGCAAAATACTGAGCTGAAGAAAAAAGAGAGAGAGGGAACCTCGAGTCAGATGAAGGCACCACTGCCAAACTGCATCACTGAAACATTCAACTCAGGCGAACCCATCTTGCCAGAAAGCTAGGTGATTTCGTGTTCATTCTTTGCTCTAAAAACACAAGCCTATGTTCACACAAACTTCCTTTCTTTGACACACTTACAGAGACATTTCTCCCTGAGCAGGAATTCTGAGGTTCTTGTACCTTCCTGCAAAAAAAAAAAAAAAAAAGAAAAGAAAAGAAAAGCTACTTTGGGAAGCTGGAATGGTTATGAAGCATCTCTCAGGTTCCATGATAGCAGAAAAGTCCCCACCAGATGGTATGATTCAGCTGGTGTTTCTAGTTGTCCCTTCTTGCCCTGTGTCACCCTAGTTTCCATTCCTCATAGAGTGAAGTGTTGGGGAAGACTGCAGACATTCTTGCAAATGACACTGAAACCCAGACACATGTGTTTCAAAGTCCTCTGGTTCCAGTAGCTTCCTAGATATTCTCTGGTGGCTGAGTTATTGCCAGTGTTGATTTGCTGGTCATTTTAGAAGGCAAACTCTATGCTGACGAAAGGTATGAGATAAATTAGAAACATCTCCATTCCTTTCGTTTGCTTCCTCCTTCCAAGTTAAGTCCAGACTTCCCCCCCACCCCAGTTGTTTCTTCATGAGTAAATATTAGTCATTTCCCACCAAGTGTCTCACCCCCTTTTACTGAAGAGAAATGTGTGATCTTTGAAGTTCAAAGTACCCAACTATGTCCTTTCCCATTAAATATAGTTTACAGTATAACTTCTTCCTGTATGATTATATATAGCATCCACAACCTTCCAAATATTCAACTTTTATTTATGTTACTATCTTTCAAGAAACTCTAAAAATGCTCCCTAGTCAACTCTACAGGACCAGATGCCATGATGGCCTTTGCAAATCTTCCTGATCTGGATCCAGCTTAAGTTTCTAGTTTCATCTCACCTGGCATCACTATTCAGCTGGCTGGACTGGTCCCCTTAATTCCCCAGACCAATTTAATTACTCTTCTCTTTGAAGTTTCCTCTTCTAACATCTGTCTAATCCCAACCATTCTAAAAACTCAGACCCATGTCCATTATCTTTATTTGGAGGAGAAACAAGAGGATAAGAATAAGGAAGACAGAGAGAAAGAAGCAATGTATTAAAGTCTAAGGGGGAGAGAAGCCTGGTTGCAGTGTGTGGTGTTCCAAATCTGTCATTAGCCTATGGAACACATTATAGACGCCCCCCTTCCTCCCTCCAATGTTTTGAGAAACTCAGAAAATGGGATTTACCAGGAGCTTTCTTTCAATCCCAGTCAGAAAAAAAAAATAACTTTGTTCTGTGAGACCAACATTTTCATGTCTAACAGTGAATATATGTGAAAAGTCAAAATGCAGTTTAGTGAGCATGGCAACAAGGAAAGAGGAATTAGTTGGAAGAAGTAAATGCTAATTACAACTTAGCCCAAGAGTAATATCTCTTTGATTCTTTCTTTCTTTTTTTTTTTGTCTTTTTAGGGCCGCACCTACAACATATGGAGGTTCCCAGGCTAGGGGTCCACTTGGAGCTGCAGCTGCCAGCCTACTCCACAGCCACAGCAACATGGGATCTGAGCCTCCTCTGTGACCTACACATTAGCTCATGGCAACGGTGGATCCTTAACCCACTGAGTGAGACCAAGGATTGATCCTGAGTCCTTATAGATGCTCTTCTGGTTCATTAACCACTGAGCCATGACGGGAAATTCAATATCTTTTCTTGAGAATATCTCTCTCTCTCTCTCTCTCTTTTAAGTAGGGCAAACACTACTAATTTTATAGTATACTTTTTTTTTTGGTATTGAAGTGTAGTTGATTTACAATGCTGTGTGAGTTTTAGGCATACAGCAAAGGTGATTCAGTGATATATATATATATATGTATATATATATATTTATATATATGTATTTATTCTTTTTTAGATTCTTTTCCATTATAGGTTATTAAAAGATATTGAATATAGTTCCCCAGGCTGTACATAGGTCCTTGTTTTCTTTTCTTTCTTTTTACTTTTTTTTTTTACCTCGGGGATAACAAAAGTTATTCTTAAATGGTGCTTATAGATCTGCATTGTCCTAGAGACAGGTTCTCAAGGTTGTGTCTTTGAGCTTCTAAGGCTGACTGATGCTGTTCAAACACATATCCTTTTCAAGTACGCTAACACTGTCCATCTGGTCACTGTCCAGGCTGAGATGGAGTGCAATTCTTCCTCTTTAGGAGAACTCTGTAGATCTCTGATCTCTGCTCTGACTGTTACATGAGGGCTTCACTGTTTAATTATATTCCCAGTTACAGAGAAGATCACCATCCACTTGTCTCATGGTTGGTTCTCTAATGAGGCTCTAATACTAATCAGATTTCCTAGGCTCTTTGTCTCCAGTGGCTTTTTGGTGAATATTTGATGGCTAATTCTTCATCTGCCACCTTTGTAGGCTCTGGTATATTCCTTTGTCTGGGATGGGCAACCAGGAGCTTAATAAGTGATTTAAAATTAGCGGCTGAGATTTTTCTAAAAAGATTCAGTATTCAGATCAACTACTTCTTTTACTTATAAAATAGAATTAGACTAATGATTCGTATTGCTATTGATGAAAGGCACCTCAGAGATATCTTAATAAACCCTTTCTTATTTTGTAGGTAAATAAACTAAGGTTCAGTTAGACTGACTGTTTTATTTGAACCATTGGTCAGAGATGAAGTGAGACAGGAATCCACATCTTCTAAATTCTAAGCACATGGAAGTGACCCAACTGAAGTCTAATTATGGAGTCTAGTTGAGAACGTAGTTACTTAGAATTTATATTTCACTATGGTCTCCCGGGAGCTGAGGGAACAACAGTCACCAGAGTTAGGCAATTTATTATTGCTGCCAAATATTTATGTCCAACGTTCTTTATGTTCATTATAAAAGTTAGTAACGAAATAAACATTGCTATGGTTACCATGGAGTTAAACTAAGATTTCAACATAGGCTGCCTAAAGGGATTGATCCAGCCACTTCAAGTGCAGTTTCCAAGGTAAAGATTGTGGTAAGTGTGACTCCTCTGCAGGGGTCAGCTACTGTGAATACTGGGCTTCCAAGTGGCAGTGTCATCTCATGCATTTACTCATTCTGACCTGGGCAGAGTTCAGAAATATTGCATAATTAGACTGGCTGATACCATGGACACAAAGAAACCATTTTTTTTTTTCTCCTCCTAGAATGATATAAGGGGCAGAAAGCTACTTAGATGGAAATTTGGGGGTAAATTTTCTCCTCGTGCCCAAATGTGAATTAATTAAAGAATTAACTTATGCAGAATTAATTGGAAACAAGTTGGAGTAAGGCTATAATAACATAAATTCAATAGCAATAGAGTTCATTTAATACAAAGTCATCTTTGTGCCTTTTATATGGTTAAAAGAGTTTTGTGACAAAAATAGGATTTTTTTAAAAGCTTAACTTGATTGTAGTCAGTAGCCAGGGTTACAAGGATACATTCCGTGTCTTTTGAGTTGCTTTTAATATTTTACCCTGATGATGACAAGGATGTTGCTGCAAAAAAAGAAAAATAGCAAAGAACATATACCAGGTGTTCTCCCCTTGCTAAGCCCTGGGTTGAACGCTTTACACACAATAATGTGTTATCATTATGTGTTATTTTGATTTACATATCATGGATGAGAAAATGGAGGCACTTAAGTAAATATCTACAAACATCAACTAAGTGACAGAGTCAGGATTAGGAGCCCAAGTGGTTGACTAGAGAGAACCCGTCATCTTGAATCTCTAAGTAAAATGAATAACTTTGGCTTCCTAGTGATTCCATTGTGTATCCACTTCATTTGGACAACAGAACAATGGAATTATATAAGAAATAATGCAGTTTGTCCTACTGGCATTTATTGTAATCTCAAAGAAAGCTTATTTGTAAAACATTGCCTTGAAGAGACATGTAAAAACAGAAAGGTGAAATGTGGATTTGAAGGTTTTGGATTAGCAGTAATTATGTTATTTTTCCTGGAGAATGGTAAATCACTGAGAAATTTAAAGAGTTTCTAGTGAATTGTACTATTACAATTTAAAAGTTATAAATGGATTAGTGGAAATTGAGAAAATATATTTTACTCTTTGTTTTTGTGGCAAACATTTTCTCTATAATTATTAAGACAAAACAAAGCCATAGTTTTATGTACTCTTTTGTTTTTACCCAGGGAAAAGAGTATTCAAGGTAGGTCAGTAATTTTTACCCTGAACTGACATTATTTTATAGACAGTGAAGAAAACCTTTTAATCAGTTTTATCATTGTAGAAGACACTTTGGAATGGCCAAGGGTTCATTTGTCAAAAGGTACTTGAAAGAAATAGTAGAATTATGAGGCTAATCCCTATATGTGATTGTAGGTAATTAGACTACATAGAGATTTTGTTCTCCCAAAGTTTAGAGGTACTATGTTTCTGATAAGTATGTTTTTTTCCCCTAAAGATCTGAATAATACATTGACCAATAGGATAAAATAAAAAAAAAAATCAGCTTCCTACTAACACGTACCCACAATACCCACCGGGTATGAGTCACTTTGGTATTGTAAGTATTATGTCCTGTGTGTTTTATGTAACAATTGTATGAGAACACATATTTGTGCAATATTTAGTCTGGGTGGTAAAGTAGATTTAATTATATTTTGAGGGACTTTTTTTCCTTCTTAAAGAGGAAAGAGATAGGATTTGGAGTTGGCATGGCCAATTGTAGCAGTAAATAAGTGATGCTTGCTAGAATAAATTTCGAATGATACAAATTTATTTCCTATCAGTTCTTCTTTCACAAGGTAATTACAGTCTCATAAGACAAAGATTTTCAGAAGACTTTTTTCCCATAACAAAAGCAGATAGAGTTAGAAACATAAGAACAGTAGAATTATCTGAATATTATAGACTATGCCAATAAAAAATATGGATGTGAGAAAACTATTTTAGTCCTGCAGAGAAGCATGAGATCAAAGGGGAGAGATGAAAATACTTTGCCATCCTTATTCTTATTTGTCTGTAATATCTACACCCTTGATGCTCAATGTGTAGCAGTAACTGACAAGACCTATATAGCTTGTTCGAAGTGCAGAATTTAGTCCCCACCATAGACACAGAACTGCATTTGAATAAAATCCCCAAGTAATTCATGTGTATGCTGAATTTTGAGAAATGCTGATACATAGAACTGCTTCTTCCCCCTGTAAATATCTATGAGTGTAAACATGTAAATGTCTTTGTTTGATGATGTGGTAAAATGACACATCCTTCTCCTTCTTGTAGGAGGAGAGACAGAAAGACTAGAAGAGTCAGGGTAGCACTGCAAGCACTGGTCTAAAATAGGAGTCTTTTTTCTTTTCTTTTCAGCTTTTTAAGGCTGCACCTGTAGCATATTGAAGTTCCTAAGCTAGGGGCAAAATTGGAGCTGCAGCTACTGGACTACACCGCAGCCACAGCAAGGCCAGATCCAACTCATGTCTGTAACCTACACTACAGCTCACAACATTGCCAGATCCTTAACCCACTGAGTGAGGCCAGGTATTGAACTCAAATCCTCATGGGTACTAGTCATGTTCATTTCCGCTGAGCCACAACAGGAACTCCAAGAGTCCTTCTTTACTATCTTGGGGACTTTTGTAACTTAAGCCACATCTTGAAGGGTTCAGATGTGCCATTAACACCATCATGCTGAGGTTATTTACTTATTTGTTTTCATGAGCAGCAGATCAAGGTCATGTTTTCTCATGTTAGATTAAATTGTGTTGTTTCTGATAAATATTAACTTTCCCTTTGACAAAGTGCGCTTGCACCTTAGGTAATAAACAAGGAAATGAATGGCAGTCCTCCGCGATCAAGAACCCATTCTACTTTCTCCTCTGGTCCTAAGAAGATACCCCGATCCAGTGGGTCTGTAAGGGCCACTGCCTTGGATTTAATGGCCTTAGACAGACACTGAAAAGCACTGGGACATTGCCTCAACTTTTGTGGGAAATGGTGAACTCCTTTCAGGGGCTGATTGAGAAACAAGGAGCCCGAGTTTTAAATTAAAGGTTGTGAGAGCAAGAAGGAGAGATTAAAGAAGGAGAGGGGTCATAAGAGAGAATATTTTGAAGGATCTTCCTCTGTTTGCTGATCTTCAACTTTGGCTGCACCGCATTAGAATTACCCAGGAAGCTTTATAAGTGTCTTCTTTTTGGTCTGCACCCAGACCAATAACAGTAGAATCTCTAGTAGGACCCAGGTATCAGTTTTTGTTTCTTTGCTTTTTCTCCTTCCTTCCTTCCTCCCTCCCTCCCTCCCTCCCTCCCTCCCTTCCTTCCTTCCTTCCTTCCTTCCTTCCTTCTTTCCGTCCTTCTTTTCATGGCCTCACCCATGGTATATGGAAATTTCTGGGTGAGGGATTGAACCTACGCTGCAGTTGTGGCAGTGCAGGATCTTTTAAACCACTGTGCCAGGCTGGGATCAAACCCACACCACCACAGTGACTCTAGCTGCTGCAGTTGGATGGATTCTTAATTCACTGCACACAGCAGGGACTTTTTTTTCTTTTCTTATCCTTCTTTTCCTTATTCTTTTCCTGCTTCTCCTTCTCCTCCTCCTTCTCCTCCTTCTTCCTCTTCCTCTTCTCCTCCTCCTTCTTCTCCTTCTTTGTTTTTTTAGGAGCTCCAGGCCATTCTATTTTGTTATTAGAAAGTCTAAATATATAAAGCTTCCTTCACTTATGTGTTAAATATGTTTTGTGTGGGGAAAGTTAGTAGGCAGGAGGAGTTCCAGCATCTTGAATATTTGAGGAAAAAAGTTCAAGGATCAAATGAGACATGAACATTCCTTTGGAGACCACTGGATAAACCTATGCTCAGTCTCTGGAAAAAATGTGACTAAACTGCTCTTGGTAACGTCTGCTCTCTGCTTCCTCTTCTCAACCCTTGCAGTTTAGCAAGAAACACTGCTGGCTTGGTGTGGTAGACAGCCTCTAAGATGGCCCCCACTGATCCTTATCTCCTACTGTTCATTCTCCTGTGTAGTCTCCTTTCACACTGAATCACTCAAGGCAAATCATGACCAACAGAGTATGGCAGAAGTGTTGGTGTGAGACATTCAAGACTAGGTCATAAAAGGTATTACAAGTTTGCCTTAGTTTCTTGGATCTTGAGAGATCCTGAGCCAGAACTGCCCAAATTGACTGGTTCCAAATACTGATCTATGGAAATCATGAAAACCTAAGGATTACTGTTTTCTTAGGCTACTAAATTCTGGAATAATTTATTACATATCAATAAATAATTAATACAGCAGGGCTTATCCAAACCCTGTTTGGTGACATATTTATAGATGACCTCTAGAGCACAGCAACAGAGTTGAATATTTCAGTCCCAACTTGCATTCAATTCTACTTTAAATTAAACTGGCTACTTTGTAAGTAAGACAAATATTAAAGTTTGTGACAAAACAAGTGATATCATTAAAACCTTGGCTTTTCATTAGGTCTTACCAAGTAGTGAGACAGCATTTGATATACAGATCAATGTTGTTAATAGAACTTTCTACAATTATAAAATTGTTCTGTACCTGCACTGTCCAATATGCTACAATTGGTTAGTGAGCACTTGATGGCAGGCTGATGCAACTAAGGGGCTGGATTATAAATTTTATTTAATTTAAATTGTGGCTACCATATTGACAGGGAATACTGTTTAATTCCTGGGAAGAATATAAAGATGACAAAAGTATTATGCCCTAATATGTAAGTAGTGAATTGGGACTAGGTGGAAAACTCAGTCAGGAAAGCAGTTCATCTGTTGCATATTCGATTAATATGATCCCCCCTTAACCCCTAAATATGTGTCTCTTGGAGTAAATGACGACAAATTACAAAGAGGCAGATAATAAGGGATTCTGTATATCCAAGATGGAATCGATTTCAGGTTCTGTGACAATGAAGGAGGTTATATTGGAATTTTAGAGGAATTTGGAATTTTGAGATATTGTCAAAGACAGTTTTCTGCCTGATGCCTGCTGAACTGCTCTCTAGAAAAATACTGGCCCTGCTAGCTGCCATCTTATTTCTTTTGCTGAATCTTATTGGGTGACTACACAATACAAGACTTGTTCAAGAAGATTTCCAAGTAATGTATCATCAACATAATCCATTTGTAGTTTCTAATATCTAGAGGTTTTGTTGTTTATTTATGATGATGCCTATTATGATTATGTTTGGATCAAACTAATTTACTGTTTACTTAATTTCCTGTATTTTTTTTTTTTGGTCTTTTTTAGGGCCACACTCACGGCATATGGAGGTTCCCAGGCTAGGGGTCTAATCGGAGCTATACCGCTGGCATACACCACAGCCACAGCAACACAGGATCCGAGCCATGTCTGCAACCTACACCACAGCTCACGGCAACACTGGATCCTTAACCCACTGAGTGAGGCCAGGGATGGAACCTGAAACTTTCAGCCTTCCTAGTTAGATTCGTTAAAGACTGAGTCATGACGGGAACTCCAACTCCTGTATTTTTTTTAAAAAAAAGTTTCATCAGAGGACCAGAAATAAAGTAATAGAAATTTCTTGCACCTTTTTTGTTCTCTGCCTTATCCAAGATTATCAAACATGTTATACATGGAAAATTGTGGGTAGACTAAATTTTGCAACCTGAATTTTATTTAAAGTATACATGAACTAGTCCTATTTTATGATCATTTAATTATATTGTAATAGAAAAAATGATGAAAATTCATTTTTGAAGTAATCTGTATTTGATGGCATGTTCTCTGATAATGTAAGGTTTTTTTGTCATATAGGTGTCAATTAATAATATCTTTAATTTATCTGTTTTCTTGTTTTGAATATTTGTCTATGTTGATAACCAAAATTTTTTTCTTGGTTATTATTATAAATTTAAAAGCTGATTTAATTTTTGAAAAAGAAAATCAGACACAGATCATTAAATGAAGAAACAAAAACACCCCAAATCCTACCACCCATAGGACTCTGAACTGTTCATACACATACACACTCATTTTTATAGAAACGAGATCTAAATTATATACTACCCACACATTTTTTACAAAAATGAGTTAGTATTATATATGCTGCTTTGAAATTGTCTTTCATTTCACAATAAAAGACTACTACAGTTTCATGGCATTATACGTCTTACAGTTACTTTACACAATACTGAAATGAATAGTTATAGACACTTAGCAAGTTTTTAAAAGTCTTTGATATACATTTGTGTGTATATTAACTTTCTTTTTTTTTTTTTTTTGTAATTTTAGGGCTGCGCCATGGCATATGAATGTTCCCAGGCTAGGGGTTGAATTGGTGCTGTAGTTGCTGGCCTAAGCCATAGCCACCACATTGTGGGATCCTTAACCCACTGAGAGAGGCCAGGGATCGAAACCCCACCCTCACAGATACTAGCTGGGTTTATTAACCACTGAGCCACAATGGGAGCTCCAACATTCTAATTTCAATATGGTAACTCCAGAACCATGTCAGTACTTCTTGAACAAATTAGGAGCCAAAGTGGGGGAAATAAGAGATGTAAACCTTAGATACACACAGATGTTCCATTTAAATCTGTGTCAACCTGCTGCTATGTCTAGGGAAAGCCAGTCTTCCCCAGAGGGCTGAAGGACAGAACAGGACTTCGTTTGGGAAAGCAGGGAAAATGCTTGAAATATGAAGTTACTGAAATGTTGTTACTCCACCGGGCTCTGGAGGTCTGACTGGATGACTGCTCCAGTTGTGAAGATTTCAGGATGGATTCTTCAAAGCTGTGGATGGGAGAGGCAAACTCTTCATGTCTCTTGGCCTGTTTGACGTCCCCCAGCTTCCCTGCCAGTGCTTCGTGGAGTCACCTTCAAAATAAACGGCTTGTATGTGAATGCTGCTTCTGGGTGGACCTGAATGAAAACAAATAGTTTTGAAAGATATTGGCTTAAGAATCAGGACCAATTTGGTGTTTCTTGGAATTACGGTTACAAGTGACAGTGAGGATACTGAACTTCCATGGTGTATAGTGTCCTTCATGAAGGAAAAGTTTTGCTATCTGGGAGGAGTAGACTGAATACTGTAACAGTGAGTCCTTGAGTGAATTTGAGACCTAAGACCCCATTTGAGTCAGTCTTATTCCTTCATTTAGCGCATCTCTATGCAGCGGGTATATTGAGGTTTGGGCACTATTTTAGGCATTGTGGATACTGAGAAAGGTAGATAAGATCTGTACCTGTGAGGAATTCCCGGGTAGCACACAGATGAAAGATTTGGCATTGCTGCAGCAGCTGTGGTGCAGGTCACAACTGTGGTGTGGGTTCAGTCCCTGGTCTGGGAACTTCCACGTAACATGGGCACCCCCAAATCTGCACATGAGCATGGGGCAGACAGAGAACTGTAAATAAAATGAGCAATAAATGAACAAGATAACTTCATAGAATGGTGCTGGATGAAGAAAATAAAATTTAATAATGAAATAATTCATTTATATTTTCTTTCATTTATTAATTAGCTCATTCATCTAGTAAATATTATCTGTTATGCAAGATAGCTACATTGTACTTTTTAAAAAAAATATCAGAGAACAAATTTTCTGATGGCAGAGTTCCCGTCATGGCTCAGTGGAAATGAATCTGACTAGCATCTATGAGGACGCAGGTTATAGATGGCCTCACTCAGTGGGTTAAGGATTTGGCATTGCCTTGAGGTTTCAGACTCAGCTAGGATCTGGCGTTGCTGTGGCTGTGGTGTAGGTAGGCAGCTACAGCTCTGATTCTACCCCTAGACTGGGAACCTCCATATGCTGTGGGTGGGGCCCTAAAAATACACACGCGCGTGTGAGCATGCGGCGCATGTGTGCACACACACGCACACACACACAGATTTCTGATGGCGATCTGAACAAGCAACATTATATTTTGACCTTAAAAATGGTGGATTTTATGTGGATTATCACATTGTCTTTTTTAGTTTAATACACTACTCTTGCATGGGTAGTTTATAAATATTTGGAAGAGACTCTAGATAATCTCAAGGAGCTAGCATATATCCACTCAGGATAAATCACGCTAAATTCTCATGGTTTCCCATTTCTAGAGGACAGAAAATTCCATGGATAAAATACATTTCAATTATTTCTATTACATCAACACATCTATACAATACCATTTGCAAAAATGGTAGTTAAGAAGGGTGTTGAATGACAGAGCTGTTGTAGTTAGTGCCTTTTAAACATACTCCTGCCATGTTGTAAATAATTCTGCAATTTTCTAATGGGATGGGACTAGCTAGGCTATACTCTTAGCTCTGTTGGCTCAATATTTCTGTTGATAATTTTGAATTTTAAAATTGAGGATACATAGGTGGGATGTATAGCTAAAAATAAATGACAAACCCAATAATAAAAGTGATATCAGCTGATGGAGATAACATTGGTCCAAAAGCAATGAGAGGAAATTAAGCAGAAACAAATTTCAAGGTCTGTTTTGATTTAGAATGTCAGCTGCATGAGAGTGAGGTGGCTTGGCTGCAGTCCAGGTGGCAGAGTTTTGGGACTTCTACTTGATGGCAATCAAGAAATAAGCCACTAATATTATGTAGCTGTTAGAAAAATAGACTAGCACAATTGATAAGTTGCATTACTGAAATATTGTGTCTAGGAAAACAGAAAGAAGAGAAAAAATTCTTACCAAATTCTGTTTTAGCGAGATGACTTGTAGGATAACTGTCAAACTCCTTGCATTATACTTGAAGGTGACTTCTCCAATTGGAGTATGTGCAGAGGAAGGCACACAGAATTCTGAAAATCATATCTTTTGAGACGAGTCTGAAAGAACAGGGTGTTGTTTTCCTGCAGGAGAAAAGACCAAGGAAATATTTGCAGAATACTTTTGTCTACGTGGCAAGTTTTCATGTGGAAGAAGACAGAGTAGATTTGTTTGAAGCCCAACTGTTCCCATCCAGGGCTCTTGGCCTTTTTAATCAATGGAAATGGATAAGAGGCCAGACAGGAAAATTCAGGCAGGACTTTACTGGGACCCCTGTTGCAGCAGGGGTTAGGGAAAACAAACAACAGTTTCCCTTGCTTGCTCACTCACTGGGAGAGGGTGAGCTGGTTCCCTTTATGGAGTTAGGGTAAGGGCATGTCAAGGGGTCAGGCCAGAGAGGGGGGCATAGGTGGTCTGCCCACCCCTTTGGTGGTGTTGTGTGTAGAGCGTACGTACTACCCAGCTTTTGCTTTTGCTCTGTGCTCTTTGGAAGTGGCAGCTGGGTTTTTTGTTTTTTTTTTTAATCTTCTTACCCATAATTTGCCCTGACTGTTGCATGCCCGTAGTTATTTTAATCCCTTACATTTTCTTTTTATTTTGTCGCTTGAGGAGATGTTCGTCCAGGTGCAGACATTGCAACGAAGGGTTCCAGGTCCTGGCCTGTCTCATTGAACTAGAAAGTTAATCTAGAATATTCTTAGTTTGAAGTGAGAATGATGAAATTCTTGGTCTAATATGAGGAAAAAAAATAGGCATCCAAAACAAGGCTAACATACTTTCAGCAACATGGGTAGACTGAGAGATTATCATACTAAGTGAAGTAAGTCAGATAGAGAAAGACAAGTATCATATGATATCACTTAAATGTGGAATCTAAAAAGAAAAAAATCACAAAAAAATGAACTTCTTTACAAAACAGGAACAGACCCACAGACATAGAAGACAAACTTATGGTTACCAAAAGGGAAAAGTAGGGGGAAGGGATAAAGTAGGAATTTTGGATTAACATATACACAGTACTATATATAGAATGGATAATCAACAGGGACCTGGTGCATAGCATAGGAAATGCTACTCAGTATTCTGTAATAACCTATACGGGAAAAGATTCTGAAAAAGAATATATATTTTGTGTATATTTTATATATATATAGCTGAATCATTTTGCTGTACACCTGAAAGTAACAAAACGTTATAAATCAACTGTACTCCAATATAAAAATCAAAATTTAAAACAAACAAACAAAAAAACCAAAACGCCAAACCAAGGCTAGTATGTGTCGGAAGATCCATTTTACTATAGTCATTTAAAACAAAAATCTTCATCTGAGAGTGGAGTTTGGGGTCAGATGGCATGCTAATTATTTATTAATGTTTACCAGGTATGTATAGAAATTATGCCCAAATTTAGAGAGTAAAACCAGTAATTTTATTTCACTGATTCTTCGGTGGGTCAGAGACTCAGAAGAGCTTGCAGTTTTCATGTGGGGTTTGTTGTACAGTTGCATTATATACCGACTGCAACCATATGAAGGTATGAACTGACTGCATCCTAGGGATGGAAGTGCAAAAGTGGCTCACTAACCTGGCTGGGAGGTTTTACAGTTAGTTGGCTGAGAGCTCAGCTGGGGCTGTCATCTGGAGCACCGATGTACACGTGGCCTCTTTATGTGTTCTCAACTTCCTTACTGCATGACTGCTTCCTTCAGGGTACTTGGACTTTTTACATGGTGCCTCAGGAACATCAAAGCGTGTGTCCCAGTGCCCAAGACAAGCTGCGTTATCCCTTATGGTATAACCTCAGAAAGCATGCAACATCATTTTTCTCCACCGATTTTTTTTTTTTTTTTTTGGCTGTGTCCATGACATGCAGAAGTTCCTGGGCCAGGGATTGAACCCCAGCCACAGCAGTGATAATGCTGGATCTTTAACCTACTTGTTACCATCCCAGGTCTCTTGGCCTTTTCTATCAATGGAAATTGTTAAGAGGCCAGACAGGAAAATTCAGGCCAGACTTTACTGGGGCTCCTGCTATAGCAGAGGGGATCAAAAATAAGTTTCCTTTGTTTCCTGTATCACAGGGGAGTGTGAGCTGGTTTATTATATGGGACAAGGGTAGGGTTGGTCCAGGGTCTGGCCAGAGGGGTGGCTTAGGTGGTCTGCCCACCCCTTTGGTGTGGTGTGTGCAGGGGGCATGCATAGTACCTTGCTTTTGTTTCCCACAAGCTGCTTTTGTTCTGGGCTCTTGAAAAGTGGCAGTTGGGGTTTTTAGTTTTTTTGTATTTTCTTGCCCATAATTTGCCCCACTGCACCTGCACACAGTTATTTTTTTGCCTTTATTATAGTTTCTTTGTATTTTGGTGCTTGAGGAGAGGTTTGTCCAGGTGAAAGCACTGCAGACACTACAGCAAAGGGTTCCAGATCTCAGGTTCTGGCCTGTCTTACACTGAACCCCCAGGTAACTCTTGCATTGGAGTATTTGCAAGAGACTCAGAAACCTATGTTGATGCATGAAAGAGGACATAGATCCCAATTTTGATGGAAGGAGTGTATCAAGTTGTGAACTTTAGAAAAGGGGGGGCAGTGGGATGGATTGGGAGTCTGAGGTTAATAGATGTAAACTATTGCATTTGGAATGGATAAACAATGAGATCTTGATCTATAGCACTGGGAACTACATCTAGTCACTTGTGATGGAGCATGATTGAGGATAATGTGAAAAAAAGAATGTATGTATGTATGTGTGACTGGGTCACTTTGCTGTACAGTAGAAAATTGACAGAACACTGTAAACCAACTATAATGGGAAAAATAGAAATCATTAAAAAAAATAAAAACTGTTGTAGAGGACCTCTTCAGTAATTTACAACTTGAAATCTCTGATATTATGAATCTATTGGCTTTATAGTAAGATTTTTTTTAAAAAAGGCAATTTTCACATCTTTTAAAAATTAGAGTTGATAGTTGGGCTTTCTTGAAATTATTCATTGATGTTATCACCTAAAACATTTTTTGTTCGATTTTTATACACACACAGTTAATATTATGAGAAATATACACCAAAGAGTTTGAGTTCGCCCAAATAATTTATTGGAAATTGTAAATATAAATGTGTAAATAATGCTCTAAAGTCACTTTATAAAACAAGAGAGCTTGGCTAGCTTAGGCCAGAGGAAGTGCCATGATAAGACAGGAATATAAGGAGTTCCCAATGTGGCACAGGGGAAACGACTCCGACTAGTATCCATTACAATGCAGGTTCGATCCCTGGCCTTGCTCAGTGGGTTAAGGATCCAGCATTGCTGTGAGCTGTGGTGTAGCTCGCAGATGTGGCTCAGATCCCACATTGTTGTTGCTGTGGTGTAGGCCAGCAGCTGTAGCTCCGATTTGACCCCTAGCCTGGGTGCAGCCCTAAAAGGCAAAAAAAAAAATAAATAAATAAATAAATAAAGTCAGGCATGTAATTGAAAATCCCAAAATATCTGGGGCTTCTATTCTTGTCTTATTGAATAGAAATGCTACTAGGAATAAAAACTTTGAATGTAATCACTGTGCTGGCTGAGAGAACAATTTGGGATGCTGTGTTTATGGACATAAAGAGTTATACCCATCAGGATGGAGATCTAACCCTTAAGAGCATCTCAGCTCAAATAACCACTGAAGGTAGTATGCCTGTGCGATTCCTGTCACATCGTGTTAACTCTAAGGGCCTGACTCAGGGCTAACTCTTGCTGTCATTTGCCAACTAGTCTTTGGTTTGCACTTTGGCTGCTCCTGAGGTGTGATCCAGACACACCCTTACTTTACTTCGGCTAAAATAACCGGTTTTAGTAGTCCTTCTACTTCCTGTGACAGCTGGCCTCTGACCTGAATCTGGCTTTGCCTTGGTGTCCTTACTAGATATTGCAAATATACCCATCCACCTCACATTGCTGGGATCTCCCTGCTGTAAATCACCTTTCCGAGATTTTAGCAAAGAGATTTTTCTTCTTACACATTTAAAATTTGTTTTTACACCTAAGGAAAAACATCTGTGTTTCACAAGGTAGCCTCTAAGCAACTACATATGTTTGGTAGAGCTATTTATACTTAAATTTTTTGGGGGGGGCTGCACGCATGACATATGGAGGTTCCCAGGCTAGGGGTCCAATTGGGGCTACAGATGCTGGCCTATACCACAGCAACAACAATGTGGGATCTGAGCCACATCTGCGAGCTACACCACAGCTCACAGCAATGCTGGATCCTTAACCCACTGAGCAAGACCAGGGATCGAACCTGCATTGTAATGGATTCTAGTCGGAGTCGTTTCCCCTGTGCCACAATGGGAACTCCACTTTAATCTTTTCTTAATGTTTCCTCCCCATTCTTTTAGTCTCTTCTTATGATGAAAGAAGATAGAAGTAGAAATTGAAAACTTGCCTTTTCCAGGTACTATTTTCCCCATTGACTCAAACTTTAATTATCTTCTTCCCCAATAGATTAGCAATTTTTGGAGATGTTGTTTTACTGTTGCAGGTCTAAGTAAAGAGTTATTTTCTGTCTACCAAAGAAGACTAAGACAGTATTTTAGAAATAGGTCTCATTTGAAGAAAAAGGTGGCGAAAATGTAAATTGGTGCAGCCACTATGGATAACAGTATGGAAGTTCATTAAAAAAACTAAATATAGAGTTTACCATATGATCCTGCAATCCACTCCTGGGCATGTATCTGGAGAAAACTCTAATTTGAAAAGATACATGCATTCAAATATTTATAGCAGCACTGTTTACCATAACCAAGACATGGAAGCAACCTAAATGTACATTGATAGATAAAATGATAAAGGAGATGTGGTATTTGCACACAATGGAATATTACTCAGCCATAAAAAAGAATGAGATAATGCCACTTGCAGCAACATGGATGGACCTAGAGATTACCATACTAAACGAAGTAGGTTAAAGGCAAATATCATATGATATCAATTGTCTGTGGAATCTAAAATATGACACGAACTCATTTACAAAATAAAAATAGACTCATAGACATAGAAAAATAATTTATGATTACCAAAGGGAATGTGGGGGATAAATTACAAGTTTGGGATTAACATATACACACTATATACAAAATAGAAAACAAAGACTTACTGTATACTACCGGGAACAATATTCAATATCTTATAATAATCTATAATGGAAAAATATATAACTGAATTATTTTGCTATACACCTGAAACTAATACAACATTTTCAATTACATATCAATTAAAAATGATTTAAAAAACAAAACAAAACAATGAACATTGGAGTACACGTATCTTTTCAAGTCATGTTTTTCTCTGGCTAGATGCCCAGGCGTGGGATTGCTGGATCAAATAGTAATTCTATTTTTAGTTTTCTGAGGAATCTCCATGCTATTTTCCACAGTAGTTGCACCAATTTACATTCCCACCAACAGAATAAGAGGGTTCCCTTTTCTCCACAGCTTCTCCAGCACTTATTGTTTGTAGACTTTTTGATAATGGCCATTCTTGCAAGTGTAAGGTGGTACCTCATAATGAATTTGATTTGCATTTCTCTAATAATTAGTGATGTTGAATATCTTTTCATGTTTTTTTTTTTTGCCATCTGTATGTCTTTCTTGGAGAACTGTATGTTTAGATCTTCTGTCCATTTTTTTTGTCCCTTTTTTTTTTTTTTTTTTAAATGGCTGCACCCAACGCATACGGAGGTTCCCAGGCTAGGGGTCTAATCAGAGCTGTAGCTGCCAGCTCACACCAGAGCCACAGCAATGTGAGATCCGAGCTGCATCTGCAACCTATACCACAGCTCATGGCAAAGCCGGATCTTTAGCCCACTGAGCGAGGCCAGAGATTGAACCAACAACCTCATGGTTCCTAGTGGGATTTGTTTCCACTGCTCCATGACTGGAACTTCTTCTGCCCATTTTTGATGGGATTGTTTGTTTTTTTGGCATTGAGCTGCAGGAGGTGTTTATAAATTCTGTAGATTAATCCCTTGTCAGTTACTTCATTTGCAAATATTTTCTCCCATTCTGTGGACTGTCTTTTTGTTTTGTTTAGGGTTTCCTTGGATGTGCAGAAACTTTTAAGTTTAACTAAGTTACATTTGTTTATTTTTGTTTTTCTTGTCATTACTTTTGGAGCTGGATCTGAGAAGATATTGTTGTGGTTTATGTCAGAGAGTGTTTGGCCTATGTTTTCCTCTAAGAGTTTTATAGTATCTGGTCTTATATTTAGGCCTTTAATCCATTTTGAGTTTATTTTTGTGTATGGTATTAGGAAGTGTTCTCATTTCATTCTTTTACATGTGGCTGTCCAGTTTTCCCAGCACCACTTAGTGAAGGGCTGTCTTTTCTCCTTTGTATATTCTTGCCTACTTTGTCATAGATTACTTGACTGTAGGTATGTGGGTTTAATTCATTGCAGCACTATATACAATAGCCAAGATGTGAAAACAAACTAAATGTCCATTGACAGAGGAGTGGATAAAGACATGGTACACACACACAGTGGAATATTATTCAGTCATTAAAAGGAAAGAAATAACGACATTTGCAGCAACATGGATGGACCTAGAAATTATCATGTTAATTGAAGTCAGTCAGAGTGAGACACCAACATCATATGCTGTCACTTACATGTGGAATCTAAAAAAAAGGACACAATGAATTTCCTTGTGGAACAATACTGACTCACAGACTTTTAAAAACTTATGTTTTCCAAATGAGATAGGTTGGGGGGGTGGGGGAATGCGCTGGTGGTTTGGGATGTAAATACTATGAAATTGGGTTTTGATTATCATTGTACAACTATAAATGTAATACAATTCATTGAGTAATAAAAAAATAAAAATTAAAAATAAAAAAACAAAACAAAGTAGATCTCATTTAACAAATGTAATCTGCCACTCAGTCTAGCAAATACTCTTCGTATAATGACTTTAATTTTAGTTCAAATCCATTGTCTATTCACCAGACCAAAATAAGAGATCTCTGTGTGAAAAAAAGCACTAGTTATGCACTAGTTATAGCTTCCACTATAAAACAAAAACCAAAAAAATTTCTTTATATTATGAAATATCGGCTCAAACAGAACTGCCTCTTGGCATCCAAAATGTGAGGAGTTTTAAGAGCTGAAATGGCAGACATCAATAGCTCCGTGGATGGGAATTCATAAATGATAATTTGGATAAATAAAATGCTGGGTTTCAGGGATTCTAATGAGACTTTTACCTCACTCTTTACCTTTTTTTTTCCTTTAAAAAATAAAAACAGGCTTATTTACAACAAAACTACAAAACAATCCCTGAAGAGTGCAAATCTGCTGTTTTACCAACACACTTCCCAGGGGAGTGTTTGTGCCCCAGGCGGACTTTAAACTTTTTCAGGGCTTTCATGTAAGGCCCAGTCTGTGGTAACCCAATTGTGTCAGAGGGATCAACCCATTCAGGTATAAACTCAATGTTAAGGCCAACATTTGGCCAATGTCTGCAAAGTCTGGTCAAACAGATTATTTATTTTTTTGGAAGCAGAAGCAGAGATGAAATATGGTTTGAGTTGTTATGCCAAATTTTTCCTTGAAAAAAATCAGTTTATTGTTGTAATATGTCCAGTGATGCAGTAAGAAAATAAAAGAAAGCTGTTCTTCTACAATATACATGCTGTTATTATGGCTTCAGTGAAGGCATATGCTGTATTTTTCTTGATCCATTACTGGCAGTTAGGACCGTTCTACCACCATAGCCAAAAGAACGTCAAAAAAGTGGATGCAGAGCAGGTTCTCATGAGGTCATTCTTGCTCAGTAAGTTGGGGTGCTGGACTGGACTCCAGAATTGCTACCAGAAGAACATTTGGTTACTTTGGACAGGTTAAGAGTTTGCCATTTCGTTGCCCCAGGGCAGCCAGTTACGAATCCCAAGACCGGAGTTGTGGAGCTGCTCATGGCAAGAGGTAATTGCAAAGATGAGAGCAAATGTTAAACCTTCTCTAACTAGACACAATGTTTGAACTAGTGGTAATGTAAACAGAATGTTTTCAGAATGTTCAAATGAACTGAAACAATGAAAAAAAAACAACATGTTAACTTTTACATACTTTATAAGAGATTAACAAGAAACCTAGTCATGTTTAGCCATGGAAAAAGAAAAGAGAAAGACATTTATTTTGGAAGAGTGGCAAAAAAGGTCTTGACCAATTAAAAACATTCTATTGAAAAAGACTGAATATTCTTTGCAGAAAAGTAGCACACAATCATGAGTAAAGCACATATGATAGGGAAGAAACAATAATAAAAGTAAAAAGCAAACCGTGATCGTGATTCTACATGAAATAAGAACTGATTACATATATCCATCAGAGTTTTTATGCACATATGCTAAACATAAGATATTTAAAAAATTGGTAGATATAATTTTGTAGTATGTGTTCTGCATGTTTTTTCACTTAATAAAATATTTTTCATGTCACACATTTCTAGGTACGTTGTTACCATTGATTACACTGTGTTTTATCATAAAGATGCAAAGAACCTACAATTTTTTGAACAAGAACTTACTGTTGAGTATTTAGGTTTTTCTACTATTTCAAAAAATTTAATAAACACTACTGTGGTAAACAAGACTGTCAATTAAACTTTATGTAACTGCATTGTTTTTCTCCTTAGGAAAAAAATTCCTCAAAATATAAATCCTTCAGTGACTCTCTATTGCTAATAGGATACAGATAGTTTTTCTTGCTCTGGCCCATATTTCCCTTACTCTCTCATCTCCAGCCATATTAGACATAAGATGAATGTGTGTTGGGAGTACTACAGCTTTCTGCCTTGGCCTCTGGTGAAAGTGCATTCCTTGAGCCCCTCTGTGGTTAGTTGAGGCCATGTGACTAATTATGGCCTTTTAGCCTTTCCCCCTTACCGTGGTGTTTGATGACATTTCAGCCAGTGACCGCTTTATCAGACTCTGGCTGATAACACTCTGTTCCCACGTGAGAAGAACACATTGCAGAATTGATCAGAACAAAGTCAATTCACAGCAGTTATGAAACATGAGTGAGAAATATATCTTTGTTGGTTTAAATCACTAAGACTTTAGGATTATTTGTTACTGTCACATAGCAGAATTTACACTGGCTGATACACTGGCGTTTCCGTTTTGCATTCCCTTTCCTTCCTTATACTGTTTATAGATGTTATTACATTTGCCAGGTACTTCCTCTCTTTATCTAGCAACATTTCCTGAATGCTTTATGGCTAGGTTGACCCTAGGAAATTTGATCAGAAATCTGGGACTGTTCAACTTACGCTTAATATAGGCACTTTTAAATCCATGGAAGTCTTTTCCAGTGCTTGTCAAAACTGCAACTTACATTGTTCTCTTATTAGTATACCTATTTTTTTTTTTTTGAATGTCTGTCTCATCTTGTAGATCACCACTGTGAGAGGCGGATATTTTACAATGTGCTTGGGACATAATAGATACTTGGTAAGTTGTTTGCTTAGTGAATGAATAAATGCCAAGATAATTTCTAAACTTTATCATGGTCTTAGCCAAATTGATCTCCTCAAAGGTCTCACACCACGTTGCACAAAACTGACCATTCTCTCTAACCTTTATAATTAGCTTCCCAGTCTTAGAGGCAAAAATACCTCATTGCTCATTATTTTAATTTTAATTTCTTCTAAAAGGATAAATTGCTTTCATTGGTTCTTTGGCCATTTACACGTCTACTGGCCTAGATATTTTCTTTGCTTAATTTGATCTGGGTTTCTATCACTTGTAATTGCAAGGACACTGAATAATGGAAAATAGTGTGTAAATTCAGGCTTTGTTCTTCTCCGTAAGATATTTAATGTTCTCTTTTGCTCTGGGTCTCTGTCCCTCTCTCTCCAAAACATTCTAGGAGTGCCATGTTGATTGAACTTGAGAATACTAAAGCTCTTGAGAAGGTAGTAATGAATTTTGCTTCCTATTCCATTAAATTTTCCTTCTGCAGAATTCCTAAAGGAGGTCCCCGTGACTGACCAGACAGTATTTGGACATTCTAGAGTCTCTGGCTAGAAAACCATCATTAAGTCACCAATTCTTTAGAATCCTGATTCAACACATCTTCTCTAGCAATGGATTCTACCTACAAAACCAAGTAAACACTCATGTATGCACATCCAAAGCCATAAAAATAACAGCCCAATCTCAGGGTCAACTGAAAAAAAAATGCACAACCTAAAAGTTGAGAATTATGTTTAGTTTGGGGGATGAAACTGAGGACTTAAGCCCAGGACACAGCACCTCAGATAACTCTATGAGACTCCTCTGAAGAGACAAGGGGGTGAGCCAGGAAATCTAGGATTTTTCCAACAAAGACCATGCTATCAGAACATCAAAAGATTAGTGTTATTTAAAGAAAATCATATATCTCAAGGAATTTAGCACATCTCTTCTATATGGGAAGATGCAAGATTCTGGGCTCACTGAAATTTTTTCTTTGATATGCACTTCAGTTCTCTGGGAACATTTTCCTGTGTTTTCTCATCCTGAGTTTCCTCAGGATGTGCTGTCTAGTGATGGCTTCAGTGTCTGATGAGTTGATGGCAAGCATTATGTTTCTCATCCTGAAGTCCCTTAGAGCTCACCATCAGAGCAGCTATAATGTGATGGCTTGATTGTTGCAGCATACTTTGTTTACTGATATGGTGGGAAATATTTTTCATTCACACAAGTATAGCGTATACCGGTGGCATGGCATTCCAAGAATTAATTTTAGCCTGGTGTATTTCTTTTCTCTGGATACAAAAAATTTAAAGTATGAATAAAAATTCATTCAAAACAAATCAATTTATTCATGTTCCATGGTTCCCACTCCTTAGCAAATTGTTTCCTTTTTTTCTTGAAGGGTCCATTCCATATAACTTACAAAAGGATTAGTTCTCTATTAAATTTTTACATCTTCAGCCTTGCGATATAAATTTTATTCTCTTAGATTTACAGCAAAAGTTGATTTCATATGTATTCTACTTCCTAGTGATACTGCTAACTGCTTTTAGTCACAAAAGTTCTGCATACATCTCCCAAACTTGATCTTAACATCTGCCTGAAAATCCCCGTGGAACAACCTTTGCAAAGCTGAACTTTGTTTTGCTCTCCAGAGAAAAGGAAACTTTCCTTGGTGTATATATGTGTGTGTGTATACATATATATATATATATATATATATATATACATATACATACATACATATATATACATATTGCTTTTTAGGGCTGCACCCGTGGCATATGGAGGTTCCCAGGCTAGGGGTCTAATTGGAGCTACAACAGCTGGCCTATGCTACTGCCACAGTAATGCCATATCCGAGCCACGTCTGAGACCTACACCACAGCTCATGGCAATGCCAGATCCTTAACCCACTGAGCAAGACCAGTGATTGAACCCGCAACCTCATGGTTCCTAGTTGGATTCGTTCTGCTGCGCCATGACAGGAACTCCTTTTTGGTATTTCTTTTGTCTAACACTTGTAATGTTTTTCCTCCTGATTTTAGTTTTGTTCCAATGATTGCTCTGTTTCAGTGAAGTAAACTGCATTTCCAGATTTAGACTGCACAGTCTGTTACAGAGATATGTTGAGGGAGATATTAATAAATACCTCCTAAATATTGTGCACTGTTTCAGAAAGCAGATACCTGTGGAGAGGAACAACACCCGTGTCCATCATGTTCACTTAGCTGTCTTGGTGTGTGAGTGAGTTTGCTTGCCATGTCACATCACAATATCCTTTGCCTTATGCTGGTTGGGCTAGCCCACAATATATTACTGTTCTATGTACCACACACGTGTGTCGCAGATGGTCATTTTAATTTCAGAGCTCAAATGTAATAAATTCAACACATTAATATTTGGTTAAGATTAAGCTGTGGGAGGCTACTACGGAAAACCCATCAGTCAAGTTCATCTCTAACCAGGCAGTTGTGATTCCATGGCTACAAAATAAACCTTTGTTATGCCTTCTCCTCAGCCTCACAACGCTTTCTCTTTCTTTGTAAAATGTAAATCTAATCCACACGCTAACATTTGTTTACAAGCTGTGCAAAAGAACTCAGGGTTTTGGTGCTTGGTTAAAACAGAACTTTCAAGGAGACATTCTACAAGCTGTAGGAGTCAGAGCATGTCCTGACTCAACTTTTGCCCTCTGTTTGGACTCTGCATTTATTCTACTTGTTTATTTCATGTTTTATTGAATTCAGAGGAAAGCAGTCAAATCATTATTAGCAATTCCAGTGGAACCACTGTGTTGCTGGGCATGATGTGAGGGGCTGGGCAGAAAGTTTGATTTCTGTCCCCAGGCTAAGAAAGAAGGCTATCAGGTGGAGAAGTGATAAGAAAATATCAGATAATACAGTTTGGACAAAACTGTAATAGAGACTACCATCCAACCTTTCTTACAATCCATCCATTTTTTTTCTTTACTTCTCTCCATTTGTAGCTTATATTCCAAACTTTATCATTTCAATAAAAATCTTGCCAATAGCCCACCTACTTATTTTTCTTTCACCATGATGATCTAGAAATATCTAGGTAATTAGATCTTGACTAAGAGTTGACCTTACTGACCTCATGTATTTTACCTTCCCTGGGCTTGCCCTTAAGCAGATAAACATTGCAGGCCTGTTTTGCTATTTCATGAGTTATGCATTCCTTGTCACTAGCCTCAATAGTTTCTCCACATGCTCAGCCTTTTACAGTTTGTGGTCAGCTCACTCTCTACTTCTTTTTTTTTTTTTTTTTTGGCTGTGCCCATTGGCACGAGGAAGTTCCCGGCCCAGGGATCAAACCCGAGCCACAGCAGTGACTACGCCAGATCCTTAACCCACTGGAGCGACTAGGGAACTCCCATGATGACCCAAATCTTACTCTTCTCCATCGTCCATCTTCTTCCCCTTCAGTCTCAGAAGAGTTTGCTTCTCATTCAGGTGCCATCCCTACACCGAGCTTTTGTATCCCGTCTTTTCTAATAATTTTGGTAACTGTAGCATTTCTCCCTTGAGTAGTGACTTACTCCTACATAGATCCTTTCTATTGTCCTTCAAACAGATGTGTAGGCTCATAGACTCTCTGTTCTATTCCACTGACCTGTTTGTTTATTTTTGCAGCAGTACCACACTAGCTTATTGTCAGTATCACACTTGCTATCTGACAGTACAAGTTCCGAAGCATTAGTCTTCTTCTTTAAGATTTTTTTTTTTTTGCTCCTTTGAATTTTCTTTTGAATTTTAGAATGTTTGACAACCCCCACACATACACATACTCACATGCGTGAATATATAATTCTGCTGGGGTTTTTATTGTGGTTGCATACAATGTATAGATCATCTTGAGAATGGTTTACACCTTTAAGATATTGAATCTTCCGACCCATGGGCATAATACAGCTATCCATTATTATGCATATATTTTTTGAAGTCTGCGAATGCAAATTTTATGGAAGTTCCCAGGCTAGTGGTTGAATCGGAGCTATGGCTGCTGGCCTATACCACAGCCACAGCAACACCAGATCCGAGCTGCATCTGTGACCTACAACGCAGTTCGCGGCAGCACTGTATCCTTAACCCACTGAAGGAGGTCAGGAGTCGAACCCACATCCTCATGGATGCTAGTTGGGTTCCTTACCTGCTCAGCCACAATAGGAACTCCTGCAATCAGTGTTTTAATAAGCCATTTGTGCAGCTCAAGCAGTTCAAGTTGGAGAGTGCTGGGCCAGACGGCTGCATGCTAGGCAGGTACGCATACAGGCCTACATAGTCCAGAAATGGCACGAAAGATCAGCCTAGAAGCCTTAATGTAGTGCAAGTCTTATTAATAACTCATCTGTGAACATTTCAAATATATGAGAGAGAGGGTAGGAGGAGTTACATTTCAATTTCTGCATCAAAGAAGAAACTGACTTGAATGCAAATGATTATCTCCAAATATCCATTTTATAGTATAAAATCAAATAGTTGTGAGTTTTAAAAGTTATTGTTTTACAAAGAGCTTAAGATATTTCAAACAGAAATCTGGATCAAATTTTCTGGAAATCTTGAATTTAAAAACCCATCACTTCTGTGTAGTTGCTCACAATTTGGCAGGAGGGAAAGGCAAGAAAAGAGATAGTTAAGATGCAGGGGCCTCTGAGTACAAGGCAAAGATTGCCGTCAGATAGCCAGAGGAAACCCCGGAGAGAAAGTGGATAAATAGGGAGCTTCCAGGTAGAGGCTGCGAGGAATTGGCTGCAAGTCAGTTTACTGATAAGATTGTACTCTGATGGGGTTTTGTACTCTGATGGGCAAAGGAAAGTCAACTCCTTCTCTTTTGATTTGTTAACCACCTTATTGAGGTGTAATTCACATATCACAGTATTCACCCATCTCAAGTGCTTTTTAGTCTCTTCAGAGTCATGCAACTGTCACCACTATCTAGTTAAAACATTTTCATCATCCCACAAAGAAACTCCTGTACTCATTAACAGTCATTACTCATTCTTCCCCTGACCCACCACCCCAGCCTAAGACACGAGTCTACTTTATGTTTCCATAGATTTGTCCATTCTGGGCTCTTCATATAAGTGGGATCATAAGGCATAAGTCCTTTGCATTGTTTTGTACCTGGCTTCTTTTGCTTTGCATGTTTTCAATAGTCACCTATGATACAGAATATATGAGTATTTCATTACTTTTTATCACCAAATAATATGACATTGTATGGATACAACAGATATTATTAATTTATTCATCAGTTGAAGGGCATTTGGGTTGTTACTACTTTTTTGCCTATTGTGAATAAAGTTTGCTATCAATATTTATGAAAGAATTTTTTTTGTGGACATATGTTTTCATTTCTTTGGGATATATACCTAAGAGTGGGATTGTGAGGTCATATGGTAACTCTACACTTAATCTTTTGAGAAATTGCCAAACTGTATGTAAATAACACTGACTGCATCATTTTGTATTCTTACCACCAATGCATGAGTGTTCCAATTTTTCCACATTCCTGCCAACACTTATTTTATGTCATTTTGATTATATTCTGATGTGAAGTGGTATGTCATTGTGATTTTGATTTGCATTTTCCTAATGCCTAATGATGTTTTCATGTGATTTGTTGCCTTTTATATGCCTTCTTTGGAGAAATGTCCTTTCATATCTTTCATATTTTAATATTGAGTTCTAATAGTTTTTCCAAAATTTGGGTACAAGTCCACTGGCAGCTATATCATTTTTGTCTATGAGGTACAACTTACACCTCCTCATTAATAGCACAGTTGGAGAAACTGTGGGAACGATAGAGCTGGAGTCCCAGGATGATGGCTCAGTGGACGAGGGCAAGCCCTATACAACAGACCAGACAGGTCTGATGCCAGGGGACAGGTGTGCAGAAGCAAACTGCTAATGCACCCAGCCAGGTGATGCAGTATCTAGGTTTCTAGGACTGGTCAATTTCTGAGTTCAGTTCCTGGAAGGAACCACAGGCTGGGACTTCGGGGGGCACACAGCACTGTGCATGGTGTGAGGTAGGCATCCAACTTCATTATTGTGCATGTAGCTATCTTGTCTCAGAACCACTTTTTGCAAAATTATTCTTTCCTCATTCAATAGTCTCAGCAGCTCTATCAAAAATCAACTGACCACAGGAGTTCCTACCGTGGCTCAGTGGGTTAAGAACCCAGCGTGGTCTCTGTGACAATGTAGATTCTATCCCTGGCCTCACTCAATGAGGAAAGGATCCAGTGTTGCCATGGCTGTGGTGTAGGCATCAGCTATAGTGTAGATTCAACCCCTAGCCCAGGAACTTCCATATGCTGCAGGTATGGCCTTAAAAAAAAGAAAAGAAAAAATTCAACTGACACAAATGTAAGTATTCATTTTTGGACTTTCAATACTATTCTATTTGTTAATATGTCATTTTATGTCAGTACCATGCTTTCTTGATTACTGTTAACTTTGTAGTTTTAAAATTGAGAAGTTTGAGTCTTTCCACTTTATTTTTCTTTTCTAAAACTGTTTTGGCTATTATGGGTTCCTTGCATTTCCATATGAATTTCAGGATTTGCTTTTCAGTTTCTGCCTTTCGATAGGTTTACACTGAATATGTAGATCCACTTAATTTCCTTACATGATTTATAAAAACCTTCCATACGCTCAGGAATCTCAAGTAGCTATACTTATTCCAGACATGTTAGAAATTCTAGATTTGCTTATCTAACTGCCCACTTGGTCATCTCTGAAGCATCTCAAACTTCTCGCAAAGCAACTCATTGTTTCTAACACCTGAACTTCCTCTAACTTTCTCTTCCCACTTAATGGCATTCCTATGTGCCTAGTGGATTGTGCGGTGAATCAGGTCAGAGTCTTTAGGCTGTAGATGATTAGACATAAAAAGTTTGATTTTTCTCAAAAAAAAAAAAGAAGTCTGGAGTTATGTAGGCTGGGCTGGGGCTTCCATGTGAGTATTTGCCTCTCCAGTGGTTAGTGCTTGTCTTTGCAATCCAGTTGACCGATAAATGTGCAGTTTCACATCTGAGTTCCAGAGGGGCCTAGGCAAAGCTTAGGAAAAGGAAAGTTCAAAATGAATCTACCTTTTTTTTTTTTTAAACCAGATTTGGAGTATGCAGAAGTTCCTGGGCCAGCTCAAACCTGTGCCGCAGCACTGACTCAGGCAACTTCAGTGACAACACTGGATCCTTAACCCAACGTGCCACCAGGGGACTCAGACATTTTCCTTTTAAGGAAGATCTCAAACGCTTCCACTTATATTTTATTGGCCAGTGTTTAGCTATATAATGCAAGAGCGTATTCTCGAAGGTGAGACTGAAAAACAGAAATCTTCTCTAATCCATGGTCAACAAATACATTTTTACTTCTGTTGTTAAGCAGGAAGGGGGCAGATGAGTGTTGGGGTAGGAAATGATCAGAGAATCCTATAAACGTCATTTTTCTTTTCTTTCCCTTTTCATTCAAGTCTGATTCGGTTTACATCCCAGTAGTATACTGAGTTGGTTCACTTTCTACATCTAATGCCTTTTTTTTTTTTTTTTTGGCCATGCAGAAGTTGAATCCATGCCACAGCAGTGACAATGCTGGATCTTTAACCTGGTGAGCCAGGGAACTCTGCCCATGCCTTTTTATCCAAGCCATTTTCATGTTTTGCCAGGAGTAGAATCCAGCTCTCTTTGCTGCAAATTTTTGTCCCTATGTTCTCCAAACAACTGTTGGTATAAACTTTTACAAATTTCAAATATGATAACATTGCTTTCTAGATTAAAACTCCTCTAGAGTTCTTTTGCCTGTAGTAGTCTTGGAATTACCTATGTGGCCTTGCATGGATGGGCTACTATCTAGAGGCTAGCAATTCTTCTGCAGCACTCTGACATATGCAAAAAATATTCCTCTTTGCCTTGGAAGAATATATTTCCATCGATGTAGTGTGAATGTCTGTTTGCGTTTTTAAACCCCTCATCATTATTGTGCTTGAGGTCAGTTAAGTCCCCAGAGTCTCGATCAAATAAATAGGTGTTAGGGTAGTTATGTAGTTACAGTTAATATTTGACACTAAATAGGAGATTTTATTTTTCTTTTTACAGCCAAACCTGTGGCATACTGAAGTTTCCAAGCTACGGATCCAATTGGAGCTGCATCTGTGACCTATGCACATCTTATGGCAATGTCGGATCCTTAACCCACTGAGTGAGGTCAGGGATCAAACCCACAGCCTTAAAGAGAATACATTGTATCCTTAACCCACTGAGCCACAACAGGAACTCCTAAACAGGAGATTTTAAACATCGCTGCCCATCTCAATTTTTTTCTGTTATTTTTCATAGCATTTTGTTTTTCAGATAATATTTAACCTTCATTTTGTTTTTGAGATAACGTTCTCCTCTTTTTTAAAAACAGATATCACTAGAGACTATACACTTAATACATATTAAACTCAACTACATACTTTTTTTGTTCAGGGAAGTAACATACACATGAAGAATAAAATAATGGCAAATATACCAATGTTCAGAAGGCCTCTGCTGTATAACTAAATTCAGATGTGATCTCAATGTCAAAGGCAGGCTTTTATTTCCAGTGAATTAATGAACAGATGGGGGAGGACATGAAATGAAAATAGGAAAAGAAGATGGGGAGGGTTAAAAAAGAAAATCACACTTATTTGTGGAACCTAAAATATAGAACAGATGATCCTATCTTAAATAAAAAAAAAAAAGGAACCAGAAATTGATCATGGCCAAGGAGAGCAGACCTGGGGTTCCCACGGGGGAGTGGGGAGACAGTGTGATGGGTGGACATTTTGGGGGTTTTTTGGATGCAAACTACTATATTTGGAATGGATGGGCAATGGAGCCCTGCTGTCCAGCACAGGGAAATGTGTCTGATTGGGTCACTTTGCTGTAAAGCAGAACTTGACGAAACATTGTAAATCAACTATGCTTTAGTAATAAAAAATAAATAAACAAAAATAAAAACTCAAGTAAAATCACAGTAATGCCAGCTGACGAGATGACAGTATCCTGGGGTATCACGGGATCAGTCACCCTCACTTGAAGTGATGTACAGCAGTTTGGTTCCCCAAAATAGTCTGACTGCACTATTTTGTGTAAATGAATGTATGTGTAATACATTACAGATAAGGAAAGGGAAATTAAGACACCTATCCAAAGCTTGTACATAGTGAAGTATTTAAATAGTGAAGGGGAGTTCCCAAGGGGTACAGCAGATTAAGGATCTGGCATTGCCGATGCTGTGCTGTGGGCTCATTTCCTGGCCTGGGAACTTCCTTTGGTAAGGAACTATTTTTTGGTAAGGCCAAAAAATAGAAAATAAAATAAAACGAAAGAAATAATGAAGTGTTTCAGGAGACGTCATACTCAGAATTCCCATCACTTGCAGGCTAAATCCTTTCTTCCCAGGAGTAATTAAACACCCCCTATGTCTCTAGAATAACACCTGGCATTTCTAGAATACAAAACTTAGACAAGTAAGGGTACCTGGAAATATGGGTATTTGGAGGAAGACAGAGCGAAGTCAATTATTTTATTATTTTAAAGCCTTGAGAATGAGAATTAGAACTGGGATGAGTTTCCCATCCCTTCTGAGGTGAGGATGTGCTGCCCTGCAGCTCATTCTTAACTACGGAGTGTGACTGTGGTTGAGTTTGTTGTCACGCTTGGTCTTGGCTCAGGGTTTTGGGTGATACAAACACTAGACATGATGACCTGATCCACCACTAAATTGTTAGAGTTACTAAGTCTTCTGGCCTCAACTCATGTTCTGTGACTGCATCCTACAGCCCTGGCCAAAAAAGTACCCCTAACCTTTTTTTTTTCAATACCATGTATCTTTAACTATAATAATAACAGAACCAGCATTTATTGGGGGCTTACAAAAGCCTATGCACTTTGCTAAGGGATATATATATATCATTTAGAGAAAAATTAGATAATACAAATAATATAAAATATTATATGTATATAATGTTTATATATATACATACAGAAAATATGTACATACATGTATATATTATCTACATGGATATAGACAACAAATACACACACAGCCATAGGTATAGAATAAGGTCTGGAAGGAAATGTAAAATGTGAACTAATTACCTAAGGCTTGTAGGATCATATGATATAGATATAGATATACCTGGCTATGGCATGCAGTGCCTTGATGTGGCGTCTGTCTCAGTTCCCAGACCAGGGATTGAGCCCAGGCCACAGTGGTGAAAGAGAGTAGTGAAATTAGTTATGTTAGAGTTTAACTACTAGGCCACCAGCAAATTCCCATTGATATTTTTGTTTTCTTTGTACCTTTTTGCATTTTCAAAGCTTCTTAGATGAGAATGTTTGGGGTTAATCAGGGCAAAGAACAAGATAAATGTGGGAGAAAATATTGTAGATATTGATATGCAAAACATTATATGATTTTAAAGTCTGTTGTAGACATTATTCTATGCATTGTTCTATCAGAGTCACAAGACCCCCTGGTAAAATACTGAGATAAAGTTGTGTTTTAGGGGTCCTCTTCTTTGAAATCTCTGTGGATATGTCTTTGATTTGGGGAATAGGTCAGCTCCAGTGAGGGACAATTCTGGTGCCCGTGGTTAGCGAACTGGCAGGCACCTCTTAAGAGCTTTTTTTTTAAAAAAAGTATAATTAGAAGTGAAGTTGAAGGCTTTCCTCATCCAGGAACTTCCAAGGTGAAGTGAGTCAGCTACATGTGCACAGTCTGGAGTTAGAACAGTCTACTTGGCAACGAGCGATTTATTCTCTATAGAGAATATAGGTGATATAAAGCATATACGTGAGCCACAGTATTGGTCACTCACTTAACATTTTAGATTTTTGTTTTCTCACACGTACCCTGAGCAGCCCGGGCAAGTCTTTTGTGGACTTTGCCAGATGCCTCCATGTCTGGAGTTCTGAGTCAACCTGAATTTCACCATTAAAAGAAATTTAGAACACTCACAGGCATGATATGACTATAGATGAGGGATAAATGGAGCCTTCTCTCTAAGCACCAAGGAACATATCAGGAGAAAGGGTCCCAAGAGTAGCTTCGTTTACAGTAAGAAAAAAAAAAATTCAGTTTCCATTGAAAACCACTCTTGGCGGTTTCTGTTGTTGTTTGCAGTGGGTTTTTTCCACTGTAGTTGAAAGCACCTAAAATGAGAAGGGCCTCCATTGCTCTCTTCCAGTCAGCTTGAAGGGACAAGTGGAAAGTTTTAGAAGACACAGCTTTGTAGAAGAAAGAAATCCAGAAGGTAAAGTGGATGGAGGAACAGCTAGAGTTGAGAGGTCAATGATCCCAGTTCTTAGAATCTGAAGGCAAATGGCAAGCACTTTGTGTGGAATAATCTGGGAAAGTTAAATGTGCATTCTTTCTCAGAGCTCAAACCCATCTGTAGGCTGAGAGTGTTCAACTATCTTCAGGCCAAGTGTTTCCTATAAGCCAGGCTCCAACATCCAGTTATCCATTTGACATTTCTGCTGGGATGTCTCATAGGCATTTCAAGCTTACTATGGCCCAAAATGAGCCTCCTATATTTTGACCTCCTCTAGCCTGGCTCTCCTCAGTTTTTCCATTGCTGTAAATTGTACCACCATTGGCCCAGTTACCAAAGCCAGAAGCCTGCAAGTCATCCTTGACTCCTCCTTTTCCTTCATCCTCCACATCTAATTCATTAGCAAATCTTGTCAATTCTTCTCTCCAAAATATATCTCGCTTCCATTTATTTTTCTTAATCTTGAGAACTACTCTATTGAAATCACCGTCATGTTTTACCCAGACTTCTTCAATAGCCTCCAGATTAGTGTCTGCATTTCTGCTCTTACCCCTACAATGTACTGTCCATCACACCTGGAAGGATTAAAAAACCAATGCAAAACAAAACCAAAAAAACTTATGTCAATTTTCTGCTTACCTCCACCGTTCTTAGAATAAAAGCAGTGCTCCCTGTAAGTGTCTGCATGATCTGGTTTATCCCCTCCACATTTGCACTACTGCTTCGTCCTCTGAAATATCCAGAAACTCTAATATCTTTTCAAGTCTCAAGATGTAACCATTTAATTAAGCCACAAGCCTTTTTTTTTTTTTTTTACTTTTTTCCCCTCCCTTCAGATCACAGATCTCTCTGCGGTTTGCCTCTATTATCAGCTTAAATTTCACTCCATCATCAAAATGTCCTTATCATGACACTTCTTTTGAAACTTGGACTTTTCTCTCATTCTATACCATTATACCATGACACTCTTTAATTTTCCTTGCAGCTTAATATCAGTTATCAACTTATTGATTTATTTAATTAATTCAATTAATTAATTAATTAATTAATTTAATTAGCTAGTCTTTCTTTTTGGTGATCCCTACACAGTGCTGGCTCATGATAGGCTCTTGATAAGCCTTTTTTGAATGTATGAATAGCTTTGTGGGCTTGGGCCTCAAGTAGTGGGAGAGCCAAACATATTTTTGACCAGATCAGGATTACAGGATAGAGAGGGGTATTTTCAGAAGTGACTATTTTGAAAATCACTCTCTGTTGGATTCATAACCTCTAAAGCTAACTAAAGGAAAAAAAAACTTAGCCTATTATCATACGTCTGTCTGTAAAGGTCTACTTATTGAAATGGGTTCCAGATCAGTGGTGACAGCTATTATTTTGCTGGCATTTTCTCAGAGGAATTCATGATCTACATTCCGCTCCTAAAATTAATGTGTCAAATATGCACCCTCCTACTAACTCCTGGAATGGAATTCAAAATACAGTGCTAAATCCAGCTTTTCCCAAAAGTAGTTGAATAAATTCAGTAGCCAATGACCCTCCAACTCTCAATTTTCTCTTCTATACAATAATACAGAGGGACGAGAAGTTGGGAAATTTATTTTCCTTAGGTTCCTTCCAATTCGTTTTCTGATTCTAGATGACAGATTTATTTCCTCTTAACTCACAGTTAGAGGCACTACTGTTTATTGTGGTATTTCCAACCTTATTACATTTGTGTACTTCCATTAATTTTTTGACCATAGATTTCTGCCTCCAGTACAATTACTGATTGACATCCTTCTTTAAAATGATTCAGTTTTATTTTGATTACACTGCCATAAAGGAAAATCCAAAACCAATGGTCATAATTAGGATTTAAATTTAAAAATTGAAAATACATATTAAAGGTTAAGTGCAACAATCGTATAACGATTTTACCCTTTAAAAAATATAGTTACATCTCACATAGAAACATGGACTGAAATCCTAGCTCTTTCAAAGGTAAGTCAGAGGAATTAGAACTAATTTTTACTCAATTTCTTTAGCAGCAAAAGAGAAATTTCCTATCTATCTATCCATCTATCTATTATCTATCTATCTATCTATCTATCTATCTATCTATCTATCTATCTATGCAGCAGCAAAACAGATATTATATATATATAATACATATATAATGTATATATGTATATGTAATGTATATACGTATCTATAATGCATATATAAATGCAGACAGACACAAACAAGTAGGTAGGCAGGTAGATCGGCAGGAAATAGATGGAGAGATAGATTGATAGGTAGGCAGACAGAAGAAAGGTTAACTGGCCCAAGAGGAAAATTCAGTGTTAATATTTTGCTTACGTCCTGATTCCTTCTTGCCTGGGGCAGAGAACCTAAAAAAGAAAGAAAGAAAGCAGGAAGGATGGAGGGAGGGGGAGAGAGAGATAACTAGAAGAAGAGGGAGAGAGAGGGAGGCCAAGAGAGAGGAGAGTGAGGGAGAAAGAAAAGAAGGGAGGAAGGAAGGAAGAGAAAAAAGGAAAAAGAGAAAGAGAGAAAGCAATCTTGTCACGTCTACTGGAAAATCTGCTAACACATTCACCAAACAACAACCAAGAGATGCATCAAAAACTCTTGGTGCGCAAAAACAACAATTGTGACCTTAAAAAGTTGCTTTGTCACTGTGGCTATTTACAAGAGCAGCTTATTAAAGTTGTTAATACTTTCTTTGGTTGCACCTGTTATATTTAACAACAAGAGGGATACTTACAAAAATAGATATTTACAGAATAGACATGAGAGTCTTTTCACTACTCTGGTTTAATTTGGTCTGAATTATTTTTCTCTCCCTTATGTTTGTGGTGTAAACAAGCCTGGCTTCTAAGGTTTTTAATCTGATACTTATAAAGTATTCTTACAACTCCAGGATGTGTTATGAGGCTTGAGCTAAGTGTGCACATTGTGCGTAAAACATCTGCTGATTTCTCAGCACACATTACTGAATTCCCTTCCTGTTCAATGTTTGCATTTTCCCTAGTACTACTCTCTATCTAATCTAATATATATATAAAGGTCTTTGCTAATGATGTAGTCTGTGAGGATAAAAGAAACTTTCTAATTCTATCGCGTGTAACCTCAGACCTAGAAAGGAGTTTATGTTACAATAGAATTTTCCTTCACCGACAAGACAGGTGATTTTCTCATTAATTTCCCCATGCTTGTAAATAAACACAGTTTCAGAGACATAGCCAAATATTTCTTTTTGCACTTATTTATTCTTTTCTCATTTTCACCTTAAGCTGCATTCTGAATTTCAGCATAATTGCCAAAATCTTGGCCCCATTAGTATTTCTGTCTGGTAAGTTACATTCATCAGTGTAATTTGAAAACCCTTCTAAATGACTTCTGGAAGAAAACAGCTCCTGGCAATTAAAAGTGAATAATTTGTAATCATCATATATTGACTAAGATGGGTCATAATATTTATAAATAACCATAGAAACACATGACTAACAGGATCTACACAGTTGCTTCCAAACCTCCTTCCAGCACCAAGGGAGTCACATAACATTATGATCTGAAATGCCAGGTGATGGCAAATATTACTTACACGGAGATAGAGGGACTAAACCCTTTAGAGTGAGTCCTTCGTGGAGTTACTTTGCAAGCAGTGAGCCACTTTCATACTTGATGCTTGACAGTTGATAAAACTGTTATTAAACACAGGTTCATGTACCTGATGCACAGTGAGGCCAAACAAACCAAAAAGTCAGAGTTTGGGGCAGAGAAAGTTTCATTGCCATGCAAAGAGATAGGTGGCTCATGCCCCCCAAACCCCCAAACTCCTTGAAGTGTTTCAGCAAAGTACTTTTAAAGGCAAGGTGAGCAAAGGGCGTGGTTGGTTTTTCAAACATCTTGGTGCAGGAATCCTTTGTTCTTGCCGCTCATCACAAAGGTAAGGTCACAATGTTCCCGTAAACCTCAGGTAAAGCAAATGTTACTCTCTGTTCTGTCATTTTTAATCTGAATATAAATGGACACTTAAAGGTCAGATTCCTGAGAATATGCTATTCTGTATACTTCAAGCTCTAGGCAGCAAATAGATGCAAAGCCAACATGACTGAACGCAGACAATAGAACAGATCTAATATGGACACAGATTTCTTCTTCCCTATTACAAAATCTCAGTCCAGCCATGCCCACATAGGTTAGAAAAGGGACTTCAGAAATAGCAGAAATATAATTACTTTATAGTCCATCATTTAAGATAATAGAGGCAAATTCATACCTGGAATGGAAGACATTCATTTGATGTCAAAACGACTGTGGCCTTGTCTCAGAGAGAAAATTAAACCAAGGTGCCATGTGAACCTCACGGCAGGAGACAGCTGTGGAACCAGCTGTTGGAGAGACAGATACATTTTGAGAAAGTTATTTCTGCCTATGAATGCTGGCGAGGATGTGGAGAAAAGGGTACTCTCTTTCACTGTTGGAGGAATGTAAATTGGTACAACCACTACAGAAAACAGTAGGGAGGTATCTCGTAAAACTAAATATAGAACTACCATATATGATCCAGCAATTCCACTTCTGGGCCTATATCTGGACAAAGCTTTCATTGAAAGAAGTACATGTACCCCAAATGAATTTACTTATGAAATGTAAAGAGACTCACAGAATAGAGAACAAACTTGTGGCTGGCAAGGGTGAGTGGTTTAGGGGAGGGATGGAGTGGGAGGTTGGGATTAGCAGAGGTCAGCTATAACACATGGAGGGGGCAAATAAGAAGATCCTACTGTAATGTTTCTCTGGTGACAGTTCATCTGGAATTATTTCAGATCCTTCCTGGTCTTCCACGAGCCCCAAATCCCTGGCGAGTACAGGACAGTCATCTTTCAATGTGCCCTCAGTTTAGGTGTACTGTTTCCTCACAGTCAGACTCAGGCTGTATGTTCCTACCAGAAATCCACAGAAGCAATGCTGAGTGTCTGTCAGTGCATCATATCTGGAGAATGGGTTTTAAAATTTGAAACCACAAATATCAGGCAATACGACCCGGGGAAAATTACATGTAACTTCTCTAACTTTGTCTGTAAAATAGGAATATTTTCTTTGTCTGTAAAACAGGAATATCAATATGAACCTCACCCTGTGGCTAGGAAATTATATAATATGGTAAATTACTTAGAGTAATGTCTGGCAAATATGAATTGGTCAACAAATATTAGTAGTTATTGCAGCTATCTTAGAAGATCAACGTAAGACTTCAGAAATCATGGTCGACATCCAGGTTTCCTAATACCTCACCAAGAAAGCTGCAGAACCCTTGTAATTTGTTATTAGTTTTGGCAAAACATTTAGCAGATGGAAGAGGTGGCTGCAATTACTGTTTCATGGGAGGTTCAGGATTAACTGAATCATTCAGTTCAGCAGACTAACCCTGTCTATGATAACTCTTGGAAACCTGGGCACCAAGTCAAGTCATAATCCAGTGATAAAATTAATATAAAATTCACCTCCCACCCAGCCTGGGTATGCCTAAATTGGATGAAAGTAAATTGGGAGGTTTCGGAGGTCTAATTACTAGAGGGACCAGCTGAAAGACAAGCAATACACATCCAACAGCATTTCTCTCATCCAGTGGAACTTTATTTTTTTAAGGGATGAACAAAGTCCCCCTGATCTAAACTTTCTGGGTTTTATATTTTTCTTGTAAATACACATTACCTTTTTTTTTTTTTGAGCTGTTTTAGATTCACAGGAAAATTGAGCAGAAGGTATGGAGATTTTCCCATATAAACCCTGTCCCAGTATACGCACAGATTCTTTCAATGTCAAAATCCTCCACACTCCACATGACTTAGTGATAAGCTTCCTACAGTTGGTGAATCTACATTGATACATCATCATCCATAGCTCACATTAAGTTTCACTTTTGATGGTACACATTCTATGGATTTTGAGGACTGTATGTCATATGTCTACCATTATAGAATCATACTATTCTAGTATTTAGTATTTTACTGCACTAAACATTCTTTTTGCTCTGTTTATTCATTTCTCTCTCTCCCACCAACACCTGGCAAATACTGATGTTTCTATTGTTTCTATAGTTTTAACTTTTCCACCATCATACAGTGTGTGGCCTTTTCAAATTGATTTAATGCACATAGTAGTACATTTTTAAGGGTTCCTCCATGTCTTTTCATGGTTTGATAGTTCTTTTCCTTTTTCTTTTTTTAAATTCTGAATAAATTTCATTATTCAGAATTTAAAAAAAGAAAAAGGAAAAGAACTATACCACAGTTTATTTATCCATTCACTTACTGAAGGACATATGGTTTCTTCTATATTTTGAAAACTATGAATAATGCTGCTATAAACATCCACGAGCAAGTCTTTGCGAAGACATAAATTTCTACTCATTTGGACAAATACCAAGGAGTGTAATTGCTGAATTGTATGTGAGGTGTGTTTTACTTTTGTGAGAAACGGCCAAATTGTCTTCCAAAGTGGCTGTACCGTTCTGTGCTCCTGCCAGCAATGAATGAGTTCCTGTGGCCCCACACCCTTCTCCCACGTCCTCCTCAGGATTTGGTTTTATCAGTGCTTTGGATTTTGGCTATTCTAATAAGTCTTTTGTCCATTTGAAAATATTGTTGAATAGAGTTCCTGTCATGTCTCAGTTGTTAATGAACCCGACTAGTATCCATGAGGACTTGGGTTCGATCCCTGACCTCACTCAGTGGGTTAAGGATCCGGCACTGCTGTGAGCTTTGGTGTAGGTTGCAGACACGGCTCAGATCCTGTGTTGCTGTGTTGCTGGTGTAGGCTAGCAGCTACAGCTCTGATCCCTAGCCTGAGAACATCCATATGTTGTGGGTCCAGCCCTAAAAAATTAAAATAAATAAAAAAATAAAAATAAAAGTGTTGGTGGCTTCATTACCAATGAATTTTAAGTGTTCTTTGGACACTTTAGATAACAGTCTTTTATCAAATGTGCCTTTTGCAAATACATTTTTGCAGGCTTGTCTTCTCATTCTCTTGGCAGGGTCTTTTGAAAAGTTATACTGTTTAATTTTAATAAAGTTCAGCCGATCAATTCTTTTTTTCATACCTCAGGTATTGTATCTAAAACTTATCATCACACACAAGGTGATCTAGATTTTCTTAGACTATCATCTTAGGAGACTTGTAGTTCTGCATTTTACATGCAGTCTGTGATACATTTTGAGGTATGTGTTTGTGTGTGAGAAGGATTTAGGTCTGTGTCTAGATTCATTATCTTTCTTTTTCTTTATATAGATGTCCAGTTATTTTATTAGCTTTTGTTGAAAAGGCTGAAATTTCTTCGTGGGGTTGCCTTTGCTCCTTTGTCAAAGATCCAGTTGACTGCATTTATATGGATCTATTTCTGGGCTCTCTATTCCATTCCTTTGATCTATTTGTCTATTCTTTCACCACACTGTCCTGATAAGTGTAGCTTTACCGTAATTCTTGAATTTGAGTAGATTCAGTCCTCTGACTTTGTTCTCCTTCAATAGTCTGTTGGATTTTTCTAGGCCTTTAGACTCTCCATATAAACTTTAGATTCTGTTTGCCAGTATTCACAAAATTACTAGGTGGGATTTTGATGGAATTGCATTGGATCTATAAATCAAGTTGGGGAGAACTAATGTGACAAATTTGAGTCTTTCTATCCATGAACATGGCATATCTATTTATTTAGTTCTTTTTAGATTTCTTTCATCAGTTTTGTATTTTTCCTCATATAAATAGTATCCATAATTTTATATTCATATTTAAGTATTTTATTGTTAATGTAAATGGTATTTTGTTTTTAATTTCAAATTACACTTGTTCATTGCTAGTCCATAGGAAAGTAATTGACTTTTTTACATATTGACTTTATATCATGCACTCTTGCCATAATCACTTCCAGGACTAATTTTTTTTCCAATTCTGTCCAACTTTCGACATTGACGATCATGTTTTCTATGAACAAAAGCAATTTTATTTCTTCCTTCCTAATCAGTGTACCTTGCATTTACTTTTCTTATTTCATTAGCTAGAATTTCCAGTACAATATTGAAAAGAAGTGGCTAAAGCCAGCTGATATCTCAAACTTACATATTATTTACTGTTACTTACTTCTGAAAAGTCTTGCAGTTAGTAAAGAAATTTCCATATTAAGAAGTAATTATTTATTTACTTATTTATTTATTTTTTCTTTTTGCACCCTCACATGCAGAATTTCCTAGGCTAGGGGGTCAAATTGGAGCTGCAGTTGCAGGCCTGCACCACAACCATGGCAATAGCAGATCCAAGCTACATCTATGAACTATACTGCAGCTTGCAGAAAAGCTGGATTCTTAACCCACTGAGCAAGGCCAGCGATCAAACCTGCATCCTCATGGACACTATGGAGGGTTCTTAACCCACTGAGCCACAACGGGAACATGGAAAATTAGTTTTTAAAATAGTCTTTCTTGATACTATCAAATTTCTCTGCTTTCCTTTTCAGGAACACCCCTTGGAATCATTGTCATGGCTGCTGTCATCTCTTCTATGACTTGATCCTATCCTTCCGCTCCTTTGAAGTAATTCTTGTCTAGGTCATTGTCACCTCTGTCTTGTCAAATCCCATGGCCATTTTTCTTTTATTCATCTCCTTCGTCTCTGGGAAGCACTTGACTCAGTGGACCACTCCCTCTTTTCTAAGTCATTCTCATTTTCTGTGAATAAATAGCAGATCTTGCAATTCCAAGTCTTCAAGTCAATGAGAGCAAAGTTTTAAAAAGTCTTTACTTCTGCAGTGTAGAATGATGCTTGGCATACACATGCTAGGTATGTATTTACTGCATAAATAAATTTTCCAGAGGACAACTGCAGAAATTATCATATGATATACTTAATTGAACTTTCTTTCACATAGTAGGTCATTGCCATAATTTTGATGAGAAAGTTTGAGATCACAAGTGATTTACCCAGGAGATGAAAGGAAAGCTAACATTCCCTGGGTGTCTGGTATTGTTCAAGGTGCTTTACATGAATCAGGCCATTTAATTCTCTCTTTTGTTGTTGTTGTTTTGCTTTTTAGGACCACATGTGTGGCATAGGGAAATTCCCAGGCTAGGAGTGGAATTGGAGCTACAGCTGCCTACATATGCCGCAACCACAGCAAAGGGAGGTTTCGAGCTGTGTCTGTGACCTACACCACAGCTCGCAGCAACACCAGATCCTTAACCCACTGAGTGAGGCCAGGGATCAAACCCATATCCTTGTTGGGCTTGTTACTGCTAAGTCATAATGGGAACTCCATGCCAGGCCATTAATTCTTAGCCATGAAAGATTTATAGTTAACGATGAGGAAAGAGGTTCAGATATGTTTATAAATGTTCACAAGATCACATAATATGTCAGTGAAAGAGATTATATTTGAATATATATCTGAATGACTTCTATGCTTCAGTACTTTCTAGTAGGAGAGTGAACAAGGGTCCAGATCCACTGGCAACCTGTTCAGGGTTATTCTTTTGGGACAGGTTAGGAAATTTTCACTCTTAAAAGCCAGTGACTTGATCTTAAATTTCCCAGCCCCCAAAACTGTGAGAAATAAATTTCTTTTGTTTATAAGCTACCCAGTCTATGGTATCTTTTTATAAATATCCAAACTACGATACCATATTAATGGTATTAGGTCTTGCAATCCATGAACACAGGTTGTCTTTCCATTTTTAATGTCACTGGTTTTTGGTAGCTAGAAAATTAAGTCTAGGTAAATGATTTATGGAAATGAACTTGTTCCGGATTCTTTATGGTATTGTATGATTTTAGTTATGTGTTTAGCCTTTCTCAGACTCAATTTTGAAATCCCAAAATGTGCTGGAAGCCTTACACTTTGTTTTAGACCTTTATGTCTGGGCGTTGGTGACCAGGATCTTAACAAATTTTAACTCTAAATTTTATTAATGCGTGAGAAAAGGGCAGGAAAAGAGCTTTCTCTAATCTTCCTTTTTACTACTCTGCTTTTATATATAAGAAGTAGAGTTATGGCTGTGATTGTATATCAAGAGGGCAGTAATAACTTTCTTACACTCTCTCAAATCTGTGTTTTTAGGAGAGATTAAATGTGAAAAAGACACAGGGAGCCAAGATCCATACTTTTTTGAGCAAATATTTCAACTACAACCATTACTGCAACTAAAACTAGTTATTTAAAAAACTTAATGCAAAACCAGTTATGTCCTAGGTGCCATACTAAGAGTTTTTAATGCATCAACCCACTATACCTTTACAGCCACTGTTCTGAACGTGTATTTTTATTATTATCTTCATTTTAAAGATAAGAAAATTGAAGCATTGAGAGATTAAGTGAAATTAGGCAGCATTAACAATCTGAGGCGTTCCCATAGTTGTTCAGCAGAAACAAATCTGACTAGTATCCATGAGGATACAGGTTCGATCCCTGTCCTTACTCAGGGGATTAAGGATGTGGCATTGCCATTAGCTGTGGTGTAAGTCACAGAGGCAGCTCAGAACTGGCATTGCTATGGCTGTGGAGTAGGCAGGCGACTACAGCTTTGTTTTAACCCCTGGCCTGGGAAACTCCATATGGGTATGGCCCTAAAAAGACAAAATAATAATAATAATGATAATAATAATAATAATAGTAATAAATTAAAAAAAATCTGAGCCAAATTTCAAGCCAAAGTTTATATACAGTGCTCTAAATTCTGTGTATTTTCCACTTAAGGTCATACGTAATCACCTTGGTTGAGTTAAAACATTCTTGCAGATGTTACACAGCATCTTGAGGGTTATTAAAAGGACCCTTTTGCACTTTCATTCTTGTAGTTTTGCTCATTTGAAATAGTCTCCCTCCTCTTTAAATGTTCATGCCAATCCATCTGCTAATGTCTAACTTTTTTCCCACCTCTGGGGAAGTCTACATTTTCTCTCATCCACTATTATATCCCTGTTTTCTGACATTTAGCAGACATCATAACTTGAACAGATTTGTGAGATCACCTCTCTGAACCTCTTCATCTTGCACATTGAGAAACTGAAGCCCAGGGGTGTTAAGTCATAGAACTAAAGATTGATTGGTATCCAGGGCTGGAGTTGCCAACCAAGCCCTCTTTCCATTGTATGTTATATTGTCCTTAAGTGAGAAAATGTAATGTTTGATCATTTGTCGTCTTCTCTAATTTTATGAATGTAAGACCTTCATCTCCAAGTAGGCTGTGATGACCACCATGTCAGGAACTCCCTCATATATGTCAGAGAGCTGCATTATTGTTAGATAATAGGTTTTCAACATATGCATGTAGAATTAAAATTCCCAAGGGAGTAAGTTTTAGTACAAGACAATTTGCTCTATGCCAGTATGGACTCTCTCAACCAAGACTGGGAGATATTTTTTGAGCATTGTATATAGGCCATGCACTGTGTTCATGACTGATCCACTGAATACTCATGTGCCATGACCTAGAGAATTAGTCACAAGTGGATTTCAATTCTCAGGCTGTTAATAAACATTATTTTTTCTACAACTTATTATATATATAATTAGGACAACGCCTGCTAGATGAAATTTTTAGATGAGTGGATTGTGTGACAGGATCGAAGGAATGGCAACCTCTGTAAGAGGTAAGAGGCAGAACACAGAGTCTAGTTACAAATTTTGTTGTCTTTTTATTGAAATATACTGGAATGTTACCTTGCATTTTTTTTCAAATGTTGTCTTGTATTAATGGGTACTTTTGTATACCAAGATATGCATGGCTGTCCTGCAACTAGGTGATATTTAATATGTTTGATATGTTTAATATGACTTGTTTGTGTGACGTTTGCTATTTTAACCCCTTTAAACATATTTTCCAAAGACTCAGTGTTTGAAAAAATGCTATAGTTACCAAAAAGAGGAGAGCATTATTGTAACTACTGGTTTATCAATGAAGCGTGGTGAAAAATATAAACAAATATCTTTGTCTTTGACTATAATGTCAAATGTAATTGTAGGAAAGCCATCAGCCTCATTCAATAAGAAAATGTGAAATAGTAGAAGTCAAAACTTGAGCTTTGCAAAAATATGGAGAACAGACTTGTGGTTGCAAAGGGGGAGGGGGAGGGAGTGGGATGGACTGGGATTTGTGGATTAGTGGATGCAAACTCTTACATTTAGAATGAATAAGCTGTGAGATCCTGCTGCATAGCACAGGGAACATATATGACTGGGTCCTTTTTCTATACATCAGAAATTGACAAAACATTGTAAATCAACTATAATAAAAATTAAAAAAAACTCTTTATATTAAACACTAAAAAACAAGAAACCTTGAGATTTGGGTAATCTGGTGGACCTGTCAATCAAAGAAACCCAAACTGTCCTGGCCAAGGGGAGAAAGAGGGCACTGGTACCTTCTCCTCGGAATGTTGACCAGAATGGCCAAAAGCCCTAAAATAGTGGAACCAGTTCATTCAGGAGTAGAAACCCTCTATTTCTTTGCATTGGATAATTAAAGAGAGTTTAGCAACTAGTCATTTTCTTCGGACCATAATATTAAATTTAGATAGATCTACTTAAGTGTGTATCTTGTCAACATACAGCTGAGTTTCTGTCTGAGTTTATTTACTAAAAAGGGCAAAGGCAATTTTCCTAATATTGAGAAGTTTTTCTAATATTTTGAAGGAGGATTGACTTCTAAAATTGAGATTAGAAAAAAACAAAAAAAATAAAATTGAGATTAGGATATATTCTTTTGAGCAAACTATATTTGTGAGAATGTTGATTGTAAAGTTTGTGCTTATTGGCTTAAAATTACAAACTCAAAATGGGATGTAGATTTTCCACATCAAGCTTGGTAGTGATTAGCTGCTTAGAACAATCGTACTTGTCTCTCAGTCCTTAAATTTTAACTATAAATATAGGCATACACCTCTGTGTGAGTCAATTTTGTAAGCAAACCTTGTGTCTCCAAATGATGTGAAATCAGGGTAGAGTTACAATTTGTTATAACAATAGGATTAACAATTAACTTGATTTTGTGTAAATAGTCTACATGTGAAGCAAATTATAAGAATAACTAACTGTTGGGGATTTCCAAGATGACAGCGTAGAAGATCTGACACTATGGGCACACCAAAATTACAAATATTTACAGAGAAATTATTGATAAGAAAGACAGTGACCTACCAGGAAAGATTGTATGCAAATAATGATATAAAGAAGAAACACACGGAGATGGGTAAAAGGGGCAGGGTTGCAGTGTAGTCAAGCCTCATATCCTCGGGTGAGTGGTTGACAAATGGGAGAATAACTACAATCACAGAGTTTCTTGATGAAGAGCAAGAGGTCTCAGCCCTTCCTAGGGATCCTGTGCTGGAAAGAGAAGCTCCCAGATGTTTGGTTTTGAAGGCAGCTGGGATGTTTGGTTTCAGAAGATGCAGAAGGTTGTGGGAAATAGAGGCTCAACTCTTAAAAGGCACACACAAAATCTCACATATTCAGGACCCAGAGAAGAAGCAGGAAGTTGAAAGGATATTGGGTCAGATGCACCTGTTGATCCTTAGAGCCTCCCAAAAAGGCATGGGGCAAGTGGAGCTCACCCAGGGGACACAAATACTTGGGCGGACCCCTTTTGGGGAACTTGTTCTAACACATGGACACTGGTGCTGAAAAGTGTCATTTTGGAATTTTCTCTCTAGCTTATTAGCTTTGGGACCCAGCCCTACCCCCACCTACCAGCCCACAGAAGCCAGTGCCAGAACGCCTCAAGCCAAGCAACTAATGAGTCAGGGACACAGCCCCCAGAGCAGGGTGCAGGCAAGGCACTTTCTCGTGGAATGGCAGAGGCATAATAAAGCAAGCTCCGCTGAGCAAGCCCATTTCAAACTTCTGTTGTGTCACATGTGTTAACATCCTGCAGGTAAGACATGTGACTGAACCAAAGTCAAGGGACAGAACAGATCACCCCATCCCCAGGTGGGGGACCCATCAAAAGTACATGGTGAAGGGTGTGTATGCAAAGAGGGGTAAGGAATTGAGATAATTTTCAATCTTCCATGCTTCTCTTTTCCAGACTTCCTGTTTTAACCTTTATGAAACAGAATGATGTCTTCTGTCTTAGAAATCTTGACTTTATTTCCTATTCTTTTATACACAATATGATTGTCCACCGTGATCCCTTTGCTTGGGATGTCCTTTTCCATGCCCCTATTAATCCTTTAAAGTCCAGCTGAAATGTGCACGAAGCTTTCCCTCTGAATAGAAGGCATTTGTGTGCAATGCTTCAGCTGAACAACTAAAAAAAAGGTTCGATCAGTGTCTGTTTCCTCGCAGTATAACCAGCCATGATTTGAACCAATAGACTTTTGAAATGATCGTGACCCATTTTATGACTAAAAATCTCTGCCAAGGGCTTCACCGTTGGGAAGAGAAGTGAACAGAATGGGACACATGTTCCATTTGTTTTATGATTGAAAAAAAAGAAAATCAGAAAATCGTCAAAAGAGAACTAGTTTGAATCTTTAGTGACGGTTTGGATCATAACCCATTTGGGCTTGGGTATAAGAGTGGGGGTATCACACATACTGAAGTCATTACAACCTGTGTTAAAACCCTCATATTTTCACTTTATTCTTTGTGTAAACTTAGGTAGGTTATGGACTTTCTCAGGATTCATTTTCCTCATTTTTTTCATAACGTATTGTGAAAATTAAATGAGGCATATAAATTACATAAGGCAACTAGCACATACAGGCCTTTAGAAATGTCAACTTACAATTTTTTTCTACCTTTAAGAAAGGGAAAGAGAGTAAACAGCAAAATTTAATCTTTCCTTAGGAAATTTTCATTCGTTTTTGAATTAGTATGATTTGGTATAGTTCATTTTTGAATGAATTGCCTATTCTATCATTCCTCTAATACCAGATCAATGGTGCACCATGTGGCACACATACACAGGGAAAAGTGAGGTTCCTTGACTTCTGGCAACCAGTGAAAATGCTGGTCAACTTATGTGACATTATGATTATGATTATGATTGTGATTATGATTTTATGGCCTCACCTGCAGCATTTGGAAGTTCCCAGACTAGGGGTCAAATTGGAGCTACAGCTGCTGGCCTATGCCACAACTACAGTAATGCCAGATCCTAGCCGTGTCTGTGACCTACACCACAGCTCACGGCAACGTTGGGTCCCCGACCCACTGCGTGAAGCCAGGGATCGAAATCACATCCTCATGGCTACTAGTCTGATTCATTTCCGCTGCGCCACAATGGGAACTCCTTTTTTTTTTTTTTTGGCTCATCCTTTATTTAGGAATGGAAACCTAACAGATAAATTGTTAAATAATGACCAGGAACCCACATCTTTCGAGGCGTGGAAGGGGCAAACCCAACTTCTTTATCAACTGCAAAGAGAAACGTCTAATAGACAGAGCAGAGGAAGCAGCTTTTCTGGAGCAGAAGGTAAACACGCACAAATCTCTCAAGGGCCCTGGCATCAACAAAAGCTTCTGTTGCTGCAAAATCAGTCTTCAGAGAGCAGCGAGGAAGAGGCTGACACAGAATCGAGCTATTTTTTCATCTCCAAAATGGCACTTCTTGGTCCCCAGGGTTTAGCACTGCCAGGTGGTTGGCAAAACATAACCTGCAAACACTGCAAAGTGTCTGTGATGTCTGGAGATATGCTGGTGTTTGATGTCCTGAGCCCATCCATCAGAGACCTTGTGGAGAAAACCACCTGTCTGTACTAATGTCTGCACAGAAGTTAAACGCACAGCATTTGGGCCAAAATAATTTGGCAGATTCAGGAGCAAGAAAGGAGAAAAATGCTGGTGGCTCCAAAGTGACCCTAAACCTACCCCGTACATTGTTCTGACATTGCTCAACTACCTGGAGGCTTGCTGCTGGTCTCCTAGAGGCTCAGACAAACCCCTAATGGCTCTATGAAAGTGATTTATAGGCAGTAGAGGAATATCGCAATACCAGTTCTGTGGTCCAAGAGAAGTGAGTTGTTCACCTTGGTACTTTGGGTTTTGGTCTGTCAATTACGTAAAGAAGCTCCCAACAGTGTACTTGCCCCTCGAATATTAAACACCTGGCAACGTGCCACATCCTGTGGAGCCGAGATCTTGCTTTTGATTTGAAAAGCAGCATCATATTTGGGTTTCCACTTAAGTGGGTTTCAGCTGCATTTGAATTGCCTAAATTTGAACAAAAATGTGTTTTACCAGGTGTTTTCCAAGTAAGGTTGCTCAGAAATCTGCCAGAGCAGTTGGGAACTGATTTGTTAATATGTGTAATCATGACTGGGCTCACCAATTTTTAAAACAAATAATAAAAATAGAAAGACATGGTAAGCCTGTAATAAACCTATTCTGTGTGTTTTTATGAGAACATGTTAAACCTCTATCCAAGGCTTGAGAGAAGCAAAGACATAATAATTTAATTAATCCATGCTATATAATGGAAGACCAGGAGGCAAGTACTTATTATTCTAGGAGAACTCTTACTTTGTTCTAGGATAAAAATAACAGGGAACACCTTCTTGCATGGGCTCATGCATGAGGCAACTTGATCAAGTGGAAGAAATTGTTAGGAGACTCGATTCCTAGTTCTCAGAGATAGAGATGCATACAGCATCCTATTCATTAGAGACGTTCTCATGATGGACGCTGGTGGAAGTGAGGGAAAATAAGCAGGGTGGTGCAGAGGGAGCCTATATTGTCCATGAAGCAGGGACATGCTAGCTAGAGCTAGGTTTGCCCTTTAGAGTGGACCAGGTTGAGATAAGAGGACTGCATCTCTATAACCCTTTGCTAATTGGTCTTTGGATGCAGGCTGCCCTGGAATGAGCCATGATCTTGGATAAAGTAGTTCCTTTAACTGAGGCAATGCCTGGAATATTGGTGGGGGAGGTCATCTTCATGAAACACTTCCAGCCAATGGAGGCATAAATCCTTCATTCCTCAAGGGCGATTTGGACATCATGGGATCTATCACACTACCTCACCACTTAATATTTTTCCATACAACCTAATTTTCTAATTTGTCAGTGTTTCTTTTGCCACTTCCTATCTCAAAGCATCATTGAACAATGATGAAAAGTGTCAGATTCATAGATAAGTTTGCTTTTCTTTTTCTTTTTACAAAATGACAGTGCTGCAAGCCTATTTCTTCATATACTCATTGGATTCAATAAATATGCAAGGGATTGGGACTGCTTTGGTGAACAAAGTCCCTGTCCTCAAAGAGTTTACAAAATTTTCTGTGACTAATCCACCCAAGTACAATTAGTATTATTCTTAGCTTCCTAGGGCTCGCCATGTGGTCAGTACAATTTAGTAGTATGCTAATGATCAAAGTATTTCCTAAAATACCTTGCTTTCTGTCTTTTACCCTTTGTTAAGGGGATCTGTATGTCAAAGTCCACCTTCACATTTTAGGAAATTTACAACACAGCTTTAGGTTTTACTTTCTGCTTGCGCCAGTTCTCAAGGTCACCAAGAGGTGAATGACTATAGTTTCCTGTATTTTACTAGACTTGCACAAATCTCTGTGTGTGAGAGAGGCCTTTTGGATCTCCAGGAATATGTTGGAACTTTTCAAAGTTCCTTCTGGTCTTGGACTTCTCCAGGACTTCCTTTTACATTTTTGTTTGGGTTATAACTTTCTCTAACTCAAGTCACAGCCTTAGGCATCTGCAGTGTTGGTGTTATTTGGAGATTGCTACTGTTTACACCAAACCCCTGGGAATAGCTTTTTTTTTCTTTCTTTTTTCCTGACCTGAACTCCTGGTCAAAAGGCCACACAAAATTGGAAATGGAGATTTGGAATTGGATATTTCAGTTTGGACAAAATATTGACCTGAGTATAAGGTTTTATAGAGCCCTGAATATTCCAGTCTTTTCCAACTGGGAAGCTACTGGCTTTTCATGACTTCAGTGCCACTGAGCTGGTGACAGAGTGTGGATGAGATAGCCTCAAGTTAAATACCATACCATCCACTATCTTACAGAGATATGTCAGTCATTTCTCTTGACAAAAAATTTTCAGTTTGTTCATTGGTTTGGGTTAGTTTTAAGAGTTGTAAAGTTATTGATTTTAATTTTTTTGCAGTATTTTCATTATTTTTGTAGGAGATAAGTTTCATGGACAGCTTTACTACACTATTGCTGGTTTCTTAAACTTCATGATGATGTGTGTGGCTGTGGCCTTTTTATTTAATTATTTGTTATTTTCCTGGGTTTTTCTAATTAAGAAATTCATATCTTTTAACTTTGGTAATCTTTCACATACCTCTTTTTTTTTTTTTTTTTTTTTTTTTTTTTTTTTTTTTTTTTTTTTTTTTTTTTTTTGATCTTTTTAGGGCCACACTCATCACATATGGAGGTTCCCAGGCTAGGGGTTGAATCAGAGCTACAGCTGCCAGCCTACACCACGCCACAGCAATGCCAGATCCAAGCTGTGTCTGCTACCTACACCACAGCTCAGGACAATGCCAGATCCTCAACCCGTTGAGCAGGGCCAGGGATTAAACCTGCATCCTTAGGGATACTAGTCAGATTTGTTTCTGCTGAGCCATGATGGAAACTCCTGATTTTTAAAATGTCTTCCCCTTTCTTTTCCTTTTTTTCCCCCCTCCATCTGAAATGCCTATTTACTATATTAGTTATCCAAGCCTCTTATTATTTCTCTCATATTTTGTCTGTTCTTTTTTTTTTCTTCTATTTTCTGTTTTGTTCTACTCTTTGTTCTATATCATCTATTTCCTTGATATTTTCTCAACCTATTCTGATTTGTTTTCTATTTTGGTGATTATATTCTTTTCTTTTTTTTTTTTTTTTGGTCTTTTTGGGGCTGCACCTGCAGCATATGGAGGTTCCCAGGCTAGGGATCTAATCTGAGCTGTTGCTGCCGGCCTACACCAGAGACACAGCAACGCCAGATCTGAGCTGCGTCTGCAAACTACACCACAGCTCACGGCAATGCCAGATCGTTAACCCAATAAGCAATGCCAGGGACTGAACCTGCAACCTCATGATTCCTAGTCAGATTCATTTCCGCTGCGCCATGACAGGAACTCCTGATGATTATATTCTTAATGTCTAAAAATTATTTCTTATTTTTAAAAAACGCCCTTCTAATCTTGTTTAACAAATATAACCATAATTTCTCATTTTTCAATGTTGCAACCCAATGTACATTTCTTACTACGTTTTGCTTTATGTTTTCTATATACTTTTTTTTTTTTTTTTGCTTCTTTCTCTCTTAGCTTGGAAACATATTATGGTTTCCAGTGGTCCTTGGTTGTCATATTTAAGGTGAGACACTAAAACTTACTGGCTTTGGTGGGTCTTTTGGGTTAGCATTAGGGTGAGCAGAACATTTAGTTATTTTAATTGGGCACTCACACATGCTAGCATGCAAGCAGCATTTAAGAAAAAATTGGAGCCACTCGGTTTCTTCAGGGAAGAATCTTTTTCCCACTTGCACTGGAGCTGGGAGTCTATTCTCTGGCATTTGTTAAATAGATTATCAGTTGGTAAATTTTTTATTTTTGAACCTCAACATGTCTACTTAACCATCATATTTGGTGCCTCTGAGTACCATGCCTTTTTAGTGTTCTTCAGGGAAAATAATCCCTACCATTTCCCCTATCTCCTTCACAGTGGTCTTAGGCTGCATTTTTCTACATCTGCTAACTCAGTTACCGTCTTTCAATTACTTTATGCCTTCCAAATCTTGTTGAAGTCTTTTGTCTGCTGATAACAGACTTTCTCCTCCCCATTACCTTTGAACGATTTGTAACATTTTATACCTTACTTTTATTTTGGTGGGACTTAAAAAAAAAGTGGTACTGAAAAGAAGAGGAAATAAATCATCTTTACATGGAAGTTTTCTATATTTTATTTACAAGCCAATCTTTTGTACTATTTTCCATATTAGACTAATTATTAGCAATTTTTAAATTTCAGCATGAATTTGAGTATGATGCTTTTGAATTTGAGTATAAAGAATATTTTACAAAGTAATTTGTCATATTAATGAACTTTTGAAGTTAAATTGTCAATTAAGTTATAATATATAAGGTGCACAGATCATAAACTCAAATAATGCTTTACCACCTAGAATAAGGTTTGGGATAGTTTAGCATTGCAGAAGCCTTTCTCATGCCCCCTTTTAGTCAAAATTGCCTTCAGAGTCAACTCTTCAATGTTTTGTGGCTATAAATTAGTTTTACTTTTTCTTGAACTTCATGTAAATAGAACCATACCGTGTAAAGTTTTTTGGTTCAACATTGCATCTAGAGATTTATCATGGTGTTTTGGGTGCACCAATTTTTTATTGTTGTATAGTACTTCATTGTGTAAATATGCCATCATTTATTTATCATTTTGATGTCAGTGAATACTTTTGCTGTCTTCAGTCTTTATTTATTATGTATAAAGCTGATGTGAACATTTACCTACAAGTCTTTAAAAATATCTTATAAAGGCACTGGCATATACATGTCCAGTTACCAAAAATCGGAAATCTAAAGAGGGAGAGAGTTGACACAATAATACCAATATGTAATTGTTGTGTGAGGAAATTAGCCTAATATCCCTCAGCCAGTGTGGAGACTGGACATGTTGGGACCTTTGCTAAAAGTGTGAGATAGCTATTTCCAAAGGAATGAGAAAAACCTTGTGAACTAGATAAACATTTTGAATTATTTTCCTTGTACTAATCAAGGTGTGATTATAGGACTATCTTGCTATGATGCCCAGCTGCTCCAATTTCAAGTGAACTGGGTGAGACAAACCAGATACTTCATGAATTGATTATAATCTGTGCTACTTTACAAGGGTTACAGTTTCACCTAAGTACCGCATAAGTGGTTTGTTTAAACATTTCAGTTATATTTTATGAGCTAGATTTCTCCTATAATTGCAAGGGAAATGAAGCCATTAAGACTTGCTCTTTGGCACTGTCACTAGTATTTCCATTAGTTTGTCAAATTAAAGATTATATAATGCTATTAAAATGGCTGTTTGTATTAAATCAATTTCTCTAAAATGTAAACAAATGAACTTTATTTCTTCTGCCTAAAACTGTCAGATTAATATATGCATGTGCAACATTGCTTCTCAAGGTGTGGTCCTTGTACTGAGAGCATTGGCTTCAGGATCACTTGGGAACTTATTGGAAGTGTAAATTCTTGGGCTCCATCCCAGGCCTATTGAATTAGAAACTCTTGGGTCTGAGGCTCAGCGCTCTGTATCTCAACATACCTTCCCAGTGATTTGATGCACACTGAAGTTTGAGAGCTACGCTTTTAAGACATTAGTTTGCAGTCCTGGCAATGCACTGGCATCACTGAGGGGACTTAAAAAATAACAAAGCTTGAGTCCCACCCCCAGAATTCCTATTCAAATGGTCCAAGGTTGTGTGGGCATTAAGATTTTTGAAATTCCCCAAAGTGATTCTATATATGGCCAAAGTTAAGAAACTTGTTTAATAGGATCAAAATCTTCACTGTTGGTCATTGGTTGGAGTAAGAGCTGCAAGTTATTACTTGCATTTTGGGATACTCTTCCTCTCTTCATCTGAGTCCAATTAAGAAAATTAAATGCCTCTGGAAACCCAGTGGATTGTTGAGTGTTAGAGGAGGCTTCCTTTTTTCAGTTTAGTGGAAAACCCTTCAGTTAAGAAAATACATATAGCTGATCCGGTGGAGAAAATTGTAAAATGAGTTTTTGGCTACATGGAGAATCTTTGTCAGAACGGAGAATCAAATCTGGATCCTTCATGATACAGAGTTTGGAGAGAGGACTATTCTGTATTTTTACATCTTGTTCTTTGAAGTGAACCAGGGCTATTAGCACTATCATCCTCAAATTCCTCACTTAAGCCCAGACTATCAAAAATAACTCATCTTTCCTCTGTACTAGAATGTTTTATTTTTCTCATAACACCTTGGCTACAAGAGACACTCTTTACTTGTGGGGCATGTTGACATGGGGAGCCACAGATACTCTGAAACCCAAGATGTGGAGGTAGGTCCATTCTCTGCTTGTAGGTTTATACCTAAAGTCACAGAATGCTAAGTGTTCACATACCTGGTGAAGCATTCCAGCTAACAAGCTATCTGATTGAGGGGGGAGGGGATTTGCTAAACTAAGGATATACTAATTCTTACCTTGATAGCAGCTCTGTTTTTAAGATGGAGAGGAGAGGCTGAAACCAAGAAAAGGGTATGATGGAAGAAATATTTCTGTAGTTTACATGAGCTTTATTCAGAAATGTATTTGGATGAGATAATTTGGGGCCCTCTCTATTATTCCCAGGAAGCCACAGCAATATATCCTAATAAGATGTTGTAAGCCAAGAGTCTGGCATTTCTACCACAAAAGCAATACAATTTCCCAAGACTTCAAAGATCAAACAGATTCTCCTTTTTCTCTCTTATTGCCCCCACACCCAGTGTTCATGGCTAGCTTTAGTTAAGTCTCTGTTAAGACTCTGAATGATGCAGGCTGGTAAGGAAAATAAAATGTCATTTCCCTGGTCTTTGCAGAGTATCCCCTGTCTTCTGTGGATATCATAGAACTAGTCTAGAGCTTGTTCAGAATGACACAATGACAAATGGCTTTGATGATTTCTTTCTTCTAGGCTGGGTATCAGCTGACGTTAATATGAAGATCCAGGAAGACAAGACAGCAGTCTTCTTCAGACATCCCTGTTGGGGTTTCTGCTACACATTGTCTGGGTGAGGGTTTTTCTTCAGCCAGAGATCCTCGTGGGCATTCGGTGAATGATTATAGGTTATACAAACATGAAAATAGTGGTGATGAGATTATTTCTACAAGCAAGTATTGGCTGCCAACTTTCAGACATATAATTCCTTATTTTTGAGCTGTTTAGTGGAGATATTCCAGAAATATAGAAATGAGGCCGGTATGCTTGACCTTTGACCAATGCAGGGGTAGGGGGTACCACCCTCCTCAGAGTCAAAAATCTGCATATAACTTATAGTTGTCCCTCTATTACATGTGACTCCTCTGCCTCTGAGTTCCTCTGTATCTGCATTCTGCATTCATGGATTTACCTGACCATGGATTTAAGCAACTGCAGATCATGTAGCACCATGGTAGGTATTTAGTAAAAAAAACAAAAGAAAGAAAAAAACAAGCCTTTGTATAAACGGACACTCACAGTTCAAACCTGTGTTGATCAAGGGTCAGCCATACACTAGGATTCCTTCAAATGTGGGATGACACGAGCCAGAAAAATTTTTATCACAATCTTAGCTAAATACAACTAAATTCATACAGAACCCCTCCTAAACATCCCCGGGCATTGGGCTTTCATTACAGTCTCCATGTAATCTTTTCAATGATTCTGAGTTTTCAGTTTTATAAATCTCTCACAGTAAAGATTTTCTCAGGATAGAAGTTGATGTGGTTCAAATCAAGACAAACATGCTTCCCAGCAGCATCCAGAAAATGTTATTCCAAAGTGACCTCAGATTGTAAATATTTGTAGGATTTCCTGGAAATGAGAAGATTTGGGAAGAAGATAATCTAAGTAGTGGGGCTGAGATGCTTTGGGCTGCTTTTATGATTAACTGAGAGCTGAGAAGGAGGCTTGGATTTCTCTCCTATGAGTTTCAGCAGAAGAAAGGGGGACTCAGGCCTGATGTTTGATTCTGATTGGGTTGTGTATCCAGAGGATGGCTTTGATGCTAGATGAAAACAGCTGAGCGGGAAAATCCAACAATTTTTCTGTCCAACCTCTCCAGATATACTAACACTAAATGTTGTAAGACTCTGGCTGCCATTTATTTTAAATGAGGAAAGTGCTGATATTTTAACATATAGTTCTCATTCTTTTCCGACCTTGTCAGCCTAGAAAAACATGGATCCTGGGAATGCTTGTTTCTTTCTACTAACCAGCAACTGGGTGGTCCAGCCCAGACCATTTGTTAAACATTGTTGGAGGCCACTGGGTAAGAGCAAATACTGCTTGGCAAGACCGGGAATCAAGCAGTAGGTGCTTTCTTCTGTGGGTGAAAATGGGAATTTATATCTTCATTTAAAGTAGCCTGTTGGTGATGATCCCTCGAAGAGGGCAGGATTCTGCTTTCAGAAGATCAGGAATGATTTTGGAGAAAGAATACCTCTTCTCTGGCTTCACTTATAATTAATTTTGCCCCCAGTCTTTGTCCTCTGGACATGTGCCCACAACTGGATAGTAAATAGCATTGACTCCTTGGAACATAACAGAACATGAAACCTGTGTTCCTCTATCAGAAATTCCAGTTTCCAGTCCCTGCTCTGAGACAAACCATTCATGTCTCTTCATCTCATGCCTCCCCTATGAAATGAAGGCAATCAGTGACTCTTTGTAATCTCTCAAGAAGGTAAGGGAGATGCAGGTAACACTTGAAGAAGTGGTCGTAGCTTTTCGAAGAAAGGTTCTCTGTACATCTCAGATAAGAAGAGTGAAAACCTTGAGCATCTGTGTGTGGGCAAAAATAATTTAGGATGTAACCAAAACTAAGGTATTTGTAAAATGCTGTTCCCTGCACTATGTTTATCTTTGATGAATCCAGTCCAGTATGATAGTACATATGCATCACATCTCTGCATTGAACACTGGAAGTCAGGGCTTGTGGATAGAGGAGGGCTGGGGGCAGCTTTTTATGCCTCCTCTCAGAGTTGCAGTAACAAAGAAACCAGTCATGGCCTTTGCCCTTCCCTAAGGAATAGAAAATCAACTTAATGGGATCCTGCCCATGTTAGACACTGCTTATATGGCTGTATTTATTATAATATTATTATTATTTGTGAACATACTTTTATTTTCCTTTTGACTACCAATTCTTGCAGTATAAGGAATGTGTCTTATACGTCATAGTAATTCCAGCAACTCAGCAAATGTCTGACTCATAGTTTGTGCTCAAGAGGGGTTTGACAAATAAAAAACAATTATGGTTCCCGTTTAAACTTTTTTTTTGCCTTCTTTTTACAACCACACTTGCAGCACGTGGAAGTTCTGGGGCTAGGGGTTGAATCACAGCTGCAGCTGCGGCCACAGCCACCACAACACCAGATCTGAACCACATCTGTGACCTATGCCTCAGCTTGCAGCAACACCGGATCCTTAACCCACTGAGAGAGGCCAGGGAACAAACCCGCATCCTTGTGACACTAAATGGCTTAACTCACTGAGCCACAGTGGGAGCTCTGGCCCAAACTCTTTGTTAGGTACATTTAAAAACTATTTTACACATGACAACACCTGTCACCCCCATTATAGTCACAGACAGAAAGCAGTAGTCTTAGCCAGTACAGACATAAGAGAAATTATTGGGGAATATGTTAGTCAGAGAAGTAGTAAAGTGAACATGATCCTCCGAGTCTCTAATCTCACAGCTTAGGCATGACCCTTGGTTCTATGGAGAGGAACACTGTCCCCAAAGGGTTCTACATCAGAGGTTCTCAAAGCATATCTCAGACTGGCATTGACATCACTTGAAAGCTTTTTATAAATGCAAATTGCTGCGCCAACTTCATACCTATGGAGCTGGAAGTTGTAGGATGAGGGGCCAGAAATCTGTGTTCTACCAAGTCCTCCACGTGGTTAGATGTATGCCAAACAATAAAACCAGAGTTCTACAAGTGGTGGTGAGAATGAGGGTTGGGGAAGAACATGCAGAGAATATCCATGAAATTATGAAACAGTGGAAGCTCCCTCCTCAGGGAAGTCGCCTTCTTGGAAGTAGATAGGATGGGACTGGTGGCCAGTATCAGCCTGTTCTTCTATTAAGAAAACTCAGAACTGCCAAGACAGCTCTCTGCTAAGGGAGCCAAAAAGGGACAAGGAAAAAGTCTCTACTGCCATCCACATTCACCCCACATCAGACATGTCCTTTTGGGTGTGCAAAATATAGCACAGTTGGCATTTGTAAATAGCCCAAGGCACGCATTTTAGGGGTGGTGAAGCCTACTTAAAACCCATACAGCCTCACTCGTGATCTGCTGGTTCTCAACCTTGGTGGGTATCAGAATCCTCCTTGGGACTTAGTAAACCCAAGAGGCCAGGCCCTGACCTCCTCCAAGAAGCCTGGGCCTCTGTGTTCCCAATTAGCTCTCCAGGTGCTTCTGATGCACTCCAAATTTTGCAAAACACCATTCTAGAGGATTAGTTTTTAAACCCTCTCTAGGGAGCACTGGAGAAATACAAAGGCTCAGACTACATCCTTGGCCAATTACACTAGAAACTCTGCTTCAGGCCTTGTATTCACATTCTTCCAAGATCTCAGGTGATCTCAGGTGTAGTCAGGGTTGATGACACTGCCCTAGAGTCCATGCTCCTAACCGAGAAGTTGCAGCTGCCTCCTGGTGAAGATGAGGTGTCTAAACAACTTTTGCAATGCCTGACAGGTAGTTATTCTTATTGATAATTTGCTAATCTGGAATTTTCTTGTAGTCTTATACTTCTCAACTGCTGTTCTCCCTGAGAATGGGTCTAAGGCAAAGTCTTGCAACCCTGAGGCTAGTTCTCAGCTCATTTCCTCTTTGTTGTGGTCCTCCCCTATTTCCCGAGCTGTGTGGAATCACTCCCTATTCTTTGAGGCTTCCTTACTGCAGCCAGAAACCCCTGCTGGGGTCCTACCTGATTCTAGTCTTTCTTAAATTCTCCTCTCCCTTCATATTAGGTATAAATCTCCATAGGTACCTCAATCTTGTTCTTAGACCATCTGTGTCACAGTTATCACTGGGTGCCTGTTAAAAGGACATCCCGGAGCCCCGCCCCCCATCTTTGTAAATCAGAATATTTGGGCTTGAGGCTTAGAGATCTATTTCTTAGTAAGGTTTTCATGTGATCCTTTTCACACTTACCTTTGAGATTGATGCCTCTCAGCCTAGCACAATGTCACCTAAGCAGTAGACTTCCATAAGTACTGCTGGACTGACAGGAAAGGATAGCTAATTATCGGTCTGATGAAGCAGTGTCTTCTAAGGTGTTAATAACTGATTATGTGACTTTTTCTGGGGATCTTTCACATTTAATAAAAGCCACGTAGGGCTATCAGTCTTGGTTTCTCATTACCAAGGACCACCGTGCATCCTCTTTCAGAAAGGTCTCCCACCGGGGCTCTTCAATCCACTTGCTTATAACTCCTCCCCAGATTTCTACCACAGCATCCCATTGTTCACCTTTCCCACTCATCAGAGGGCACTCAAGGACATAGCAGGTGCCTGACTTTTCCTGGCAGCTGTGTGCTCCACCTGCAGCCCAGCGAATATGGCTCTTGTGTTTTACAAATGTTTTTAAAGTTTTCTTATTGCCTGTTTCTGGGGTAGTATAATAAGGAGGGTTTGCCCTGTCTTGGGGATTGATGGTTTTCAAAGACTCAGTTTCCAAATCAAATATCTAAATTGGCACCCAATTCCTAATTACCCGTTGATTCTAGAAATATCCCATGAACTCCGCCAAACAGACGGGAAATGAACTAAAACAGGCCATCTTCTACCGGATGGATGCTGTTTGAAGGAGTGGTTTTAAACTCTCGCTTGGGTTTTAAAAATTTTTTTACTGGGAAGAGGCCTTGTCCTTGGCACTATTTTATTCTGATGGAAAAATAATTGTGGAGTATTAGTGTTTTTCAAGAGAGTTTATTCTCCTGAATCTTTCATGCTCACAATTTTTTCTGAAATCTACATAGAGTTTTCTACACTTGACAAGTGTCATTTGAAGATCGATATTCCATTTTATGCATATTGCATAATTGACTGGCCCTATGAGTTTCAAATCATCAGTCGTTATTGTGCATCAAAATAAACTGGGAGCATTTACAAAAATACTGCACCCAGGCCCCAAATCCAGAACTTCAGGTCAAATTGATCTAGTAACTTGTATTCAAAAAGGAAAAAAAAAACTTTCCAGGTGATTCTATGGGATTACCAAGTTATCCCAGGGTACTGGACTAGAAATGAAGTGTTTGGAATTAGTTAATATGGTGATCAAGACAGTGGAGTTTTTAGTTTATTCATTTTACAAAGTTCTTTGTGAGAAAAGCTCCATCGCCTTTAACTTTGTTTCCATTGTCTTAATTTTCTATGCAAATGTAAATGAAATTATTTTAAATTATTTTTGGAAAAACATAGGCATAAATATTTTATGTGTAGAAGAGAAATGAAGCATGTAAGCATTCTGATTTATAATGGAATTAAGAAAGTGAACATAAAGTATATATAGAGGTAATAGAGGTTGAAGAATTCTTTTATATCACAAACATTTACTGAAGACTTTGTTTTTTACTATTGGAGGCTAAAAGATGGGATGAATAATTCTGTGTTGTTTCTCTGGTTGCAAGAAACAGGATTCATTTATGCTAACTCAAGCAGAAATGAAATTTACTAGAGGGATCTGGAGGGAGTGCAAGACTAAAGGCAAAGACAAAGATGAAGTCAGAATTAAATCAGAATTAAAATGGAGAAAACCAGGTGTTACAGTAGTCTCAGTAAGAGTAACTGTAGAAGAGTTTTGTTGGGGACCTAAGGTTGAAATGAAAGTAGTCCAACTTTTTTTTTTTTAACCTTTCATTACTCAGGTCAAGGTACAAAGTCCCAAAATGGAAAGACCAGTTTGTCCTGCTTTAGTAATATGCCCACAAGTTTGGCAGGGACAGCCAGGCCTCTTGATTTTACTTTTGAAGTTAGAATCTAAACTTTAAAATCCTACTGGACAACAATAGCCTAACCTTTTGAGTTGTTTATTCTACTAGAAAACCATAGCTTACAACCATATAGGATAAACATAGATCCAAATTAACTTGTAACCTAGGCCCTTATCAAATGGAAATGGCAAATTAGACAGGGTCACTTTTTTTTTTTTTTTTTTTGGCTGGAGCAAAGTTTAGTAAATTACAGGGAACCAAAATCCCCTGGCCACCTGTTTTTATAAATATTTTTAAAAATTTGTCTTTTTTTATGGCCTCACCTGTAGCATATGGAATTTCCCAAGGCTAGGGGTCGAATTGGAGCTGCAGCTGAGGGTTATACTACAACACTGGATCTGAGCTGCATCTGCAAGCTATGCTGCAGCTTGTGGCAATGCCAGATCCTTAACCTGGTGAGTGAGGCCAGGGACTGAATCCGCCTTCTCAGGACCTCATGTCGGGTTCTTAACCTGCTGAGCCACAACGGGAACTTCAGTAAATCTTCCCTTTTTTTTTTTTTTTTAATACGTAAAGTTTCTTTGGAAACTTTACGTATTAAATTTTGCTCTTTTGTTTGTGTTGTCTACAGCTCTTTTGTGCTACCACAGCAGAGCTGAATAGTTTTGGTATATTCATATGCAGCCTTAAAATCTAAAATATGTTCTGTCTTACCCTTTAAAGGAAAAGCTGGGGGACTTATGACCTAGAGAATGAAATAACCCTTGATTGGGCCGCTAAATAAGGAACTGAAACTTGACAATGGAGTTTTTTTTTTTTTTTAATGACTTGTACTGGCATGCAGGTGACTTACAATGTGGTGTTAGTTTCAGGTCTTCAGCAAAGTGAATCAGCCATGTATCTATATCTATATATCTATCCATAGCTATCCATTATTTTCTAGATTCTTTCCCCATATAGAGCTATAACAGAGTATGAATAAGTTTCCCTGAGCTATATAGTGGTCATTACCAATTGATTTTGTATATATTAGTGTGTATAGGCCAATCCCAACCTGACAATCCATCGCTTGCCCCAGAGTTTCCCTTTTGGTAACAGTAAGTCTGGTTTTGAAATCTTTGAGTCTATGTCTGTTTTGTGAATAACATTTATTAGACTGCACTTATTAGCGATCTCATATGATTATTTGTCTTTGTCTTACTTACTTCACTTAGTATGATAATCTCTACGTCCTTCCATGTTGCTGCAAATGGCGTTATTTTGTAGTGTGAGCATGGAGAACTGCAGACCTTGTGTGCTGATTGGAAGTGTCAGGGGTTACCCTGTGACTCCCAGTCATGATCTAGTTTTAAGCATAGCAGCTTCTTCATGTGTGCTACCAGTGTTGAGACCCACACACACAGTGGGAGAGAGAGACAGAGACAGACAGACTGAGAGACAGAGAGAGATAGAGAGAGGGAAAGATTGAGAGAGGCTGAGAAAACAGAGAGAATTAAAGAGCAGGTTTTCTATATCTCGGCTTTGGGCACTTGGCCTGAGTATCTAATGCTGAAAGCTAAGAGCATGGATGTTATTTTTTTACCTCGGACCCAGCAGCTCAGGACAGTGACAGAAAACCAGGCTGGGAGCCATGCTGGGAGCCAAGAGGCCTGCATTCAGACAGAGGCTTATTGTTTTGAGGTTTGTGTTTAATTTGGGTCTAGAGCGACCTGTGTTTTCGGCTCCTCAAACACTCATCACCTCCCTTCTCAGAAACAGCCATGGAGATGAACCACAAGTTCTGCCCAGAGAAACACTGAATTCAGGCTCAAGGCCCATTTGCTTGGGAGGCAAAAAACCTGCTCAGTTCTTTGAGACTGAGGATTGATGAACCCCCCACCCCGTCCCCCAAATCTTCATTGTGCTTCAAATGATACATTTGTTTTTCCCCTTAGAAGGAACAAGAAACCTGTTTCAACAAAATGGAATGACTACTTCCACTCTTCTGGGGACAAAATTTGCTTTTCTAGAATTTGAAAGGTCAAAAATCACTGAGAAAATGATTCTTTTTCTCCAAGTCTGATGCTTTTAGCATCCCATGTAGTCTTCACTATTTACTATATATTTCACTCTGTGTTTTCATCTTCTTTTCTCTCTTTTCTTTCTTTTTTCCTTTTTAGGATGGTTCCCAGGCTAGGGGTGGAATCAGAGCTGCAGCTGAAGGCCTATGCCACAGCCATAGCAATGTGGGACCTGGGCCGCATTTATGACCTATACTGAAGTTTGCAGCAATGACAGATCCTAATCCACTGAGTGAGGCCAGAGATGGAATCTGCATCCTCATGGATACTACTTGGGTTCTTAATCCACTGAGCCACAGCAGAAACTCTGTCACTCTGTGTTTTCATAAGCATATTGTGAAGAAGTTGAAACAACCTCAATGCCCATGACAGATGAATGAATAAAGAAAATGTGGTACATACATAGAATGACATAGTATTCAATCTTAAAAAAGAAGAGAATAGCACTGGGAACTATGTCTAACCACTTGTGATATGTAACCCTGTCACCACGCTGTACAGCTGGGTATAATGTAAAATAAATAAATAAAGAAAGAAAGAAAGAAAGAAAGAGAAAGAAGAGAATATTGCCATTTGCTACAGCATGGACAAAGACTGCAAACCTTAGGCTAAGTGAAATAAATCGGTTACGAAAAGACAAATACTGCATGACTCCACCTATGTGACATACCTGAAATAGTCAAACTCTTAGGAGAAAGTGTAGCTGTGATTGCTAGGGCCTGTAGGCACAGAGAAAAGGAAATTGCTGTTCAATGGGTTTAAAGTTTCAGTCCTGCAAAATAAAAATATTCTAGAGATCTACTGTCCAACAATATGCATGTAGCTAACAAGACTATATTTTAAAATTGAAATGTTAAGAAGGTAAATTTAATTTTGTGTTTTATTTTTTACCACAATAATAAAAGTGCTATTTGCATAAACATGCATTCATTTCCTTTTAAAATAATCATAACAGCATATTATTATGTAATCAAGGAAACATAGATAAACCTCTCTCTCTAAAGTGTGGAGATCATGCATGGTTAGGATACTTGCAGATATCCTAGGGTTTCAGCTATGAACCTAAACTGAGACTAATGGAAACTTAAAGAGTGATAGTGGAATTTGGGTTCCTATATTTTGGTTTATGTCAGATGTACAATTATTGAGTGAGGCAGGAAAATTACATGGGATTTGGATCCCATCTTGGTATTTTAATGGGGAATTTCAAAGATGACTTAGAGAGATAGCTGGAAATGTCACCACACTAACGAATATTTACATCAACATGAATTCAGTTGAGCAGAACTCTAGTGGACAATTCTACTGTCCATCTTAGAAGATCCAGTTGTCCAAAAGGTACAGCTCCAGTTGTCCTCAGCCTACTGTGAAACTCTTAAAAGAATGACCATAGAAGTCATCACTGAATGGTCAGATACTCAGAAAATAACAAGATATAATTTTAAAACTATAGTGGTTGATGGTACTGGTACCAAAACAGACATACGGACCAATGGAACAGAATAGAGACCCCAGAAATAAACCCAGACACCTACGCCCAATTGATCTTTGACAAAGGTGGCAAGAACTTCAAATGGGAAAAAGAAAGTCTTTTCAGTAAGCTTTGCTG